>QEYC01000099.1:0-165393 GCA_009935795.1 Pholiota adiposa
TAGAGGAGACGTCAATTGAAGACTTTGGAAAAAATGTAGGTCTTGTTCAAATATATATCTTTCTCTTTCTAATATTCTTCTATAGTTAAAAATACTTCTTTCAAAGGCTACCGTAGGAGTCTGACAGAGTACATCTGTGTTTCATCTACTTCTCTTAATAAGTACGTTTTTTATTCCTTCATTAAAATCTATCTTATTCTCTATTTAGTCAACGTCTCTCTATTAAGGACACCAAAGGTCGACCTATGATTATGGTGGTTCCAGATATGCCCCAAATCCTATGAAAGAATGCAATAGAATATCTCAATGCAATCTTCCAGGCGAGCTTCAGTATACCGACCTTGGAAAGGGAAAGAAGGACCATAAATTCCCAAGCTACCATTTTTCGTGGTACAACCGCTTCTCCAAAGAGGGTATGTTTCTTGTCTCTTTTTTTTTTCGTCTTTGCTTCTAATAGAATTTTAGGGAGATGAAGTGCCTATTGATGTACCACCAGCTGCTCACAAACGGCCTGGTACAAAAAACATGTTTTCAACATCTCAGTGCATGCCTAGGATGTCAGCAGAAACTCAAGCCAACACCTAGATAAGTACAATTTACTTGAAGACAGTTTCGGTGATATAATTTGCTTGGATTTCTACGACGGTGTGTTATTTTCTTCAATTCAATTTTTTCTATTATTCTAATATATTTTCTAAGGTCAAACAGATGCTACCAGATGACTACGCTAATATTTCAAGGTTTGCGGATGTCCTACCTGCTGGAGCAACACCTATTGCATATCCCTTCAGTGGTCTTGTCATCAATTTCAATGTCGCTACAAATATTCATAGGGACTGGAACGACCTGAACTTTTGCGTCGTTATGGTCCTATCAGAAAATTGTGAAGGTGGCGATCTCTGTTTTTCAGAGGCTGGAGCCCGGTTTCGACTCCATAATGGCGATATTGTTATCTTTCGATCCAGCGAGTTGAGTCACTTTAATCTCCCTTTCAAAGGCAAACGTGCTTCCATGGTCTTTCATACGGACAAAGAAGGTGAAGGATGGGTTCAAGATAGGAATTGGTTGGGATAAAAATATTTACATGCAAGTTACAAACCGGGGAGGAGGAGATTTGTAGTTACACTTGTAGATGCTCTCACCGAATTAGGGATTTTTAGTAAATTTCAATGTCCGACATTTGACGAGCAAGCGCCACATCACTTACTCAGCTACGCAACTTTGAACCTTCTCTAGACTCTATTCAACATTACCACCAAATTCCCCTTCAATTATTTAAATCTTCCTCTCTGCCGAACACTATGGTTCATGCTACTCGTCAACGCACTGCAGCCTCTGCTTCTTCTGGAATTCAAACCAGGGGACGCGACGTGGCACCTCCACCCCTACCCCTACCCCGTCAACCAAGCCTGCTCAGAAACGAAAGATTTCAGTGCAAACTAAGGGAAGAGGGGGGGCTTCCTCAAAGGCTTCAAATGATATATCTCAGGAAGAAAAAATGCGAATCTACAAAGAGATGTGTCTTGAAATTGAAGCATCTCAAAAAGGTATGTTCGCTAGTTACCTTAAGACATATACTTATATATTGGACAGATGGATCTTTTCTAGAGGATGAGCCTGAGGGTGATGATGAAGATGACGATGAACAAGACAACCTGCCTTCTCCAAAAAAACGACGTATGCAACTGGATAGTGACGAAGAAGAGTTGTCCAAAAATCTTGGCCCTATTCGAGGTGCCTCCAAGATTTTAACACCTCAGAATAGGAAATCGACCAGACTCCCCAACCAAATATAGAAGATGACTCATATTCTGCAGAGCATGGGTCTATGTCTGACAACGATAACAACAATATATACGAACCTAATCAGCAGCCCCAGCATACCAACAGTCATGAGGATGAAGAATCTGACGAAAGCTAAAAGATATAAATGGGCATTGGTCAAACAACGGAGTACGATTGTCAATTATACTATGCTTTCTTGAACTAACAGTATGAGATTTATAGATAAATGTCGATACCTTGGATGATACACAGTCAGTTGCATCTCACAAGAGCCGCTCTTTTTCCAAGACACCTTCAAGATCATTGTCAAATACTCCATCAAGAGTCTCTTCTGATACGAATGGCCATAGCACTGTAGCACCACCACCAGGTGCTAAGGTCACTGAAGGTCATTTTTCTCCACGTTCACTTCGACTTGCAATAGCGTCAAAATCTCAGGTCCGTTATCAAATGGTCTATGGAGATATTAATGCTGCTTCAGGGCCAGGAAGAATGGATTTTGCATGGAATGCTGTTAAGACGGCAGCGCAGAAGTCTAACAATAAAGATATCGCTAACGCATTGAAGAGAGCTGCTGCTAATGAGGGGATAAAGAAGATGCTAATCACCTTTGTAAGTTTTCTCTAATAGCTTAGATCTATACTAACTTTCTCTATTCATAGTCGATGTACGCACGAACTAATCTTTTAAGCAACCTCATCACTGCTGTCAGAGCAAGAATTCCACTTAGCTTTGGACTTACCGGCTCAGCTGAGAAGATAGCCAGCAGGGCAACGTGGCTTCTTGAGGATGCGCACTTCATGTATGGTGGAATCGACGTAGAGGTATGTTTATAAGTTTGAAAAAAATTCTATCTAACAAAGTTATATAGAAAAGAACATACGATGCCATGAAGCCCTTTGGGTCTAAGCTTATGATTGAAATTATCGAAGCTCAATGGTTCAATAATTCATCGAAGTCGAAGGCAGACCAAGAAACAACAGCTCGTATCAAAAAAGAAAAGAAGATGCCCCCTGCACTCCTAATGCTTACCCTATCAGCGGTTTGTGTTTGAGTAGCCTGTGTTTCTGTTATCTAACTCTATTTCATTGTAGATTGAACATAGTCTTAAAGAATGGAAAGAAGGAAAAAAGGACATCACACTTCCTTTTACTGACGAAACCATTAAAGCATCGCAAGTACCTGTCTTCTAATTCATTGATTTATCTATTAAGCTTGATATATTTCTGTTGTAGCTTTCTCCGCTATAGTGCTAATTGGGAGAAAATAGAAAAGCAGACGAAAGTATGGACAGATTTTTGGCTAAGGTCTCTTTATACTCAGATGTCGTATGTGTTAATTCTATTCAGTTATGATTATTTGAATTGACTTTCTTTACTTGCTAGAAAAAGTAACGCCCTTCTGGATGCTGCTACTTCTACTGAGCAGGACCTTGCTGGAGTCAACTTTGCGGCACTCGATCAGTTGGCTACTGGTGATGAGAATAATGGGGATGTTTAAAAATCAGTTCTTAATCGGTTCATCTTTTAACTTTTTACACGACTTTTAATTGCTTTAAATGTCATTCTCCGTTACTCAGAAGCTATTTAGAGGCCTTGGATATAGCTTGGATATTACTTTTAGAATCTTTATACATGGTATTTGGAATATTTGCAAGATATTTTAAGGAATTTTGAAGAGTCTTATTAGACATTGAAAGGCTTTAAGAGATGTGTACAAGATATTTGAAAGTCTTTTAAAGGTATCTACGGTTAACTTGTGAGGAATTCAAAGATACCCTATAGTTACTAGCAAGAGTTACGGAAGGACTTGGAAAGATATTGAAATAAGTCAACAAGACTTTGAGAGATAGCTGAATAACTCAAAAGTAGTAGAGAGAAGCATTGGAAGCATCCTTAAAAAGCTTTCAGAGATTTTAAAAGACTTAAGAAGACATATGCGAGACACAGATAATTATTATGTAGCAATTTTATACTACTTTCAGAGTTACTTGTAAGCTACATTTGTATCGCTGTGTAATACTGAAAGCAACCTAGGTAATGAGTTCCATGGTAACTTAACTTTAAGAGACTTTCTATCTCTGGATCTCCAGATGGCTCTTAGAGCATCTAGGTGGCTCTTCAAGATTCACAAGCTCACCTAGGGAGAATATGGTTTTTCCTGATGCTGTTGATTGGCCACAAGCTGGGCAATGGCAGAGTCCACAAATTCGGGATACTCATGAGCAGATTTAAGATTGCGGGACGGACGTAAGACGTTGGGGCCGGTATAGCCCACACTCGCACCGAACTTGATTATTTGAATCAGTGATGTGACCAGTGAAGAATCGGGGTACTCGGCCAACAATGCAGCCCATGCTTCCGGGTTCAGGGGACAGACAACTGGTGGACAAAATGAACTGATATTGGGAATAGAGAAATTACAACGCAGATCCGTATTAGGACGGATAGGAGGGAGTACAGATAATGGCGGGAATAAATGTGAATTAGATAGCGGAAACACAGAGGGAGATGAAACCGAAGCCGGTAAGATGAAGAGAGACGATGGTAGGCTCAAGCGAGCCTCCGGTGATGCAAGCACCTCAGTGCTCGCTCTGCCACTGCCTCAGGTGGACTTGGGACATGTAGATGCGCCATGACCAGAAGCATCACACTTCTGGCACTTGTGAATGCATCCATGGGGACAAGGAGTGGTAGTGCAGTAGCCTTTATTGAAGGACCAGCAGGTCTGCGAAGACAGCAGGCTGGAAGACTTGTTGCCAGAAGGTCCCGCGCGCGAAGATTTCGAAGAGTCCTTCGTGCGCTTGTTGTCATAAAGAAAATTGTTCATGAGAACGTCATCCTTGCGTGCCCAGCCAGTATATGTGCCATCCTCCATCTCTTGACGACGCTCAAGGAAGAAGGCATTGTGATAAGATAATACCGCGCTCCATTCGTACTTGCGATTTAGCTCCGATAGGTGGGTAATATATTGGAAACTGCCACACGAGACTGTGAGTACTGCACCAGAATCACCACCAGAGGTCCCAACATAGGTGGCAAGGATCTCAAAATATTTTGAGAGGGGTTCCGTGACCGAGGACAGAGACGGAAAGTCTTTAGCAGACACGGCCCGCGGGGCCGCAGTTAGGTGCCCGCCCTCCAGCTCAATGTTAGTGCGATGCTCAGCATCCTTCAAACGGGCTTGAGGGTCCAGCTTCCAGAGATCCATAGGCCGAAATGCGTGTTTGGTAATATCCATGATGACGGCGGCCTCAACTTGGGGGAACCGTGAAAAGAGTGACGTACCGGCAGCATGCACGGGAGTGGCATTCCCAACAAATGGAGGTGGGCGGAGTGGCACTTGAGCAGACAATGGGGAAGGTGCACCCGGAGCACTGGAGGAAGCGCCCTGAGTGCCAGCCAGTTGCAAAAGCGTCTCTAAGATCTCGCGAGTGAGTACAAACTGGGTAGGTGCCTGTTGCTGCTGCTGCTGCTGCTGCTGCGGCGGCGGTGGCAGTTGTTGTGAGTTGGAGGACCCTTCACCAGATGGAGGAATGAAATCAAATTCAGACATGGTGAGTGGCAGCGCGGACAAGGGGGGAGCAGTGGAAGTGGGTGTTTGGCTTGGTTGAGCTACAGAAGCTGACGGAGAAGGTGATGTCGGTGTTCTCTTCGTAAAACGACCCCGTCGATCCCGGTTGAGGGGGACAAGATTTAAGTTCTCCGAGGAAATCTTGTAAAGAAAAAAAAATTTGCTCTAGGCAGCACCTATCGAGCTGTGTGAGATACAAAAGATGAGAACACAAAGAAAAGGGAGGAGATGGGAGACGTCTTATATAACAAATGTGAAAGCGCGCGCCACTGTGGCCACTGGCAAGTGGTGGCGCGCGCATCTAATCTAATCTTGTCGCTTGCATAGACCGTGATCAAATCTCGCTTTGATCGTGTCACCTTCCTCCTTCCTCCGAGTCGCGCTCACGTCCTCCATCTCCTTCTCTTGAAGTGCCTTGGGTCTCCTTGGCACCTCGCCTACGTCCTTTTGAGCCTCTCCCACAGCTCAAAGTCCGCGCTAAAAGCTCTCAATCATCCGTCCCCTCGTCGAGACTCTTGTTCAACGCTATGGACAAACGGCGGGCTACCATAGATCTCCCGGGTGTAAATGACATGCTCAGTACTGAGTGTCTGTGTACCTTGCTCATTTACCGACCATGACAGACTAAAAACTTTGGCAATATGCATGCCTAACAACACAATAAGAAACAAGGAGATCACTTAGCCCATAATGGTATGTCCTCTCTCGTCAGCCGTTTCCCCTCTAAAAAGAAAACAATAACAGGCTGTTATTGTTTTCTTTTTATTCTGGCTGCCAGAGGAGACACTCAGCGAGCATAGTGAGCCATCTGCATCTACATCCATCCACTAAAGGAGATGGCATTCAGAAACTAGAAGGCTTCTGTAACGAGACAATAAGAGATGAGACAATCAGCAACCTTAGTACTGTATCGAGCCCTCTCCACATAACTGTCAGCGAGACGATGACAGCGAGACAATATCGTGGCAAGAGAGCATGCCTAGTCTAATTGACCAGTGTGTTATATTCTAAAGACAATTGAGCGTGATCCTAAAGTGGAAGGCGATGGCAAGTCGCATAAAAATAGCATTTGCTTTCTGCATAATAAACCAATCTTATCATTAACAAGCAAGCATCTCATAATGACATACATTGGACACGGCTGAATGGAAATCAAGTCAATGAGGGATGGGATGGTGCTGTATCCGGCTCTCCACCCTTGGCATTGATTTAACAGCCTTACTGTCGTGCGTAGGCGCCGGCAGCGTGGACGTGTTCGTCGAAATCCACTGCCATCATCATACATCATCATTGTACCATTGGATGCCGCCGCCGTTTTTTGTCACGTCATTGTATCGCGTGCGTCCATTGGGGGAGACGAGCTTGGATGTGCTGCATCAAGTACTGACCCGGTGCGCAACTGAGGCATGACGCGCACCACTGGATGTGGTGATATAATAATAGTCGCCACCGCCATCATCTCTAGGTGTTGGCGCAGAGATGGCGAGGGCTCATATAGCGGCGTCATTGGACATCATTGCATCGCTACGACATTGCTAGAGGGTTAGAAATGACGAAGGTGTTGGTAGATGATGGCACAAATGTCCAGATAGGGAAAGACGCACATACACGGGTGAGCTGGCCACTGTTCGCTATCCTACAGTATGTGCTCTTATTGTCTTGCTAGGGCGGCACATCTAGTTTCAACTTTCCCAGTGATATGACCCTTGCGTGAGTACTGTTACACTGGAGACTCCTCAACTGAGATAGGAGAAAAAATTAATTAGAATTGACTTAACAATGAGTAGGACTGCTCATCATTATCAGGTTTTTGTCAATATCTACACACTGCCCCAATTTTGTCATCGCCTGCTTCTCTCATCTTTTTTTTTTTGTTGGCATCACTTATTTATCTTGAATTCTACCTGACCAAATTATTGTGTTCATTAGACCTTTATATACTATGCAACACCATCAGCATCTCATAGTCTACCACTGGAATAGAGATTATTCTCCAACACGCAGGCACATAGGTGGTACAATAATACATTATGCTTGTATCCCCAAAAGTGGAAGTACTTACTAGGCGAGACAACAGCACGACAACAGCGAGACAATAGCGTGGTAATGATACCCTCAAGACACCACCGAGCTATTGTCGATATGCGATGAACAACAACGAGGCAGGAAATGGCTAGGCAACGACCAGAGAACTTGCTATTAGGGCATAAAAAAATTGTGAGACGATGAGCGCGATCCTAAAATGGAAGGCGATGCACACAATTGCAAGCACATTGAGGACTTCAAAATGCTCGCCCAACCTGCGCCTGCAAGTGGATTTTTGTGGGTTCGACAACATTGCCATGTCGCGTCTCTGCACTGCAGAGCACTGCAATGAAGTGCCTGTTGTATGTATGCTGGCGGCTTTTAGACTCCCAAAAGGCGCTCAAATAGTCGCGTCTGTGTGCCGTAGACACTGCAAAATGTGCCGCGTACTTTGTACACACAGACGGTACAGTGGGAAGGTTGCCGAGGATGGGGGGCCCAGGGGGAAAGCGCATACAAGAAAGAGATGAAGCCCAGGCAATGGCGCGGCCATCTCTGCCATTGTGTGGTCAGCAGAAATACTGGACTCCTTGATGCCCCCAAGTTCCAGGTGCGAAACTAGGCTCATCGGGTGTTGCCACTTGTCTGCGGCAGTGCCCTCTATCATTGTCGTTCCCCTTCGCATCACGCATCTCACGTTATTGTGAGCACTCGGAAAAGCGAATGAGTGCAGAGTGGACGACAAGATAGTGTAGATGCTGCGGGTAATGCGGAGGCAGTATGGCTGAGGTGAAGGCCGAGCATTTCTGGTGGGGGTAGGATGGGGGACGACGTGGTGCGACAACAATGTGCTGAACATCAATTTGTTACGCCCTGAGTTTCAATCGCCTGCAGCCCCTCATTGTCGATCTCTCCAGATGCGCGGATGAGCAGCAATACCGATGACGTGCACAACACTCGCCCCCTCATTGCCCACGCCAGTCTGTGGAGCCTCCAGGATCCATCGACGATGCATACGGTGCGCGTTTCCTGTCCATGGGTTGACACAGAGTGAGCAAGGAAAGGATGGCGCAATCAGCGGGTGGGCAAACATATTTTGCGGTCATTGTCATCGCTTTAGTCGGGAGTGCAAGACAACGGACGGCGGGGTCGATATAATATAGGGTGATGGTGGTGGAACTGGAACCGTGGGCTACCGCCTGCGGCGCCTCTTCGTCAGCGACAGGCAGAGGCGGAGTGTGGGCGGCTCACCTAGAGGACATGTTGTCATTGTCTCCTTGCGCTGTGGCTGACGGCCATCATCGCAATGCAGAAGGACAGCTAAGGGGATGGGGATGAGATGAGCAGGGAGGGTGGATGGAAGATCAGCCCACATAAACTCGCCCACCAGAGGGATGGCTGACTCGACCAACACTTGAGTGATAATCGAGAGCGTACCCGTGCATATCAGCAGGATTAATAGTGTTGTTGAGAATTATATGCTGGGAGAAGGAAGTCGGGAGTACATAGAAATAATGGCCTATGTACCAAGGAGATCCAAGGCACATCAGGAGAAGGAGATGGAGTACGCGCTGTCACCTTTGGAGGACATGAGCGCGAGGAAGGATGGTGCGCGGCGGCATCGCACACCGCCGGAGGCGATAACATAGTATTCGTTACTCTTATATTTTCCAGATGAGTCGGACAGTGAGGGCACACACAGCGGCGTCGTTGAATGTCCTCGTGTCGTCACGGCGTCGCCAGGTGTCGTGTGCCGTCATTGTGGATGGATGGGGGGCGGAACATTCGGTTGGAGGCGGAAGTACGTGGAGACGCGCACGGCTCACTATGCCCACTCATCGTCTCGCCCCTTGACAGCCAGAAGAAGAAAAAACAATAAGAAAGGAAATGGCCAATGAGAGAGAGCATACCAGTATAGGCTAAGCACTGCCTCGCTGATCTCCTTGTTTCTTATTGTGTTGGGTATGCATATTGCCGAAGTTTAGCTTGTCGCATTCAGGCAGTGAGATAGATACACAGACACTCAGTACCAAGCATACCATTTAAGCCCAGGAGATCTAAAGTAGCCCAGTCTGTTCGTAGTGGTGAAGAATGTCCAGACTCCGGATAGCTCGACAGAGGGGAGGGACAGCATCACTCCCGACTTGGTAGTATTTTGAATCACTATCAATTGTAAGAGATGTTCAAGAGGATCTTGACAAAGTGCCGAGGAGACCCAAGGCACTTCGAGAGAAGGAGATGGAGGACGGCGGCGTGCAGCGCGTCGTGTTGATGACGCAGTTTATTCACGCGCCCTGGGCCAGGCCGTGCGCAGCCTGCACTTGTCGCTGAGCGAGGGAATGAGCGAGGAACTGAGTACGGAACTGATCTCGCGATCAGTTTTTCGAATAGATAAATGGCACATTTTCTATTTTATTTGTCAGATTGGAAAATTATTGAGAAAGATTTGTGATTCAACAGTCGGGAAAATCTTTCGTGAATACTTGAGATTTTTTGTTCAAGAAAACATCACATTTCACAATAGATATGCTCAATTGTGAAATCTATCGTTATATCTGACAATAACCAGATTGAAAAACAATTGGCATATGTGACGTATTCCTATTATTTGCCGCAAACAGAAACAGAGAATCTTCCTAATTGTTAAATTATAAGCAAACTTGACCTTTATTGATCCTTTTCGGGAGGGAAAAAGCATGGAGAAATCTGTCAATTGTCTCTCCGAGAAATTTTGTGAGAACTTTTGATCTTCTGATGCTTTTTTGTTCCAAAAAATGTCAACTCTTACAAACATTTTCCTATCTAGTGTATTTATGGGAAAAACTTCAACAAGCGTCAAAGGATTTTTCGACGTTGGCATTTCTGCCCACCGCAGCAGTGCAGTGACAGCATACTTTTGTTTTCCCGAATGACACTTCCTTGACGGCTGGAATGTTTGGCATTGCACACTCCTGGTCATGAGATCGATGGCTTATCGTCTGACCGGACAGCACGGACTTGCAAGCGTTGTCCACGAACTTGTCAGGAGCCTCCTGAGCAAACCTCTATTCATACCACACCCAACTACTTGTGTAGTATTCCCTCGAGCTCTAGATCAAGACCAATCGAAGCCCTTTATGCCAAGTCAGTAAATCATTTGAATGTATGCTTTACGGCGGGATTATTGATTTTCTCAATCTTATCATAAATTTGATAAGGAATTGCAGCTTTCAACAAGAACACGTCGAAATCAGTAGATGGACGTCCAGAAGATCACCAGAATCAGGGTGAGCTGTATGAACTTATGTTGGATGAATATGAGTGCTGACCCTCAGCTGAATACGCAAGATCAAATGTTATTGAAGGCGTTGCAAGAATTTATCGCACCGCATGTGGACGCGGCGGTGGACCCGAAGACAAGGAATGGTACTGCCCTCCGATACCTTCCAATCCGAATGCGTAGTTCTCATCAACATTTTTCAGAGATGGATCAGCGACTGCTGGGACCCGAAGCAATAAAACTGATTACAGCGCTCAAAGAATTCATATCGAGCATCGTAGGCAGCTCACCGCCAGAGACCAATATTATGATTGAGGCAAATTCAGGCAGTAATAAAGGTATGCCTTAAGAATCCGGATTGAAGATCTTACGAGGCGAATACATATCCTTTTAGAAGACCACGAGTCAACTGATTCTGAAGAGGACTCAGATTTCGACGTTGCTGATCTGGTACATCAAATAACGTCTCCTCATCGAAAAGATGCCTCCGTCGAGAATGCTTTGAAACCTAAAGGCAAGCGTCAATACGTATCAGTTTGTGTCTGGTATCTTACAAATAATATCTCAGAGAAGCCAGAGCCAACTTTTCACGACAAGGTCCTTTCAACATTGCGCGACCGAGTTTTCAATAAGATGCCTATTCGTCTCTTGCGCTTCGAACCACAAGGATCCCGACTTCAAATTTCCTTAATAGAACGAGGAGCAATCTATTCACATCTCGAGTCGATAATGCGCGCAAAGATGCATGACCGAGATTATTGCCGCTTGGATAATGACAGATACGGAAGGCTGGAAACAGACGACGAAGCTGTCAGTCGGCTCCTATCTAATTACGGCGGTTATGCCATCCTTTCTCATACTTGGCTTCGTACATCGCCTGGCGAGGTAACCTACAATAACTGGAATAGGGGAATATTCAATTCAACGGACCCAGGATATCGAAAAGTGGTCAATTTCTGCAAAATCGTTGGCGCACCCATAAGCTCACTCTTGGCTGGATGGATACTATCTGTATTAACAAGGACAGTAGCTCCGAGCTTGACGAATCAATTCGTTCAATGTACAACTGGTACACTCGCGCTAAATTGTGTATCATTTATCTTGCGGAAACTCGGGAATTTTTGGATATGCGCTTCGATCCTTGGTTCACTCGCGGATGGACTCTACAGGAGCTCGTTGCTCCAAACCGAATCAAATTCTACAACAGCAACTGGGAGCAGCTCGTGCGGGAGTCCAACAATGACAAGAAAGACGATCTAGTCGCTGAACAAATCACAAAAGCAACAACCATGTCGGCTAACGAGCTGAACAATATGCGCTTCGTTACCCTTTCCCGAAAAATGCAATTGGCGGCGACCCGCGAAGTGACGCGCGAGGAAGATACGGCCTATTCATTGATGGGGATATTCAATGTTAGCATTTCTACAGCGTACGGCGAAGGCGGACAGCGCGCTTTTACACGTCTTGTTGAAGAGATTTTGCGGTCAAAAATCCACGGAATTCTAGACCTATTCAATTGGGCCGATGCGCAGTCTTCGAATATTGCTTCGACAATTCTTCCACAACGCCCGCATCAGTATCTCTGCCGTTCTTCCGTCAGGCTATATGATTTCAATCTTCGACCTCTTGAACCATTGACTTTAACTCACATGGGCCTTCGTATCCCAGTCCTCTTGATGCCCGGCATAGCGATCAAAGACACAGATTCCCTTTTCAAACCTATCGGTGACTACGGTGCTATCATCCCAGATATTCATGACGGATATTCATACTCCAGTAACGGTTATTGTTTGCTGGACAAAAAGGTCTCCAGCGCTGATAGTGACCGAAGATCAACACAATTTCAATACACATTTGCAGTTTTCAATATCCAGCAGGACACTCAGGGTATCATCTTCATTCCTGAAACATGCATTGCATTCGTAATACGATGCTACGAGGACGTGGGTCAAGTGACAAGCACAGGGAAATTCGAGCGCAATGGAACAAGGAAGCCCGTGGTGTTCGAGATGTTGAAGAGAAATCTAGACCAGGTGGACGAGTCTGCTGAAGATTACATGGTATTGGCGCGCTATGGTATTCACATACCACCGGAGGAGCTGACAAGCCACGGTATGCAACTCATCAGCAAGTATCTATAGCCATAGCATGGCATCCGCGAATCGATGGAGGACAGTCAGGCATAAGTAGAATCGCAGCAAGTTTGTAGTTATAGTACGAAATTCGTCACGTAGCCCAGTATGAGGAGGTGAAAATGGAAAGAAAGGAGACTATCGTCAGACAAGATGTGCAAACTCGATCATGCGCTGCTACTCATCACAGGAACGGAGAGAAACCATAGCGACAGTGGGACCAGAGCAGAAGTGAGCTGTAATGCGCAAAATCCGAAGCATGACGTGTAGGAACTAGGAAGAGGTAAGGCAATTTGCCAATCATATGTAGAGCTTGAGAACGTACACGCCATTTGAGACAATCTTGTAGAGCTGATGCGTCGGGAAATAGCTTCGCCATCACCTAATCAAAAGGGAGCAAGCTCTAGGGAAGAAACTGATAGCATGAGAAGAGACGTGGTCGCTGGCAGCTCGAGCAATGCCGATGGGATTCAGAAGTACTATTTTTTTCCTGGATACTGGGCCCTAGAGAATTGATAAGAACACACCAAAGGAGATTTATGACGCACATAGAATTCATACAAAGATCCAACCGATATTCACAAATTTTGACTTTCAGTGAGTCTGGAAACCGGAGTGAAATCGAACGTCCGAAGTCCCTCCTTTAGCGTAGCTGTAACACACATTAGGGGAGGTCAGAATTAGAAAATGCGCCCGTTTCTGAGGCGTTTCTGAGGCGTTTCTGCGGCGTTTCTGAAAACGTTTCTGGGACGTTTCTGACTCAGAAACGTCCCAGAAACGCGATTTCACTCTGACCCCCCCTTTTTGCAGTGCAGAATTTACCTACTATCTATGTTTCATGCTATGTACTGACCATGAACCTGTATTTGTATAGAGTGCGTCAGTAGATCACTTATTTTTGTAATCAAAAAATTTCCCACCGCTCTCTTTCACTGTCACCGCCATGCCTCGACGCACTGAGCGTCAAAAAAAGTGTAACAACATGCTCAAGGCCTACTTTCAGTTCACTACGCTCCGTAAAAGGCGTCTACAAATACGTGCACAACGTCTGCACCGCCAAAATCCGCTGAGTACTACATCGTTGATGGACTGGACACCTGACGTCGAAAATTTCCAGATTCTCAATATGTTTCCCATCGACTCAGAGTCCCACTTGCAGTCATCAAGTTCGCAGTCAAGCGGTGACGACTCCTCCAACATAGACCACTTGGAGTCTGATTCTCAGGGCTCTGAGCTTGGCTCTTCCTCGACATCTTCATTCGATCTCGATGCCTCTGAAACATCAGAACTCACATTCGCGGAAACCTCAGGCTCTGATGACTCAAGCCTTTTACTGCCTCAAGTTGCGTATCTGGGCCCTGGGAATGGTAGTGACTCCGAGTCGACTAGTAGCAGTGATTCGGGTGAATCAGAACACTCTCAGAGCAGTAGTGAGTCCATTTCCGAGTCATCCTCCATTTCGGATGATGTGCACTGTCTTCTCCCAGATGATCTCGATGAGATAGGATTTGACGGCGATGTAGAGGACAACTCCGATGGGTTTAGCTCAGATGACGATGCCAGCTTTTTTGCTGGTCACAGCAGCAGCACAGTACGGCACCTTGGCCATCTCACTCGGAAAGGAATTGAAGACATGTACGAGCATCGCTACAAAAAACCCCGAAAGCGCAAAACTCGCCGCCTTTCAGCTGATATGCGCCAAATCCTCGATGTTGACAGACATGAAGATCCAGATGAGTTCCGTCTTTTTCTTCGGATCTGGCCCGCTACATTTGATAGAATTGTGCAGAAGCTCTTACCCCACCCAATCTTTCGCAACAATTCACCTAACGCCCAAATGCCAATTGAGGACCAGCTTGCCATCGCTCTATTTCGTTTCGGCCACTTTGGTAATGCCGCTGGGATCAGGAAGGTTGCCCGTTGGTCTGGGTATGGTAAAGGCACAGTTCTCGTTGTGCACCGCCGCGTTATGACTGCTATACTAACAAAAGAATTCATGGATGAGGCTGTCTCACTCCCTACAGTAGAGGAGAAGGAGGAGGCAAAGCAATGGGTGGAAAACCATTCCTGTAAAGAGTGGCGGGATGGATGGTGCATGGTTGACGGTACTTTGGTTGCGCTCTTTGACCGCCCATTTTGGTATGGCGAGAGCTACTTCGATAGGAAGTGCAACTATTCTCTCAACATTCAGGTAGGTTTTGTTGTTCTCAATATCTCCTATACTGACAGCAATGGTAGATTGTCTCGCTACCCAACCTGCGCATTATCGATTACGGCTACGGCTTTACTGGAAGTACCCACGATGCCACTGCATGGCAGAAGACTCACGTCTATCTTGAACACGAGGCTATTTTTGAGGAGAATGAATTTATTTGGGGCGACTCAGCCTATCTGGTGAGTTTGAAGGTATGCGCTACACAATTTTGGCTAATGTGGGTATCATAGATTGACTATTGGGTTGTTGCGCCGTACAAGAAGCCTGACTCAGATCTTCACGAGAATGCTACCTACAACAACCATGTATCTATTGTGCGCATTAGGTCTGAGCATGCCATTGGTTTCCTAAAGGGTAGATTTCAATTGCTGAAAGGACTTCGAATCAACATCACAAGTGAGGCTACCCCACAAGTTTGCGACATACTGGGTCATTTGCTGTATTGGCCTCCACTCCTTCGCCATGAAACATGAAGCACATGATCGCGCTGCCACCACTGTCGAACTTGACGATCCCTTCATCCGTGCTGGGCTGTCAAGCTCAAGTGAAGCTGATCAGATCCAGCTTGCACCTCAGCGTGTAGTAGGAGGACAGCAGCAGAGTCGTACGGCGAGCTTAGCAGCCGGAAAGTTGCGACGTGAACATCTAAAAGAGGCAATTCTTCGACATAAAGAATCTCAGGCAGAGCGGCGCCGGAGACGGGTACAAGCAGTGGAGAGTTCAGAGGATAGTAATTAGATTTGTGTGGATGAATACAACTGATTAAAATTTGTCTACTGCATGTCCAAACCGAGTCCAAGAGCTGCTTCCTGATCAAAGTATTCACCAAAATTAGCATGTTGTGGTTGCATGTTGGACTGTAGGAGAAAGTCATCAGTGGAATTGGTTGGAGTGATTGCGGTAAATGAGGCTAGTGCGGTGGAGGTCCCTATATTGTAGCTACACTGAGAGTTGAAAGAAAAAATCACAAATTAGAGCTCACCGGCGTGGCCAAGCTGAATTTGCGCTTGCAGTCTCATGCGCTCTATCCGGCGTTGATGTTTATGTTCCATGTTTTGCAGCTGAATTTCCTTCTGGATCTGGCGCTTTTCACTCTTGTCCTTCTGCGCAGCAGATTGGGCCTGGAGTTGAGTTTCTGCTCTGGCATCGATAAGCCTTTGCTTGACTTTTGCCGAAGCTTCGACCTTTGCTTTGCTGAGATCGATCTCTCTTTGACGTGTAACCTCTTCAGCTGCGGCCGCCGTGTTTAGTTCATCCAGTCTTGTACGCTTTTGAGGGGCAGTCGCTAATGGTTTTGATTTACTGGGACGCGCTGGAGTGTCGCGTTTGGGTTTGATGTCCTCACTGGTATCCAATAGAGGAAATTTACGCTGTCAGATAGTTAGTAATCATGAACTTTCCATTGAACAGAGCATACCTTTTTGGTCGATCCATGTGAGACCATTTTGTTTTCTCCCTCAGCATTATCCAAAGCCTCAGGCTCGTCAGTATCAGACCCCACAATCTCCCTAGCCAGATCATCATCAAGGATGGTATAGTCAGGCTCAGATGTGAAGTCGTCCAGTATTTCTACGGGTTCTGCTCCAGGAAGAGCTTCAATATCAATTTCCGTACCACTATTACCAATGCCGACAGTGACCATGTTTGGGCGCTCGGCGATAAGACTACGCATATCGATGAACCAAGGACATTCTGTAGTGATCTGCTCTGTAATAAAATTGTTATTTGCATAGTGAAAGCTGAAAACTTGTCGACGTACTCCATTTATTAACAAATGAGTTATTGAGGCTCAGATCAATGTCTTCTGCACGTTCAATGCCTTCTCCTGTGGCCCCCAAGACAGCGATGAAGTCACGCGTAATTTTACCCATTCTAAACAGATGTTGTTCGACTGTAAGTATCGAAGACTTTGAAAATTTAGTACACTTACCGCACAAGCCGGTTTTTGACCTTAGCGCCCCATACAGCCTGACGTTTTGCCGCTAGTGCTTTGCTCGAGCAGTTCACAGTGTGCGAGAAGCTGGAGCCGTACGTTGCATGCCCTTCAAAGATTACGCAGGCAAGCTTGTATTGCCATACCGTCTTCTTGTTACCGCCACTTTTTAACGTCGACATGTTTCCGCCTGGTGATGGATACAATCCTTCCTTGATGTCGGGGTCGTCCATGATGGCATTGACTAGGGATTTACTGAGATTGTGGTCATCTGCCTCCCAGCTTTTGAAGTCGATATAATTTAGTTGCTTTAGATTGGGGGGGATCGTTATAACGTACTCAATTTTGCACTTTTCGCTATTTTTCCCATCGTCTTTGATCTCCTGGGTCTCTGGATCGGGGGTGATGTTACCTGCATCCTTAATGCTTTTTGCGCGTGTCTTGCGTTTGGCCGCCATGAGAATGTGAGCAGTGGAGAGCAGGTGGGGAGTTGGAGGGCAAGAGTTTGAAGAGAAAATTGATCAATGAGGCGGCAATGATTAAATAAATGATAATTAAAAAGAATAAATAAACAATATGAATATGATATAGGGTGAAGGCAGAAACGCGTTTCTGCTAAGGCCCAGAAACGCGTTTCTGAGTGCAGATTCGACTCGAGAGGCGAATCCAAAGCGTTTCCGTTTCTGCACTTTCCCACGTTTCTGGACAAAACGATTCTGGCCAGAAACGCCTCAGAAACGCTTTCAGAAACGCCGTCCATTTTTCAATTCTGACCTCCCCTATTGGATTTTGTCCGACTTGCATCCCTCCTTCCTCTTCCAATTCTGTCTCTCTCGTCGCTATGCTCGAAATATCGTCCATATCCGTCTATCACCCTCAGGAAAGTCTTGAACATCGCGTTGATTGTATAGTCTCATTGACCAGCATGTATTCGAGATTATAGATGCGCAGAAACATGCCTTGACGACTTACATGTCATAGCGGCGAGGATTTCGAGCTGACTGGAGAGAGTTGATTTACTTTTTTTTTTAGAGGGAGCGCCTAGGCTCGCTACCATCCGGTTCTGATTCAAACCCCGAACGTTCTCACAGAACCGGCTGGGAGCAACAAAGCCCGTTTTGTAGAGTCACACTTTGTCACGTCGGACTTAGCGATTGTTTCTTTCACGTACTACTCTATCTACTGTGTATTGTCGTCCGCCTCGTCTACGTCGGTCTCCCACTCGCTCTCATCACTGTCAATGTACACCTCCACTTCCATATCTCATGAAATATCATCCACTGTCAACCGCGGGAGTGTCGGTTCCACGTTACCAACTTACCGTGCACAATCATGTCTTCGAGGATAATGTCCAATTCACCCGGTTCTTCGACCTCGCCCAGTGCCAGAATCACATTTCCCAACTCGACTTCACTCTCTGCTTCTTCTAGGTTTCCCATCAAGATATCTGGGTGCGTGAAAGTCCAGGTGGCAAGAATGGGGCAGCAATGGGTGGTTCAGCAGATGGGATGAAAGGAGGAGGCGAGACATCAGAGCCCGGTCGGGTAAGATATTCTTTGGTTAGTACAGAAACAGACTTCATGTGTCTTCACTTTTGTAAGCTCTGGAATGCATTTTTGAACTCGCAAAGGGGTTTCTGTTTCCTACTGAGAGATGTTTACTCACCTTACAGCACATACAGTTCTCCAGCTCATCCCTGCTCAATGTCAACCCTCACCTGCTCGATCGAGTTCAAGCCCATACTATTACCCACTTCAGTGGTCGCATAATCCTCCTCCAACTCCCTTGCATCAGTTTCAGGCTTTAGCCGCCGCGAAGTCGATCTGATGACGTGTCACGCACGAAGTTCATTTTGGCACAAAAAATTGTATTTTTGTGATAGTGTTCAATCGAATTATTTTGTGAAATAGATGTGAATAAAGCTATCATGAGAGGAGCACATTTTTGAGGTGTGGGTCGGTAAAGGTGAGCGAGATCAGTGTTTTCGTTCTAAGTCCCAGTCACGAAACGGCTCCTCTACAAAACTGCCTTCGTTGCTCCCAGTCCTTCGGTGGCGATGTTCGATTTTAACCCCCGCTTGATGTTTGCCCCCACAACAATACCACAACAAAGACCAAACAATCCTCCATCTGACTGAGAATTAGAAATTGAACATCCCACCGAAGGACTGGTAGCGAGTCTAGGGAGCGCCGTAGAACGGTTGGCAGTTGCGCAGTAACTTCAGACTCCGCAGGACTCCGCCAACTTGGACAAAACATTGACCCTCGCATCAACCTCGCATTCTCACTCCTGGTTAGTGTCGGCCTCGTAAGTTGGGTTGTTGGACATTGCATTTGTATTGTCTCTGCGACATACTTAATCTATTTATCTTGCAGGAATTCTACGATCTCTCCGACTCGGAATAAAAATGGCGCTGAACTCGAACTTCAAGAGCTTGAATCTGCAACCAGGGCCTCAGCGAGAAACTGCTATGTTTGCAGTACGTCAATGATCTCTAGCGCTGTATTTAAACTTATTTATTACCGTAGATCAGGGCACCGCTGCCGCAAACCAGCAGGATCAGATACTTGTGAGAGCACTACAAGACTTCATCGTACCCCTCATACATGCAGCAGTGGACGTGAACTGGCGAAATGGTGGGTTCTTTTCTGTCCACATGCAAAACCAACTTAAATAGTCTTTAGACGCAAAACAACTACTTTTAGGTCCCGAAGCGCTGAAGCTCGTTAGGACGCTTGAGGGATTCGTATTGAATGTTGTAGGAAGTTCTACTCCCGAAGCCGATGCCATGATAGAAGTGGGGTTGGATAAAGGTATGTTTTGCTTTTCCATGATCTAGATATCTGCAGTATGTTTATGATATTTTGCTATCCAGAGGAGAATACGCTGGATGTTGATATCTGTGATAGTCAGGGAGAAGGTATGCGGAGAGTTCGCTAATTACTTTCCGTACGAGGATTGATCGATTAACCATGGATAACGACCTTTCTCAGTGAGCACGAACGCCAGGCTATTGTCTGTGAACATTCACGAGATCGGAGCAGTAAGTGCTGTCAAACCTGTAGAATCGAACACAATATCTCAATTCTTCTCTTAGACCCGTCCGAAACGCATCAGCCTTCTTTCCATGACAAGGTTCTGAAGGAACTTCAAAATCGTGTATTCAATAGGATGCCTATCCGCTTGCTGTGCATCAAACCTCAGGGATCCAGTATCCAGATCTCCCTCGCTGAAAGAGGGTCTATTTATACGCATCTTGCCTCGCTTTGCAAATGAAAATGCACGACGAAGAATACGGCCCCCAATTCAATGAGCTTTGGGGTATCATGGAAACAGACAATGAAGCTATTACCCGACTTCTATAATAATGCGGGATATGCAATCCTGTCCCACACTTGGCTTCGTGCATCGTCCGGAGAAGTGACTCTACTGCGACTGGACCAAAGGGAAATTCAACGCGGAAGATCCTGGATATCAGAAGCTCATCAATTTTTGCCGAACAGCTTGGAAAGACTACGGACTGACTCTTGCATGGATGGATACTATTTGCATCGACAAGGATAGCAGCGCGGAGCTCGACGAATCGATTCGCTCGATGATAATTGGTATCATCGCTCTAAAATCTGTATCATCTACCTTGCTGAGACTGAAACGCTCTCGGAAATGTGCTCTGATCGCTGGTTCACGCGGTTGACGCTCCAGGAACTGCTCGCCTCCGAGGATCATCAAATTTTACAACAGTAATTGGGAACGATTCGTGGAGGATTCAGGACAACGACAAAAGGAATTGTGAAGAGATCACGAACCAGATCGAAAAAGTAACAACTATTTCGAAGGAAGAGCTCGACGACGACATCCACGATGCACCGATTTCGCGTCGTATGCAACTAGCAGCGAACCGAGAGGTGACGAGAGAGGAAGACATTGCCTATTCTTTGATGGGGATCTTCAATGTCAGCATCACAACTGCTTATGGCGAAGGTTCCGAGCATGCGTTCTTTCGTCTCCTCCAAGAGATCTTGAATTCGACATCGACAGGCGTGCTAGACCTGTTCAATTGGGCCGGAGAACTTCCACAATATTCTTCCCCCACCTCGCGTATTCTCCCTACAGGCCCGCACTATTATCTCTGCCGCTCCTCCTCTATATCGTTGCACAGTGCACAACCTTTTGAACCGTTGACGCTTACGCATATGGGTCTCCGTATCCCCGTTCTCTTGATGCCTGGAGTATCGGCTGATGATCGAGGCTGGCGATACAAGACTATTGGGAACTATGGCGCTATCGTCAATATCTCCCCAGCCGGAATTTATAGCAATATCCCGTCTACCTATCATCTTTGGATTCGAGGGTGTCCGGTTCCGATGGATTTCAATATCCAGTAGGCTACCAATCGACATTCGCAGTTTTCAATTTCGAGGAAGGCACTCCGGGCATCCTCATACCACGCACATGCACTGCCATCGCGTTGGAGTGTTCTCACAACGCTGGTTCAAGACAAAGTATAGGAAGGTTCGACCGCATTGAGACAACCACACCAATTGTGTTCGAAATGGAGGAGAGGAATATGGCTTCTCAAAACGAGTTTTCTGACAATTATATAATGTCGGCGTCTAACGGAATATTGGTATTGCAGGAAGACCTACCGAAGCATGGTATACAGCTCATTAGCATGTATTTGTAGACGAGAAGTTTCTGATGTGTACATGCACAAAAGTACAAGGGCTAGAAGAGTCCAAGTTGTAGTTACTAATCCCGAGCTCAATGCATTCGTATGGCACATATACTGTTCCAAAAGTCCGTAGTTTTTCACGCATGTTTTGGCGATTTTTACATACCTTTAGGATTGCTCATAATAATATTTACACATGTGCACTTGGCCAAATAAGTATTTCTCACATGTTTTGTATGCATTTTGTGCACAGGTGAGTTTGATCAGAATATTTCACACATCCACATCGAACGTTGACATTGAAGTTTTACCCAGGTTGAGACCCAATTTTTCTCACAAGATGGGAGACTTCAGGTACTGAGCTCACAGAGCTCATCACTATAAATCTCATTCAAGAAATGGACGCGACTCTGTCAATGTCAGTTCAGTTCAGTCCAAAAGGATAAGCGCCCAAGGATGGGCGCCTAAATGGAGTGTTGAGCTCAATGCAGAAGAGCCTCTACAATGTTCAGAGGACTATATAGAGAATAGAAGCGCGACATTTACAGTAGTCAATACACAGTAAGGAGCATCGAAGGTGGTAGATGCCTCAGACGGGCTCAGAACGTATTCATTGGTCATGTAAAAATGTAGACGAGATTGATAGAGGTAAAGGATAAGTTCTTAGAGGTAGAAGTGAGGGGCAGAGGTTGCTGCCTCGACAACATCAGTTACTAAGCGACGATTTGTGTAAAAATGTCACTCAAGCTGAAATGTGCGCAAAATTTTTGGTCTGCATCAGGAAAAACGTATTTCATAAAATAGACATATATATCCTAAAGTTACGCATAAAAGTTCAAAAAATATGCATAAGATGCCAAAATATGCAAAATGACCAAATGTGTCTCGATTAGACCTGCGCAGCATTCCCTCCAGAATAATATGCATTTTTATCGTCACTTATGCATATTTTAGTGATATTTATGCATGATTGACTGGGTAGGTTCTCATGTTTACTTTGCTTCTCGTGTTTAGATATCTCGCGACATCATAATTTACAGGAAACATTTGAATTCTAATTAATGATGCGAGGGGTATGTAAAGTTAAAGTAGACTACGTGAAAGCCAAAGATAGCGACTTGGAAGGCATTAAATAAGCAAATATCATAAGCAAAGAAACTGGACCTAGGTTTTTTTCCGTGCACCTACCGTGCAGGGACGTGCGACGTGCCGTGCTGTACCGTGCTGTACCGTGCAAGTACCGTGCCGTGCCGTGCACTGCCGTGCAAGTGCCGGGCAATAGTGTGAGCGTTCGAATCAATAACTATAAAGCTCTGCAAGCATCCAAGATGTCTGAGCTTCCTTAGAGATAGCTCAAATGCATTTTAAAAGTGATATAAGATTTAATATTGTGCCGAATTATTGTGAATGTTCAAGCACTCAAGACTTTAGAAATTGTCAAGAAATTATTCACAATTTTTGTAAGTTAAGGTTGGTTTTGTTTTTAATCAGTTAAGCTATACTCGTTTGATTACATCTTATTATCCACGGAATGATTTTCCGGCCGCAAAGATGAAGAAACGAACAATACATGCGCCGCTCAAGTCAAATTCCCACGGCTTTCACTGGGCGCTTAATGTCAAAACCGCTGCACTGCCGAATACGTCAGGAAAACCTCACTTATTGGGTATAAGGTATAATTTAGACATTATACATAAAGTAACGCACCAAAACAATGAAGCAGAGTTAAATTTGAAGGCCCGTAAAGGGACGTGCAAGTACCGTGCAAGTACCGTGCAACACAGAGAATTACCGTGCACTACCGTGACGTACCGTGCACTTACCGTGCGGGATGTGCATGTACCGTGCAGGCAGCACGGAAGGTACCGTGCAAGTACCGGGCAAGTACCGGGCAAAAAATGACATTTTTAAATTAAATATATTGAAGTTATTGGGACGATGCGCAAGCTTCGCAATACATTCCTGCCTTCACTGTCGGTGTCTTGCCGTTGGCTGAACACTTACTTTCGGGACTCGCCGGATTATGTGGTCTTATTTGGCTGGACCTTCTGAGATAGAGATATTGTATTGTTTCAGAGATAGGGCAGTAAGAGTGAGGCAAATTTGATACTAATTGACAGAGAATAATTATTATAATTTTTCTCAACTTTTACTCTGGGCTTCCAGACGACGAGGAAGTACTTAGGCGTGGTATCGAAACTGATATGTCACACTCATAACGTGACATGTGACTACTTTGACTTTATATTGTCGCGCTCGACATATGAATCCAATTGTCGCAGGATTTACATATTCTAGGTCTATTTAACAAGTATATGCCATGTAGGTACATAGTTTCTGTTCTACTGATGAATAAACAAAGATATTATGGGACGTGCAAGTGAGGTATCCATTTTTTCTCAATTTAGAACTCATTTCTTTAAATATGCATGTAAACTTTTCCATAAGTATAGAAAAAAGAGGTTAGATGTGTCCTATACTAGCCTCTAGGCTTCTCACAGCTTAATTATTAAGTTTTTTGACAAAAGTTTTCTTCCGTGCAAGTACCGTGCAAGTACCGTGCTTACCGGGCACGGTAGCACGTACTGCACGGAAAAATCTGTTGCCCCAAAGAAACTTAGTGTAAGAATGAGTAATTTGGGCGCAAAATTAAATGTCCATTTCAGCAAGATTGAGGTGGGCCATTGCCTTCTTTGCTATAGCAGATGAAGATTGAATGTTCTTTGGGCTTCAGAGGATAGTGAGAAATATGCCCATATAATGTATGGCTACATCACTTACCAGACTTTCTTATAGATGTTGGACATTAGTCGATGAAAGCGGTTAAGGTCAGCTTTCTGAATATTGGTCAAAAATTCAACATGTGCCAGATAAATGCTCTCATATTCCTCGGCTTTGAAATCGGGTACTTTCTTGCGGTGACCATCAGCCCAATCATCAATAGATGCATGAACCTGGTGCCTAATTAGTATAGGTGACAGATGTAATGAAATAAAACATACAGCAGTTGCGATGATGGCGAGCATTGAGATTGGTATTTCGACATTTTCTTTTTCAATACCTTCCTGAATGCTCGAGGTGAAGCGAGAAGCGTATTGATCAGCATGAGAGCGACGCGACGAAGCAAAGATATATTCTTGGAGCGTTGAGATGATTGCTTGATGTTGAAAAGGCTGGGATCGATTGTATATGTTGCCGGTCTATTGAGTGATAACAGAGCAGGGAGAATAAGCAGATGTTCAGTGGGATGAATACAAATGCATACCTTTGGATAGATATAGTCGAGTTCCTCTGTAAGGTTCTTGACGCGCTGACTGCAATCATTCCCCTCAACAAGACCATAAAACCCTTCTACCTTCGGTGCCGCAACTTTTTTTACACCTGATCGTAGGTTGCTAACACGAATCAAGACCTTGAAACCTATTAGACAGATATCATCGAGTGGAATGAGACTTACCAGGCGACTGATGAGATCCGTGAAGTCCACGTCACTTTCGCTACGTTCAGCAATATCATTGTGGTTGAGGTCACGGGCGCATTGAGTAATGACACGTTGAAGGTACTTTTGCTGGGCGAAAACTGAAGGGTATGCATCGACAAAAAGAGTATCCCCAACGACTTGGTGAATGGTGGATTTGATGACCTGGCGAAGAGGTAATGGCTGTGCCTTGAGGCTAATGACGCGAGAACCTGACTCAGGCGGGATAATGTGTGCATGAGATGGCCATTGTTGGTTTATCTCGAAGGCCGATGGACTTGCGTCGGAATCTAGCCCATCTTCAGAATTTTCGTTTCTGACGCTCCACTGTGGGACCTGACATAGAAACAAAAATTATCAAGAACACGCACATATTCGGTCACACAGTTTCGACTCACCTCACGCTGTCGAGCAAGTGCACGCTTTGAAGGCTTCCAAATGGCGAATGAGCTCGAGAACACGATTAGGCTTTAAGATATACACACCACCTTTCCCTTCTTGTCGCTATCATCACTGGAGTCACCGCCAACCTGATCACAACCTCTGCTACCTTTCCGATTGCCGTGTCTCTTCTTGCCTGTCTTCTTGTCACGGTTACCCACGACAATGTGCTTTTCGTCCTCGCTGTCGTTGACCAAAATAGTAGGTGAAAGCTTTCGCTGGGAATCTGACCGCGATGAGGATGACCATTGGGGTCGCTGAATGAAGCTCGTTATTTGTCTCAAGATTCAAGAAATGAAAGAAAAGGAAATGAACATACTTCGTTTGTTAGAGCTGCTCTGATTTTATCTGACCCAAGGCCCTGAAGATCGTTGATGCCATTGTCATCACCTTCTTCTTCTTCCGACTCTTCTGATGGCTCTTCGCTACTGTCTCTCTGAAACTGCTCCCTGCGTTGGCGGCTGGGGTTGATATCTTGAGGTTCCGTAAGTTCATCGTCTGATGACGGAATGCGTGCGGGTTTCTTTCGTGATTCTGTATTCAAGATTGTGGTATCAGTGTGCGAATTGAAAGGTGCATGCACTACATACGGTTAGAACTCTTTGGCTTCTTGGGCGCATGCGTGTCGGGTCTATCTTTGGGACTGTCAGTGACAGTGTCTGAGCGCGGCCGTTTCTTGCTCTTTGTTGTGGTAGGAGGTTGGACCGGGGCATCACGGGTGCTTGACTGTGCTTGTCGGCTGCCTGCAAATCATGATAAGGAACATGGAATGAAATAACAATGAGATGAGCCTTACTGCGTCGTACAGCAGCATTCTGGGTACTTCTAGTTGATCTCTTTGATGTTGACATTGATTAGTAGACTGATATACGTAGAAGAAAAAGAGAAGAATGAGTGGTATAATAAGGGATTGTGGCCAGCGAAGGAAATGTGGTAGTTTGGAAGTGACGTGGAAAGAATGAGAACATACAGCAGAAAACATGTAACTTGTAAATTATTAGCGTGATATTTGTGTGTCACATCAGGGGCTCTTCAGTTGTCCACACGACACACCACATTCTCCGCTACTAACATTGACCCACACATCGGACAGCACCCACCTTTCGTCCAGTCACACATCAGTAACGCTCCAAAGAAGGAAATAAATTATACTCCGCGTGATGGCATTGTGTGAAACTTGCGACCGACAAGAGGGAATGTCGCCAAAATCCGATCAATGTGGCTATGCTATAAATCAGGCTCCGACGCGGCATACCTCGGCCAGAGTGACAGCGACCTACTTTTTGACCTCTTCAATTAACTCATCCAGAAGCATAAAACCACCTGGAATACATTTTCTATATGCCATAGATTGTCCCTACCAAATTTCAGATGAATTGAGCATCAAGGGAGCAAGATATTGAAGGTGGCCGAAAGGTGGGGGCCGGCCGATGTGTGGGTCAATGTTAGTATCCAGTTCTGAAAACATGCTTGTTCTATGTGGATGTGGGTCAGCATTCCAACGAGCTGGGCTATTAACACACCAACGACAAAGCAAAAATGTCAAATGCCGCACGCCGTTCCAACCCACTGCACCACCTGCTCCTGATGCCCATTGTTTATCCAACTTCGACTCTTCAGACAGAATTGGAATCGATCCCTGCGGTGATTTCTTCGGAGACTATGCATCATACACTGGAGTAGAGCTCGGACAAGGGTCGCAGTCCTCGGTCTTGATGTCGGAAATCTCAATGGGCACTGGAGAAAATGTTGAGACCACCAGCAATGAAGCAGATGATTATGAGATGGACACTTACGAGGAGCTCAGCGCTGAGCTAGAAAAAGGACTGGAAGCTAAACGACCCTCCGTCATCCACGGTAGCAGCATGGTGGATACAGAAGATGATTCTTCCAGCGACGATTCAGCTAGACACGCTGCTCAACGACTTCGAGGAGGAGCGGAACAGAATCTCAAGAATCAGCCATATATTAAACCATTCGACCATGGCGAGGCTGGAAAAATATATGCTTACGGCGGAGTTAACGACAATATGCGCTACAGCAACAGCCTTGGAGATCGCGAAAATCCGTATAGCCCATTCAGGTCAAAACGCGATTGGGAGATTGCTCGTTGGGCAAAACTTCGTGGACCAGGCTCAACAGCACTGACTGAACTTCTGGAAGTTGAAGGGGTAAGTAACTCTGCTTTGAAAACGAACTTGTTGACTTACAAATCACGATGAATAGGTCGCAGATGCGCTTGATCTTTCCTACAAGAATTCGTTAGAACTGAACAAGATCATAGATGATTCATTACCTGGAAGACCGCAATTCGAGCGCCATGAAGTTTTGGTCGGTGAGGAAGTTTGCGATGTCTACTTCCGTGATGTAGTGGCTTGTATTAAGGCCTTATACGGCGACCGTGACTTTGCACCATACCTGGCTGTCGCTCCAGAAAAGCACTTCACGGATGAAACAGAGGGTATACGGATGTATCACGATATGCATACGGGCAAGTGGTGGTGGGCGACGCAGGTGAGAGTCAAGCAAACTGTTATCAGTTGAACCTGTCGTTTAAACTCCCACGTCCTGTTTATAGAAAACGCTAGAACAGGACGCACCTGGCGCAACGATTATCCCTCTTATAATCTCCACGGATAAAACGCAGCTCACGCTATTCAGAAATAAAAGCGCCTATCCAGTATATCTTACAATTGGCAATATTCCAAAGGAAATTCGTCGTAAACCTTCCAGCCGCGCCTATGTATTACTCGGTTATCTTCCAACAACTCGGCTTGAGAATGTTACAAACAAAGCCTCGCGTCGACGACTCCTTGCGAATCTTTACCATGCTTGCATGAAAAAAATTCTCCAGCCACTAGAAGAACTTGGACAGATGGGAATGTTTATGACAAGTGGCGACGGATTGATACGCCGAACACATCCTATTCTAGCTTGCTTCGTTGGAGATTACCCGGAGCAAGTTCTCACAACGTGTACTTATACCGGAAAATGTCCAACCTGCGACGCCCAAAACAAGGATTTCGGAGATTTCCTGGATCCTGACGAATACGATCTCAGAGATATTGAACAGATACTTGAAGCACTGGACACCTTCGACGAAGATCCTGAACATTTTCTGCAGACATGTCAGTCTGCTGGCATCAAACCTGTTGTTCAGCCATTCTGGAGCGACCTCCCATACACCCACATTTTTCGCTCGATCACACCTGATGTTTTACATCAACTCTATCAAGGAATCGTGAAGCACGTTATCGGATGGGTTACAAAGGCAGTCGGCGCTGCAGAGATTGATGCTCGATGCCGTCGTTTGCCTCCTAATCACAATATCCGGCACTTCGTTAAAGGAATTTCAAGCCTTTCCCGCGTCTCTGGTCAGGAGCATGATCAAATGTGTCGAATTCTCCTCGGACTCGTGATCGATGCACCTCTCGCCGATGGTCTCTCAAACGTGCGTCTGATTCGCGCTGTGAGGGCACTCCTGGATTTTGTATATCTCGCGCAATATCCGGTTCATACAGACGAGACACTACAATTGCTTGTAGACTCTCTCAAAGAATTCCATGACAACAAATCTATTTTCGTAGACCTCGGAATCCGTGAAGGTTTTAATCTCCCAAAGCTACATTTTGCGACTCACTACGTCGAAAAGATAAAGCTTTTTGGAACCACTGATAATGTGAATACGGAATATACAGAGCGGCTTCATATCGACTTCGCGAAGGACGCATATGCAGCAACGAATCACAAGGATGAATTTACGCAAATGACCCTATGGCTAGAGCGGAAGGAAAAGATTCTACGGCATCATCAATTCGTGACGTGGCGTCTCAATGGATCGCCACAGCCAGTAGTGCCAGACAAAGAACTATGGGTCCCACCTGGATTGGAACTTGATCGAATATCCCACTTGGCCAAGAATCCAACAGTTCGTGCAGAATTCATTGAAACCATTGTCAAGGATTATGGCGCAATTCATTTCCGAAATGCCCTCGCTCGATTTGTTGTGCTGACGAATAACCCTAACTATACTCGCGCGCAAGTGGAGCGGAAAGTCTGGGGTATTCGGCTTCCTTTCACTCGTTTACCTGTCTGGCACCGCCTGAAATTCTCGCATATTGATCCATACACCATGGTTAGGTCGACAGCTGATATCATTCACGCGCATCCTTCGCGCCTTGGGCCTCGGCAAAAACCCATGCCACCTCGGTATGATATGGCCTGGATCAACGAGGGAATTGGAGAGGACATTGGTACTTCGGGGTATCGTGTTGGCCGTGTGAGAGTCATCTTTTCGCTCCCCGAAAGGTCTCATCGAGTGTTGTTTGACGACGGGGTAGAAATCCCTGAACACTTCGCATACATCCAATGGTTTTCGGCCCTCCGAGATCAACCTGAAAACCACCACCGCCTCTACAAAATCTCACCGCTCGTAGGAGATGATAACATTCATGTAGCGAGCATTATTCCCCTATCAAATATTCGTCGTAGTGTCCATTTATTTCCAAAGTTTGGGCCCATTGCACCTATTTCATGGACATGTAGTAATGTTTTGGACGAGTGTTCCGTATTTTATGTTAATAGCTTTACAGATAGACACTTCTATAGAATTTCTTCTTTCTAATATTCTCAACGCATCATAGATCTAGAAGAAATGAGTCTCAATATGACTTATTAACCAACTTTCAACAATCACCAGCCCGCAAGGTCATAAATAGGCTAAAATATACAAAAATATACAATCATTTTAGTCAAAATGACTACAAGATGCCCATTTTCGTATCATTTGGTTAATTTTACAAAACACGGTTTTCCTGATGTGGTTCCTACGTGTAAAACAAATTCTGGAGATACTACCTGTGCAAAGTAATTGATCTAGTTTGAACATGTGTAATATATTTTGAGAACATCACCTGAGAAGAAATCTCGGTGCACCTCATAAGATGTGTGGAATTACCAGATCTGTGTTTACATGTGTTCAACCATGAATCAAAAGTGCCAACTTGCGTAAATTGAGCGGAATAATGGTGAAGGTGTGTAAAAAAGCTGTTTCGAACTGCAAGGTGTGTAAAAAAGACTTTTGGAACACTATATGTGCCATACATTCGTTCAAAACACTTCGCAATTGGTACAAGCTTGATGATTGCGAGCACCGAAAAAGTCCGTACTACGACCTGTCTTGCCTGCATAAATATGCTCTCACATGAGCGACAACCGATGGCGAAGAATATCGTTGGGTCGTTCAATTGGGTGAATTGTTTTACAAGCCATGTTTACATACTCTAGCCTACGAATAAATTTAAATATAAGAAGATCGTCCGGCGTATGTTACTGTAGTCCATTAATTCAGTCGGCAGAGAGTGAAGAACTTTTCGCGTGGATTGTGGAACAATTGCGACCTTTTATAAGGGAAATCAAATGTCTGCAATGGCGCGTTAGTCAATAGGCTAAAACACAGAAGATAGACATACAATTTCTGAATGATACCCTGCAGCCACCGCAGCCTTTGCCATTGCTGCATTGTCGCTGCTGGGCTCACCGATGACCCGGTTCGTTCTAGGATCGGCGAGGAAAATGTAGTGTGTCAGGCAACTAAGCCAGATCGGTGCTATGGGTCACTGTAAGATTCCAATTTGATTGGAAAAAGAAAGCGAAAACTCACTTCTACCACCACCTAAGAATTTTTCCTCGCCCACCAAGACGTGAAGGCCGCGCTCATAGAGGCCAGGGACCACGCTCGAAGGGTAGTGCTGGGCAACATGGTCCTCCTTCGTATATACGATCTCGGTGTATCCCATGAGCTCCCCGTCCCAGCTCAACATGCACAACAGCGCGTGGGGATCCGCCATCACTCCCTCGACGTACTTCCGGTGGGTCGCAAGGTCCCCGCGCTCACCCCAGGCCGCGTTAACGCGCTCATCGTTATGCCACTTGTGAAACGCGGCCAGGTGGCGCGACACCCCGTCCTTGCTACGCGCAGCGCTTCCGTCATGCACGCCGTCGAGATCGAAGTAGGTGATATCCAGCGTCTGCTTCACAGCGCTGCAGTAGCGACGGTACAGGATCTCCCCCGGCTGTGGCTTCGCGGGGCGTAACGGGTGCATCGCGATCACACGCTCGTTCCGCGTATAGCTGGAGACCCACGGGAAGACGGGCTTGGGGTTGAGCAGCCAATATGAACGGTCATGGAAGCCGGCTGTTCCAGCGCCCTGCCAGAACGTAGCACGACTGAGGAAAAGGATGTCGGTGGCAGGAACATTGGTTTTCGTCGCGAGGATTTCGGGAGTCGGATATAGGCGCGCGAGACCGGAATCTAGCAGGTAGCGCCTGATTTCGGCTTTGTTCGCCAAGGCACCGAAGGTGATCGGGATGTTCTCCTGGGTGTGGTAGAGCGTGAACAACGCGTAGACGCCTACCCAGAAATCTGCGAGAGTGAGGTCTTTGGGATGTGATGGAGAAGTGGTGGAGAGAGGCGCGTCAACATTCAAGAGACTATATTTCGGGATGTGCTTGGTATTTCCTTGGAAGGGCGTACCGACGGAAGCGACGTCGAGGGCGAGTTTTTCGTTACCAGAGACGGTGTACGTGAGGATGTGGGTGCCGTTGAGAAAGATCTCATTAGGTCCCTCTGTAGGTTCGAGTTGAGAAACTTGGACCTTTCCTCCGTCGGGAAGGATGAGGAGAACGGCACCTGTTGAGGAAGGGGAGGAAGACGTATGATTGGCCACCGACTGGAGGCGAAGAGCAGTTGAGCGAGAAGCTTCCATTAGCGCGAATATATTTTCGTCTGCCTAGAGACAATTCGCAAGAGTGCTGCGGGGAGGGAAGAATGGTTCTTTAATCTGATAAGATTTACATTTATAGGTTAGGCTCTGTTAGGCTGCTCGGACCTTATCAGATAAATTTGATCTCTGGCCGAAATTTCATATGTACAAAGCACACTGCTCGCCAAGAACTACTCAGTCAGGCACATGGACTCGGAGGTCAGCATCTGAATGTCGAGACGATGTCCTGATTCTTCCTCACTTCGGTCTCAAATCCTCGGAAGAAAAGAGAACTTATACATTTGACCGCATGTACATCTTTTGAATTCTGATGTATTTACTAGCAGGTTGGCGAAATGGCAAGGCGTGAAGAAGGCGGTAAGTAATCACTGTCAGTGCCAATCACATTGGGTCTCAACATACTCAGGTACAAGGGGTGGTCAGAGTCATTGGCCAAACCAAAGCAAATCAATCAAAGAAACGCGAGGTTGGGCTTGGAAGTTGGGAGGGCTTGGTAACGGTAGGTCTCTTTCCGAAGTTTCTGAAGCGGTCCTCGGAATGGGCTGGATTGGATCTCTCATATTGGGTACAGGTCGAAGATACAAACATGCAATGTACACTTATTTTGAGTCACCCGATGCTACTCGAGGCTTTGCACTTCCACTTCGTTAACTATAATTATGATGGACAACTCTAATCATGATTTTTCCTGCAGGTTTCGTGCTGAACAGAGGCGGTCAAGAGGCGACAGTTGTGCGAAAAGCTGCGATTCGACATCTCATATACTTGCCCTGGATGTTTATCAAAGATTTGTCCAGGGAATTTCTTTGCGGAAAAACGAATTATTAGATGAACAAATCTACAACAGAATCCAGAAAGTGCGTTCGCTGAAAGCCCCACTGGCGGAACGTCTGGCAGACTCGGGCGGCCGGTCTCTGGCAATTCTTTGTATTTTTTTTTTCAATTCTTCCTTTGACCTGAGTAATATTTTACCGTTTTCATGCTCTGTAGGCGTAGTCACCACCATTGCCTCCGTCGACTGCAACGCTTCATTATCTTGCCACTGGCACCCTGCCTTTCCTGCCGCCTCTAATGATAATTGACCCCTGCCTGATTTCATCTAGCACTCGCGTGCATTCTCTACGGCGGACGGATACAAAGTCAATGCAACATTTACTTTCGCCGCCATTTTAGGCGCCCACCTTAATGAAAGGGCCGAAGTTGAGGTGCATTTGAATTAGGATTGCTATCGGATGCTGACCTTATACTCGTAGTTTAATTCGAAATCCATGCATCAGCAGGGGGAAACCGGGAATAGTATTAATTACCAGTAATTACCTTGGACAACTGTAATCGTGCCGAAGATTTCTCAAAATATCTACCCGACAACCTCGCGGAAGAACGAATTAGATTTTTATACATATATAGTTGACAAATAGTTGATTCAACCAAAGACGCTGGCAATTGACGGCATTATTGTTTATGATGAAGGGTGAAGCCAAACACGCTCCTAACGCGTCCAACGACGACGACGACGTTGAGCTCGACAAAAGCTAGCCGCTCGACATCGACATATTGATTCTATCTATATGAGAGGTCGATGTCAAGATCCAATAACGCACTCAGACGGGGACCGACGCCTTCTTTTTTGCCCCTTTCTTCCTCCAATCTCTCATCGTCAACAGTAAATGCTTCAACATCGAACCTGGGGCAAACGCTAACAGCGGCACCCCATACACGGTCGACTATCAGCGTCGAGGAATGGGAACGTAAAGCCCCTTTAAGCGATCTGCAAAACAAAAGTGTGAACCAGGTCCTCAAAGCGAGCGAACGGGCGTTTATCCCGCTGAAGGTGAGTTGTGGCATACAGAACGCGTCTTAGAGCTAATCATAAGTTGTTTAGTTTGCGGAGGAACCTCCAGCGAAAAGCCCGCCAGGGACACCAACACCCACTTTCGCCCGTCCTGGACTAGCCAGCAAATTGCTGCAACAGCAAAAGGATGCGTCTCGACCTGGAACACCCGTGCAGCATGGAAATGGCCACGCGTTGCACCCTTCGCACCCCGTCCAGACGCCGCAGCAATTCTACGATTGGTTTGCTCTCATTGATCGGTCTGTTGCACATAGTCAGGAGGCGCAGTACCGGGCCCACGTCGCATCTCTAGAGGAACATCTGCGCGTCTGCGAGCTTCTCGAAAAGAGGATTGATGAGATAGAAACGGAGGTGGACGATATGATGGAGGGCTGGAGGGGAGTTGAAGAAGGCGGGAAAAGTCTGAAGGGCGCCTGCGAACGACTACTGGAAGAGAGGGTGCGTCGCTCATCTACCTTGGCCAGAAGCGTGTTTATGACCTTGATTCAAGGACAACCTCGTTGAGCTGATGGAAGATATCGGGGGCCATTTGGAATATTTCCAAGAACTGGAACATGCAACGCGTATGCTGAATTATCCCGGAGAGTCGGTTATCTTCCAGGCTGATTTTTTGTACATGGTGGAGAGGGTCGATATATGCATCGACTTCCTGAAAAGCCATGTAAGCATTTTCTATCTTCGATTATTTGGGGTACACTAATGCTATGAACAGAGACATTATAGAGAAGCTGAAGTATATCTCTTACGCTTCCAGCAATGCATGACGCGAGCTATGACCCTCATCAAGATGAACTTTGTTGGTTCTCTCCGTGCACTTTCCTCTGAAATATCCAAACGTCTCGCAGATGATATCTCCCCCACCGCCCAACACCATCTTCTATACACTCGCTTCAACTCCGTTTCTACTCGTGTAGCTCCCTTGCTCGGGGAACTTGAACGCCGCGCCCTGTCCTACCCCGATGAACTCACCGCATTGCTGTCCGAATGTCACGCCGCATATCTCAATACGCGAAAAACGCTGCTGGTCCCGCGTATCATGGAAGAAATACGGGGTCTAGATCCTGGCAAGAGCGAGCTCGTGGAACTCACGAGGGAAGGTTGCGGTTATTTGAAGCAGGTCTGCACCGAGGAATGGGCGCTTTATCGAGAGTTCTTCAGCACGGGGGAGGAAGGATTATAGTGAGTAATACTTGTAGCTAGGTGTCCGATGGATGGAGTCTGACCTATTTGAAGCCAATTTCTAGAGACCATCTGCGATTTATTATACGACGACCTTCGTCCAAGAATCCTCCACGAACCTCGTCTTACTGTCTTGTGTGAAGTATGTACGGTTCTGCAAGCTCTCATGGTTCTGGACACATCCACTGCGACCTCAAGTTCAACTTCTCTTTCTTCTTCCTCTGATGTATCCGACGAGGAGGACGAGGATGAGAACACCCAGACTAGTGTGACCAAGCGGTCTGTGCCCCCTGACGATCTTCTCCTTTCCGCTGCCGATCCTCGTCCGGGGAAGGTCGGAAAACGGCTACATATCAGTCACCTCCTACAGATGGTCCTACAGGATGCGCAGACACGATTGTTTTTCAAGGCTCAAGCAGTGATTCAGGCCGAAATCCGACATTACGTGCCGAAAGCGGAGGAGCTTGCATGGCCCGATATTCTCGTTTGTAAGTATTCATTTTGTTTGAACACATTTACTGGCTTATTCATCATATTGCGAATACAGCCGCGCAAAAGGGGCGAAATGGGAATGAAATTCGGGAAAAGGAAAGTACTAGTCAGATCTTCACGAGCGTAACTGCGCTTCAAAAGAAAGAGACTTGGTACCCGACGCTGAAGACCACAGTATGGGTGTTGTCGCAGCTACACGATTTTGTCAAAGTACGCTATTGATCATTCAACCTGATGCTGGAACGCAATCTGATTCAACTGACTTCCTTTCCAGCCTGCAATTTTCGAGGACATCGCTCAGGAGGCCCTTTCGTACTGTCGCATCTCGCTCATCGCTGCGAGCGACCTTATTCGATCCCGCAAACCACCAAGCACACACCTAGACGGAAGTTTATTCCTCGTTAGGCATCTTCTGATTATGAAGGAAGTGATAACCAGCTTGGACGAGCTGAAGCTCCACGAAGAGGGTTCTGTTCATGGAACGAGTGAAAAAGACGGACGAATTTCAACGAGCGCCCACGCTTCGGACTTCAGTGGGCTAGGTGCGGTGAGAGGTGTGCTGGTTGGGGGTGGCGTCACTGGTATTTTTGTTCCGTTTCTTTTACTTCCTGTTTTTCTCACTTCTTTTATTTTCCGATTTGGTAGAGACGCTGTCGAACATGCTCAGTAAGACAACATCTATGCTACCTGAAGGCCTTTTTGCTTCACTGGGAGTTACGCGGACAACGGAAACCGACATGCGTGGAGTGAAACAGGTGAGTACACCCTCATCATTTAATATAAACATTTCGCTCAATCCGTTGCTTTTTTTTTGGTAGGATATTGACCACACTTTACGCAAAGCATGCGAAGACGTGATTTCAGCGTGCGCAGACCCGATTTGCTCGCCACTGGACGAATGGGCGACAACAATTGATACCACAACATCGTTGATGAAGCCACAGCCTAGTATTCATCCTAGCACCGCTACGCCTGCAGCGGTCAGCAGTGCATCCCAAAATCTACAATCGCTACGAGACGAAGCACCGTCGGTGCATCTCCGCTTCCTCGAGGCTATTCAGCGCGATCTGCGGGGTAACGTCGCACGTGTACAGCTCTATCTGGAAGACGGCCGAACGGTGAAGATTTTGCTTGAACATGTCACGGAGCGCATATTGGATGCGTACGTGCGTTGGGGAGAGTCGATTGCGCGCCTTGCAGTAGGTGCACCTAGCAAGGGAGAGCTAGATATATTGAGCCCATCACGCTTGAGAGAGGTGCTGAGAGATGTATCTGGAGATGCTGTTGCTGGATCTGGGAAGCCGTAGCCTGTTGGATTGTTGGTAGATTCGGATTCTAAATGTTGAGTTTCGCGTCGTCTTCCCAGGACTTGCCTGCTCATGATAGAAAGCATCACAAGTTGATATGAATCAGCGGAGTCATAATAACAGATTATGGGGCTGTTTTAACTGCGGCTTGCTCCTCACAAACTCCCTACCACACACATCTTCAAAATAATGAATTGGCGATCTCGCAATCACCGCAAGTCGGACGGTCAAGCTAGTTCGTCTTCCGGACAAATAGCCGAAGTCGACATAGAAAGTTGTGATCGAGGTATAGCTTTAATCATCACAAAGAATCGTGTTAATTGTCAGATTCAGGAATGGCCTTGCTTCGAAAATATGTCTCGCTCGATGCATTCGAAGACCGTCGTAGTGATGAACCTAGTTCCGACGACATCTCCGAAACGAATCAACTTTTGTTGGAGAGAATCACTGCATGGCTGCGAGATGAAGAGAAAAGGCGAGAGGTCCTCTGGATAGACAATTCGCAGATATCAACCAATAGCACAAGCCCTGTCCCTCAAAGTCCTTGGACCGCAGATGACATCGAAGAGATATGCAGAGATGGCAGCTTCTTCGGGGCTGCTTTCTCTTTCTCGCGTCGTGCCGCTGCGGAAACGACTATCGACAGTGATGACGCCCTGAAGGCGCGAATGAGCCTTTTCCCCACCCTTGCTTATCAGCTAGCAATCACCATGCCCAATGTAGAGCGACATATCGCTGCAGTAGCATTGAGGGATCCTGCTGTTTTCACTAGGTCGCTCTTGTCGCAGATGACGGAATTGATCGCGAAACCCATTCTGCGATCTACGGGACCGACCCAGTGTGAATCTCCTCCTAGAGTGATAATTATTGAAGGGTTAGGATCGGTAGAAGGCAGCGATGAAGCCGGGACGAAGGAAATCATCGATGCGATTTCCCAGTGCTTGCATGGATTTGGGATCCCAATTGGGTTCATACTTGTGCCTTCTGGACGGATGAAATTGCCACGGAGATATGCGCGAGTGACGAGGGGAACAATGTAGTAAAATCCAACAAATAGATCCCACAAAGATATAAAATTAAAAAGACGCTACCGTACATACTGCATGTCAAAGATCGTTCGTATTGGTCATCCAAGAGCGTCTTTTAATGTGCGCTAATCTGGTTGAGAAATGCTTGAGATTGCGAAACGTGCCGGAATATCGTACATATCTCAGAGGAAGTCGCAAAGGGTGTTCTGATTTAAATGAAGGCATTGAAAGTGTCCAGGTATGTTGCTATGGAGGACGCACATCTAAATCTCATGACGACTTGCATCTAAGGCAGAGTATGCCACAGCGACTGAAGCAGTCGGGCACAGGCAAAGCGGCCAGCTCTTATATTGTCTCTCGTTTCTTGTTCTTTCGAATTCGGAGTGAGGCCATAGAAGGCATTCGTTGTTCTCGCGCTTTGTCAATGATTGCAGCCGAGATGTGTTTGCTTGTTGAAAGCCTCTACATCTTGGAGCTCCTACGCCACTTAGTCAAAGCTGTTTGCAAGATTTAGAGAGTCGAAATAGAAAGAAAAAGGCATCGAGCTACCCTTTATCGAACAAAAAAAGCGAGCCCGAAACATGAGATGCACCGATTACCAAGAATACAGAATGCGCAATCAACTCTAGAATGCATCGTGGGGGCATTCACGCAACAGACCCTGCATTCGAATCAGGTCTAATCAACCGAGAAGAAAAAAAAAACCAACACCACACCTCCAGTCAAACCACCGCCATCATGCCATTCACAGGATACCCTACCGTCAACGACCAGCATCCCCTTGCTGAGCCGCCAAATATGTCACACATTTCGGCGCATTTCAGCGCAATGAACTACCCCATGAGAAGAGAAGAGCCCAATTTTCGGCAGGGAGAAGGTGCCACTCAAGGCGCTGGGCCCATTCGACGACCGATAACCCGCCGCCAACGCCATGCACCGCAGCCGCCCTATGATGCCGCATACCAAAAGCGGCTCGTAAATGGACACCCGCCAGGATATCACTACCGAGGTGGGTGCCCAGATATGTGGCGTCGAATGAACTGACCTGAATTTGAACATCGGAATAGCCAACAATGACGGCATTATGGATGGACCCACAAAGAGTTCAATCCAAGGATTGAGAGACAACAACAAATTAAGATCTGAGGACATCGATCGCAGTGGTGACATCAACCACATCGACGAGCGCGTCGTGCCACAGCACGACACTATATACCCTCCGAAGTAAGTTGATTCTCAATCAACCCTTGGATAGTGACCTGATTGCTTCCCCAGCACGCCGACTTCATACGTGTACTCAGCTGCTTTGGATGCGGATAGGCCATGGAGAGACAACGGGGCCACTCGCTTGGCCACGGCAGCGCCATGGAATGGGGACAATGACCTTTCACAAGTCAGCGAGTTTGTGCGGGGCACCTGGGTGGCGCAGAATCTGGATTCAGATACGTTAACGTGAGTTCGATGTTTTCCTGTCTCTCGATGTCAGCTGATTTTTTTTGCAAAAGTCAGAAAGTGACTCAGAACACAATGCACATACACATGGAGGATGGTCATCGACAGGGAGATCGCGTTACTGGGACGAGCCGCATGGATATGGGAGTAAACCTTACTGCCCGAAGCGCTGGAAAGCAAGCCGATCGCAGTTCGCCACGAAAACAGCCTGATAACCGTTAAGCACATCTAGGTCGACCAGAGAAGGCGCGAGCATTGAGCGCTCTCAGAGAACACCCATGGTGTGTAAGCCTGTTCCGCTCCTGTCAGTCAATCTCATCATACTGATGAAAGCAGAGAAACACACCCATACCGCGAGGAAAACCCACAATCGGCGCAAGAAACCAGTTGGCAGTTGGATAATCCCAGTTTCGGCGCCGTGAATGGAGACTGGGCCAGCAACATGCGAATCAGGCTCATACAAAGTAAGTCACTTCAGGCCTGATCAGAGACGTAACCTTATCAGTGTGTTAGTGCTTCGGATCAGGTCAAAGTGCGCCGTTGGGGATCTCGAGGCGCTTACCTTCGAGTCGGAAATCCCTATCCAAGCGCAACAGGGCCTGCGCTGAATGAAAGGGTAGAAAACACAGCCAACGTACCTTTCGGTTCTGCAGTCGGTCCCAATCAAAGCGGCGAGGCGGCGCTTCTCAAAATCTAGCACATCAAACCGAGCCCATTCAACAGCAGTATCCTTGGTCGGAGGCCCAACAAAATCCCATCCCACCTCTCCAGTTAGGAAATACTGATCCATCGACTGCGCCCCACCCACTCCAACAGTTCGCAGACCAACAAATGACGTCGCCCACGCTGAGGCCGCAAGCTGCCTCAGATCCATCTGCCATACCGAGCGCGCTCCCCACACATCAGCGATACGACATGTTTAACATGGGTGAGAGCTCACCATGGCAGGTCTCCTCCACTAGTTCCTCTGCCCTGCCCGCCTCCTCTTCGGTCGTTCACCCAGCTGATGAATTGCTGAAGATGGTGTACTCCCAGGAATTGTGGGCGCACATCCGGGATGCACCTGGCTACTGGATACCACCCATGTTGGATCATGGTTGTGAATCCCGTCATCGTGCGAGAGCCGATCGAGGTGCCGTAGCGGAATGCTTTGAGCACTGGATCCAAAAGTCAGCAGTAGATGATGAGGTCGGAGGCTCGAAGCTGAATCGACTTGGTGCGTGAGTTTCTTTGGTGATATGAATAGCTGGACTCACTATCTGGCAGATTCCTGGTTGGGGCGCCAAGGAGACTTGTATAAAGACAGAGTCTTTCAGTAGGGATATGAGAGTTCGATGAAGGCGTTATCAATGGCGGAAGGAGGGTGCGAGGAAGCTGGGACTCGGAGATGGTTGACAGTTTCCCGTCCCGTGATACGTACTACAGGTTATGCTTTTTGTTTTTTCGTCTCGAATCAGTGGTATGTACATGCGATTGTAAAATCTGAGATATAGCCACAGTGTACCCATAAAATAAATAGACTTCAGATGAAGAAAAGGAAGGGTGTTACAATATTTACACCATGTACATCGAACCGGGCAAGATAGTCTTCCAATTGAGCTTCGATGCGCTCTCGAAGACAAGGCTACCTAACGCACTCTGCGGCATCCCAAGCTTCATTTCTGCCGAAAATAGGAGGCCATTGGACGCGCGATCCCGATACTTCGTCATGGGCTCCAAGGTTCCAAGCGAATCCAACGCCTAATTATTTATTAGCTCTATACGATCCTCCTGCTCGCCGCTGTCCCTTCTCTCGAATGGTGAGTACCTCTCCAAAGCAACTTGTCATTAGGAATATGGTTTTGTTTGATCATGACCCTCCGAGCCTGAATGCAATGGATAGTGAGCTCGATAAAAATTCGCCATAGAAATTGTCAATATGGAACACATGCTGCGGCGCCTTCTCTCGCTCTCTCTCGCTTCATCTCTCTACATACATATAGCAAATTTAGGAAGAATTCGAGAAGGCCCGGCGTCGCGATGTTCATGTTATTCCCGAAATTCAGCCTATTTGCCTGAGATCAAATATATCTGATAAAGTTCGGAGGGGCCTTTCGCATAAATTTCAATCTTATCAGATTACGGCGTACAGTCCCCCCTCCCCCCCCCTTCAAACTCCCGCGAAACGTATCTCTGGCAGATGAAAATGCACGCACGAAAAATGGAGACAGCGCTTTCACCTGCAAGCCGCCTCAGTTCAATAGCCAATCATACCGCCTCATCTGCCTCCGCCACCGGCACCCCTTTGCTTGTGCTCCCAGACGGAGGAAGGGTCAAAATCTCGCAGCTAAAACCGAAAGACGGGGCCACTGAAATCATTCTCGACAACACCCATATCCTGACCTACACCATTTCCGAAAACCAAAAGCTTGCCTTTGACATCGCGTCGGTTGGGACGCCTTACGAAGGAAACACCAAGCACATCCCAAAATACAGTCTCCTGACCCTCGACGCGCCGATCTCTCCCTCTCCACCGTTCCACCCAAAAGATGTCACCCTCGCAGACTTCTGGGTGGGCGTATACGTGCTCTTCACGCTCTACCACACGCAAGAAAATATCCCGATCACCTTCGGAGCCTTTTCCAACAAAGCCGAAATCAGGCGGTACCTCCTGGAGTCCGGCCTCGCGCGTCTATACCCGACGCCGCAAGTCCGTCCTACGACCAACACCGATGTGCCCCTCACCGACATCCTCTTCCTCAGCCGCGCGACGTTCTGGCAGGGCGCGGGCACGGCGGGCTTCCACGCCCGCCCGTGCTGGCTGCTTAACCCCAAGCCCATCTTCCCGTGGGTCGCCACCTACACGCGGAACGAGCGCGTGATCGCGATGCACCCGCTGCGCGCCCCCAAGCCGCAGCCCGGCGAGATGCTGTACCGCCGCTACTGCAGCGCCGTCGGTCAGTCGTTGGACTTGACGTACTTCGACCTCGACGGCGTGCACGACGGGAGCGCCGCGCGCAGCCCGGACGGCGTGTCGCGTCACCTGGCTGCGTTCCATAAGTGGCATAACGACGCGCGCGTCAACGCAGCTTGGGGCGAGAGCGGGGATCTCGCGACGCACCGGAAATATGTAGAAGGACTGCTGGCGGACCCCCATGCGCTGCTGTGTATGATGAGCTGGGACGGGGAGCTCATGGGATATGTGGAAATCGTATACACGAAGGAGGACCATGTTGCGCAACACTACCCCTCGTTTGTGGTTCCCGGTTTCTGGGAGCGTGGCATCCATGTCTTGGTGGGTGAGCAGAAGTTTTTAGGAGGCGGCAGATGTGAGTATTTCATTTTTCTTTCGTTGAAAGGGCCAGCTCTGACAACCACCCATAGCTGAAATATGGTTCCGCTGTCTGATCCACTACATCTTCCTCGCCGATCCCAGAACCGAACGCATTGTCGGAGAACCTAGCAGCGACAATTTAGCTATCGCGCGGGTTACGGAGTCTGCTGGATTCCATGCAGAAACACTACGTTTTTTTTCTCGTTCCGCGAATTGACTAACGTAGATTTTCAGACCTTCGATTTCCCCTACAAAAGGTCGCTACTGATCCACAACCCACGCGAAAAATTCTTTACTCTCTGCAACCTCTATTAATTTAGAATATAGAGTACACAGGGATTTTCTGATGCACAATTTCTATCGCTTTAATCCTATTCGGATAACGTATCACTACTAAATAATACTACTACAACTACTATGTCGGATTCGAACAGGAATACAAAACAAAAAACATTCGAAAAATCATCGATAAATCCCTCACATTCATACATCAAACTTGAAATCCAAATCATCATCTATTCCCAAACCGACGTCGTTCAAAACGATGACCTCGTCAACATAAGGAACCACCTTTAGCTTGCTCTTCGCAGCTGTCCCGAGGGCCAACGCCGTATGCGGTCTCCGAGGCTCAACGGTCTTACGAGGAACGATCGAGCTCGACGCTGGCTTGGCTCCAGAATAAGCTGTCGTATTGGACGCAATAGAGCGCGCGCTGGTGCTAGGAAGCCTTTTCAGAGTGGTCGTTACTGAATTGACCTTGGGCTTCAGATTTGGAAGCGCCGGCTTCGTAGATGCAACCGAGGTCGAGCGCGACGATGATGCCGGAGGAGCTGGTCTACTGGTTGGCCTAGGAATTACAGTGCGAGGTGTCGATTTCGTGGCAGGTTGGATGACTGGTTTATTTCCGGGAGTCTTTGTAACGCGCATGAGGGGTCTAGGCCGCGAGATCCCTGCCTTGACAGTTGAAGGGAGCGTCAGGGATTCAAGGCGTGCTAAGTAGAATGGGTCATCCGACTCTGGGTTTCGTCAGACTAGCGTAGGAGGGTCAGGTGTCACTGAAGACTCACCGATGGGAGGAAGAGAAATCAAATCCCACTTCGCATCCTCTAGCTCTGTTACTTTGAAGTCGGGCTCCGGCAGCAAAGGGGCATCATCGTAATAACAAGAATGCGCAAGTTGAAATAGCGTCTTCCCCACTTCTTTATAGTCCGGAAGTGCGAAATCAAAGGGCGGTGCATACGGCAGATCTGAATAATAAATTAATCGGGTTAAGCATGAAAAGCGGCCCATTCACATACCAAGTGTGTTTGGTGGTCCATATTCCACTTCGTCCATATCATCTCCTTCATCCTCCACAATAGTTTCGGGCAGGGCTTCAGGAATTGCGATACCTCCATCGCTCACATCCCAAGGGTTTCCATTATTCACAGGCGTTTCGAACGTCTTTCCACCAGAATTCCTTGGCTGCTTGATATGTTTGCGCATCGAGCTTGGACGCTGCACGGAATCAGGAGTGCCGCCCTCACCCCCACCTCCTCGACCTTGATTCAACTTTGACAACTTCGACATCCCAGGGAGAGGTGTCTGAAACAGCACATTCCCGCCAAAGCGATTGGGAAGCGGTGTCTTGTCTCCCAGAGGGCGGGCCGTAGTTAAGAGGATCCGCTGCTTACCACCGTGTGGCTCTGATACACATATCGATTATAGTCAGTTTCATAGAATCAGAAAATCTAACGAGATACTCACGAACAGACGAAGGTTGGAACGGCGTCTTAGGAAAGGCGCTTGCGTTCTTCCCTTTGCCATTGATGGTCATCGCCACACCGCCGCCTGCATGGGCGTTTTCGGCACGGTTTTTGAGGCCACGGCCAGGCGTTTTGGTCGAGATGTACCCGCCATCGGTATTGAGTTGTATAGGGCGCGAACTTAGCATCTGAGGTTTAGAACATGGGCGTAGTGGTTAAGAATGATAATCGCGTCTCCGTTCGCGACTTTCAACGTTGGGATCACGTGAACGTTTTCGGCCAACGCTTCCCGGCGATGTACGTGCTTGTACGCGCCGCGCGGTACTGACTCTTGCTCTTCTCCGTACAGTCGTCTTTTGGCGCCGCTAACGCTGGCGTTTAGAATGTATGTGGCCAAATTTATCTTGAGTAACCTGCCCTTCTGCTGCCAGCGCTTATCCTCCTCGAACTTTCTTTCCAGTCCAACGCTTTTGCATCATGTTATGATGGGCACAGGTGCGCAGAGCTGCTTTTTCGCCTGCCGTTTTCGACACCTTCTCATGCATCTGCTGAACTCTCTGCGCATCATATCTTCCGTTATGTAAAGACCAGTCTAACCTACACATCACCTTCATCTGGCCACGACACGCCGATGTCGACGTTCTACGGTCATACCACCCCACTGCCAGCCTCCGCCTCCACTGCAATGCTGCTGCTTCTGCCAGATTGGTGCTTTAATGAGGTTATACTGTACGGTAGGGCAGGATATTGCGGTTCCGGTGATTGGTGAGTGCGCTCTGTCCTCCCTCTGTCGGTTCTCATAGACCCAGATGCGCTAGGGTTATGAACTGATACTCGACGGCGGTTCGCAAGATTCCTACCCAACCATGGTCCATTACCTCTTCGTACTTGCCTCTCCATTCTGCGCCATCAATCCCTCTGTCGGTGTCACTCCCTTGGAAATTACGCTGCCTTGTTGCTGGCTTGTACGTCCTCATCTGCGGTTTCAAATGCTTCTCACCAACGCTGTGCGTCCCTTTCTCCTGCGGCGCAATCCCCTCCCTCACTCTTCCTTCTCCCTACCGACGGCGACCCTCCGGGTGGATCATTCCGCTCCTACCTGTGCGATGCACCCGACCTTGAGGTTCGGTCACGAAGGACGAGCTCCTGACCATGTAGTGTACCAGCAGATGCAGATGATGCGTCGCATGGAGATGGGCGGCTGACGCTCTCTACAAGGCCAAGCTCATCTGCGGGTTGGACAGGTGCGCTGGCGCCTTATTTCGTGCTTTGTATCACTCTAATGATGTTTCTTTGCGGTTTGTAGGAGGCAGTTTAGGTTGGTCTCGAGCACGGAATCACCGAGGACGACCGTGTCATCACCGCTTACCGCTGCCACCCCTTCGCCATCATGCGCGGCGGCTCCGTCAAGGGCGTCATCGGCGAGCTCCTCGGACGCATCTTCACCCCTTCGTTCTTCGGTGGAAATGGGATCGTCAGCGCCTAGGTCCCCATCAATGCAGGTCTGAGCTTTGTGCAGAAGGAAGACCTGTACTACATTTGCGCTGTGCGGAGATGGCGCAAGTAACCAGGGCCACGTTTTGAGACGTTCAACGTGGTGCGTTCACCTATGTGTTTTTCGTCGTTATAGGGCTGACTTGTGCATTTTCAGGCCATAACTATGGAACCTCCCCACCGTCTTCAACTGCGAGAACAACAAGTATCGAATGGGTACTTTCATCCGCGCATTCGTTTCGTCCTCCAAAACCGAGTACTTCACTCTCGGCCCCAAGATCCCAGGCCTCCAGGTTCGTTTCCTCTTTCTGTTTTCCGTCTTCGCCCTTTCCTGTCAATGGCGAGCGACGCTGGTGACGCCGTTCACTACGAAGCCACCCGCTGCATCGTCAGCTTTGGACGGCATCGGCATGTGCTTCCTACCCCATGCATCACCGTATCGTTTCGACAAGTCACTGACCTTCGCTTTAGGTCAACTGGACATTATTGCTACTACGCGCGCCATCAAGTACACGCGCAAGTGGGTCATCGAGGACAAGAAGCTCACACTCCTGCTCGAATTCGTGACCTACCGGTATGGAGGACACTCATACAGGCCTAAAACACTGTTTTATGTTGTGGCGCATGAATTAGAACTTATGATTGGCCCATCGCATTGGTAGAGCAATGGTATTCAATGTGAATGACCAATCCTCCGAGAAGATTCACTCGGCGAGCATACGCGTCCTGCCAGTATGAGACCGTGTCAGCCATTAGCCAATGAGAATATTTGGGAATGAAAATTCTGTACGAGGCTTTTAACTCGTCGGTTATTTTAACCGAAAGCTAGTCTTTGGGGAGAGTGTACACCTTCTCCAACGGAACCGGCTTCTGCGTCAAGTATTTAATACATTGTGTTCAAGTGGTATCAATTATGCATCTTGGTGTTAGCTTTTCTTTGCACGGTTGACTTGGGATGAGTTTTTGCTTGTTCTGTACATACAGCATTTTAATTGATGTTCAAAACTTGAGTGATCTCTGCCTTTGATCATTGTGCAAACTTTGTGGCGTTGTTGTGGCGACACCATCTGTATGTAAGAAATTTCCCCATATGAGATATGTTAGCCCCAGAAATGATGATAACTGCCTCACTCCTTGACATTCGGAAGCAGCCACATGATTGACGTAGTCGAGCGTGGAATAGACCGTTCCTGTAGAGGACAAAGTCATAAAGAGCGTCGATAGGTTTCTTCTCCTTCTTAAGAGCCATGCCGGATGCATTCATTCAAGATGCCCAACCCCACTATCAGCTCATTGGGACCATCATAGCCGCCGTCGACTATGGAGTCATCAGCTGCATCTTCCTCCATTCTCTCGTATCGTTGATCACCAACAAAACACACTCGTACACACGGTCTATGCGGAAGATTTTAATAGCCTACATCGTCGTGATGTTCGCGCTCAGCACGGCCAATGTAATCCAAGGGTTCGTATATATTACAGGGCCTAAATTCACTACGTGGGCAAGCACCCCATCCGCCAATATAATCGAAAGGAACGAACCACTCTTCCTTCCATTCACAATTTTTGGAGCCGATGGGTTTATGGTCAGTCCTCGCGAAGTCATTGGCTTGATTATTGGGTTGCTCGTCTTATATGTGCTCTAGCTTTGGCGAATTGTGATTTTCAATCAGAATTCTGCCCTCCGGTATCGGATACCACTATATGGAACACTGTTCCTTATTTCTCTAGCCTCCTGCAGTACGTTCAAGCGACCGTCGAGGAATCAATTTCACGAAATTTAAATATCTGAACATTTTACTACAGGCTCTGCGATACTATATTACACGGCCATTCCTTCGTTTGTGTTTATTGTGAGTTGACGGTAATTGTGTTGATGCTTAAGTCGGATATATGCTCAACATGTGTTACACACAAATTATCATATGAGCATCGCTTACCATCTCAAACACATCGTAGTCTTATATCCGTTATAAATTTGGCTGTTTGTATTGTAAACTAATTCTACTTTATGTTGAACTGAATATCATTATGATTTGAGCACATCCAGTGATACACATCTGACACACTGCTGACGCGATCTCTTCCCGTGGCCAAATTTGGGTTGCGTTGGGCAGACAAGTGGGAGTGCCAGTCTCTCCTCTTGCAGTTCTGAATCGTATTTCTGCTACCCCGTCGAAATCTTGTCGAAACCACCCTAATTCGGGACTAATCATGGGTTTATGCCTCAAATTCAATCTTAATCAAAGGCGACATGTAGCTACAATAACATTTCGCACCATAGAGTACAATAGCCCGTGTCACTATTCCCTGTATGTGCTGGCGGATGCACTACTTGCGTGCTCAAGCTCAGGCCTCCGGAAGCTCGAGCGCTCGCTGGCAAAAATACGAAGTCCCATGCCGACCGGCGGGTCGGGCGCCGTTATGAGCTGTTTGGGGAAATCGCGCCACATTTTCAAAGTCCGACATCAGGTCTTTTTAAAACTTCCCCCAATTCCAGTTCAACTTCGAACTGCCATGTTCGCTGGCAACCCATCCCTCCCTCCCTCTCCAGCATGCCATGCCCCGTCGCCGTTTCTGTGGTAGTTCGGCGCTCAGAACTGTTGCTCGATGACTCACAACCCCCAGGTGCCCTCAAACCACCCCGGTAAGAAATTCGTGCTCTCGTTGTTGAGCCTTTGCTGACGATCAACCCTAGACCTTTCCACGTGTGAAGACCGCCATGCGCAGGTGCGGATTGTCGATAGTAGGTTATGTAGGATACATATAGTACGCAGTCCAAGTTCTCGTTTCCCCTCCATTGTATTGTATAGGGTAAGTAGAATAGGTAAGTATACCGGTAGAGCAGAAACGGTAGAATATGCGATTTTAGCAATATAATTTCTATTATTATTCATCTTGTGTCCATAAATGGAATGGCTAAGCTAAGATGACATGATACGCACGGCGTTCGGAGTGGCAGCGGAGCCTGGCAACGATATTTGAATTTCCGGACACCCTATTATGTGTTGAACGCATTGAGAAGTTTATGCTAAGCACAAACCCCACCGTATAGAATGAAACGCTTTGAATAAATTTGGTGACTCGCGCGATGAGCATATGCTCAGCATATACAAGGTCAAACATATGAAATTCATATGCTCAGCGACTGGGCGTGTACCTGGCACCCCGAATCCCTGTTTTCGCATCAAGGTCCCCAATAATTCCAATCATTATAACGATATCTATCACGACATGCCTCAACTTCATTCTCACTGCGATGGTTGTTGGGAGACTTATAAATCACCACGAAGTCATGCGCCGGATACTCGGCAAGCAATATCGATCTCCTTATTGGAGGTTAATTGTCGTACTCGTGGAATCATGCAGCTTGATAGTGGTAACCGGAATCGTCTTCCTGATACTCGCTGCTCAAGGGGACATGAAAAATTTCAACAGCTCCATAATCCCTCTCCTCATTCTCCCTCATGTCTGCGTAAGTTTCCACGTCCAGATACTCTTTATCATTTCTGCTAACCACTGCTCCTCTCTATTACTAGGTTGCGTCGCCTTTATTAATTGTCTATCAAGTCGCTAAAGGACGAGCGTTAACATGTTCAACTGTGGCCCTCTCACAGGTGGAGACTCCCCATATTGCTGACACGAACAAAGATTCATCAGCTTTACAGCCCATTGAATTCATCCGTCCTGGTAGCACTGCTGGTGTTATCATAGAGTCCGGTCAAAATACCCTGCGCACTCCCGGAGAGCTTCTAGATGATGAAGATGAAGCACATCCCGAAAACCACGTTCCTGAACGTTTGACACACTCTCGGCTCTAGTTTCACATGGCGCCTAGATTAGATTAGATCAATTCACACTCCACTCATAAGCGCTAATCACTAAAATTCGTGCACTACTTAGATCTACACACCCAGTTTAACTAGAGATCCTGATTCCTATGTCATTATAAGTATCTTTAAAGGACTCATTGACAATTGTAAATCACTATTGACAATCGCCAGTCCATCTCCCGGTTTGATGATCGTGCTGAAAGCTATGGAAGCTTAGAAAGGTATTCGGCATGAAATCACGACGCTTGTTGACTTCATTAATCGCCTTTAAATATATATATATAGGCTTTGCTTTCGTGTCTGCGTTCTGAGAAATTGGGCAGAGGTAGAACCGTCAGGGATGTGTCGATAGCTCCCTAACACCGATAAGGAGTCTATTTCCTACGAGTAACCCAGGTCGAGATAACTCCCTTTAGGTAGATATATGTTGATTTAAATCCATGAACGGATCGTGGCATTACTCATGGCTATTATTGGTTTCGGGAGGAGCACGCCAATCAATTGCTCCAATTGATTTACTAGTACCGTACATGCTGAACCTTTGGGCATAAGTGTAGCAGATATCCGGAAGGGACATGCACTAGACCATTCAATACCCTCATCAACGCTTCTCGGTAGTCACTCATGGCTCAACTTTTAATTTGCCCAAAAATTCCCCTCGTTTACCACGTATAACTGTTGACATTTGGAGTCTAGGCTCAGAACTGGTAGTTGAAACGGGAAAGATTCTCAAAAGACTTGTTAAGGTTCAAGACGCAATCTAGCCGTTCTGTTCTGCTTTCGTCTGCCACTTGGAGATTTATCCCGCTTAGTGCGCCACTGCTGTCTTCTCGCCCGCCATACGAGTTCTAACCTACTTTCCGACGAACCTACTGCAATTGGAAATCACACATACCGTTTTCTAGATATTTCTACCCGCCGGCCAATTGATATTTAACTACGTATCATGCATGTCGATACTTAGTCCCACCAGATATCTAAGTAATACAAGCGATGGGCCGGTAGCCGTGCATCTGAGCGTGCAACGTGCATATGCGTGGAGGAAAGCAACTCCATTCGGGGTTTGGAATCTCGTCCCACTGCTTAAATCCTGATTCTTTACCTACGATCTGCTTCACAGAAGTAGATACCCGGGCCCATTGGCATGGTACGGACCTTGGTCTGTAGATAAAGGTGACGCCATAGGTTCGGGTTGTCAGAAGATACTACGTTCGTGGTGCGACTATAAGGATTATTTAAACTCATACGAAACCCTCTACGCCAAACACTGTCTATCCTGCTCGCTACGCTTCAGACAAAGATAGAACAAAGTTGTTATCGCCTGCGATCCCCGCATTATGACATATGCATGTACCCCGCATCACGATAATCTTTGGCATTCTCTGACATTCTAGGATCGTCTACACTCAAAAATTCAGATCCAGCAAATCAACTAGCCCCGAATACTCGAGATACCATCCTTAAACCGTTTTCGGCGGGATCTTGTGAGCCGGGAGGTGTACCCGGCGCATTTTTGAATGCCTCATGTTTCCCATAAGTGTTTGATCGATGATATCGATCAATCACCGAGCCTTGAGTGTGCCGCACGACCATGCATCGATTGTAATATACATACCACCACCACCCATCTTCCACTAATTACCCATTTCTAACCCAGCAGGTCTCACCCAAACGCCCGTCGTGGCTGAAGCCCCAAAGTATGGATATTGAAGATCAGGTCCCCGCGATGCGCCTCCCGCAGGAGCTTGTAGACCACATTTTGGACTATCTCATAGACGACCACGCGACGCTGAAGGCATGCTCCCGCGTAGCACAGGCATGGCTTCCCAGCAGTCGCAGGCATCTATTCGCAAAAATCAGCCTTAAAGCGACTTCACCCCATAACGGGCCCGCAGACCCACAGGCGCGCTGCCAGCGCCTATACAAGTTACTCCAACGGTCGCCAGAGATCATCGCGCATATCCGCACGCTCGAGATCTGCGAAGGGTCGCCGCTGCACCACCATTACTCGCATGTCCAGGGCTCGACGACATGGGTCACGACAGAGCGCACGCTCACTGGACTCCTGCGGGTGCTTACCCATGTGCGGCGCTTCGAGTTCGCTGCAACATCGACGCTTTACTGGACACTTTTACCGCCAACTTTCCAAGTCGCGCTCTGTGGACTTCTCTCATTACCTTCTCTGGTATACGTGCGTTTGCATTCATGGATGTTTCCCAACTTCGCAGCACTCACAGGAATGTTGTCGCATTGCCGCAATCTCCAAGCGTTTGCGCTTTCATCGACGAATGTAGGCGGAGAGGGCGGTCCGGAACTCAGCCTTGACGCAGCGTGTGGGCAAAGGGACGAAGGGGGCGTGGAGGTGCCACTCGAAGCGCTTATGCTCGACTTCGTTACTTTTGCATGCCTCGACCATTGGCTACTCGGCAAGGATTCGCTCGTGGACATCCATCGTCTCAGGGAGCTGCGCGTGGCGCATTTCCACGACGCGCATGTTATCGAGAAGCTCCTCCTGGCGGTTGGAGGATCTCTGGAGCACTTTCACCTCAAGCCGGGCTCGTGGAACGGTTAGTACAAATAAAAGCCTTCTTATGATTCGCACTCGTTATCGATGACTAAACGCAAACCACTTCTTTCAGTGCACCCTTTCAACTTATCTCATAACTCTGGTCTGCGCTCTATCAGGATAACGCTTGACGACCCAGAAACCGCGATGTCGTGGGCGACAGCGATTCTCACCACACTTACCACTGGGTCTAACGGCGCACTCACTTCTATTGGGCTCGAATTTTATGCCGACCCTAAGAGAATCGGCGGCTGGGGGGATCTTGACGCGCTGTTCATGCGTCCGGCACTCGCCTCCCTGTGCCAGGTCGAGATTGGCCTGTTCGCTATCCCGAGCCATGCAGACTTTATCTCCGTCAAGGATGAGATGCAAGGCTTGGGCGAGCGCGGGATAGTGAGGTGGTATCAACTTGGCGTAAAAAGTCAGAGGTCGAGCAGGCAACTTACTCCAAGAATCAGCACGTATGAATCTTGAGCTGAGTGCCTGAGAACTTGAGCACGGTCCCTCACCCGCTCCAACATCCCTGTGGTTTTCTTGTTCGTATCTTGGACATCGTACCTTCAGCTCTCCTTTCTTGCTTTTGAATCCGTCGTGCTGCTTTCGCGCTATTCTTGCTTCTTGTTTTCAATTTTGCTTGCTTTTTCGTCTTGGGTTGGGTTCACAGAACCGGATTTACGCTACGATATGGTAATACATCCGCATTAGACTGTCCCCTCATATACAACTTTTACATATACACATATGCACTCCCCCCCCTCCTCCTACATCATTATCATGCGAGCCCCACGTCGGCAATATGCTTTCTTAATATTGCTTCTCCTACTTTATATCCCCAATATCACAACCCCCACCATATCGTATATTAATTAGTGGCTTGAATTTCTATGAAACTGTCGTATAGGCTTATGTTACTCACCAATCCCTATGATACTTTGCGTTGCTTGTACATCCTACAGTAAATTTTGTTCGTGTATAAGAGTTGAAGGACAGCCGTATAGTTGGGGTGGATTAAGTACGTTTTGGGTGGACGATAATTTGATCAGTACGTCCCTAAATTGCGAACGGATGGGCACGCTCACATACCAGCATGGAAGTAAAATGCTGTACCAAAAAATCAGTATGATACGAAGCCCACCCGGACTCTAGAAGACGTACAATATATAACCGTCTGTTCCCCACATCTTTTTTTCTGTGCACTTGCAGGAAATGCGAGCGGAAATAATCAGATACAGTCTCAAAATTATTGGGTCGTGCTCCAAAGCTCGTTATGCTGCGGAACATATTAGGACGATCTGTGCATTTCATCAGTCATGAGCACTCACTATCGTCGGACCTGCGTCCCAGCGTCGATTTTTTCCCGCAGGATGTCCATCTAAAAGTCCCGAAAGAGCGGGCGTGTCAGCACTTGGTCTCATTCCCGGTTCACACTCCACTGCCAGTTCAGATATAGATAAAGACATAGCAGAGCGAAGTGAAGTCAGAAGAATAAATACTAGCCTTGTTTAGTAGCAGGACGAGGTGCGCATCTTTGAGCAAGAGAGTTGAGCATATTGTGCCGAAGAGCTGAAGGGAGTCGTCAATGCGATTTGTTTTGGGATCTTCTTCCAGATACTGATGCGATGGTCGTACAGATAGAGGTCATTAGTGATTCATAGATGGGGTGAGAAGCTGATTATCAGAAGACGCAGAAATAACATTGGTGTGGAAAAGCGGGGAGAGAAGCAAGAAATGAACAAAACGACATACTTGGTCAAATGCACTTAATGGTGCTAGAATGAATGTTGTTGACCCATGTCACTGTCAGTGTTTTCTGATTTGAATGCCCCCCTCCCTGCAGGCGGCCTGCCAAGCAACACACGCAGGAAGGGAAGAGAGGATATGCATACCTAAGAATATAATGGCAGTCGCTAAAAACGGCGCGTGCCAATAGGATGGTAAATTAGTACGCGGACTCAAGTGTAAAATAAATGTAACCCGAGACCCCCTTGCGTTATAGTCGGAAAGGAGCTCGAGGCGTAGCGAGGGGTATGCGGTGGGTGACATAGATGAGACGTACCATCATCGAAATACGGTATCCATGATGGCCTCTTCGCGAATAGTCAGTTATTAATATTCCTGGATAGTTCGACGTTGGGATAAGACATACTTGACCACGCTGTAGGAGGATGGACATTTATACACGTATCAGCGGCATTCAAGCCATCAGGAAGACCTGATACTGATAAGATTGGTACTCACCGCACCTCCTACGTCGTATAAAGTCCAGTTATATGACCTCCCCGCCATGCTCATCGGGAATGAGTGTTGCATGACCCCAAGCGTACGCAGGCGTACGTGTAAAATGTCATCTGGAATAATGAAACTGGGCGTCAGCTGTTCTGTGGTTGCATAGTTCTACGTGGGAGACATACCGTTGGTAGGGCTATAATCCGGCTCCGTTATTCGCTGGATGTGCCGGAGGAAGCTGGAAGGTTTAGCGATTGTCAGTCGAACAGTCAAGAAACGTCAAAAACTATCATGCGCGATGTGCTTGTGGTCACGCGCGTCTCACGCATAGAAAAATAAAAATACGAGGCAAGCTTGAGGCAAGCTGAGTGGTATCAAAAGACGAATGATTGAATCGAAGGAAATCGGAGGAAAATAACGCACAAGGAAGCTGAGTCGTCAAGTCTGATCTTGCGTTCTCGGACATAGAACGCCACAGCTTCATGCGTCCACAGAGCGTCGATGTCGTCCGAGGCGACGGTCATCGTGCGCGCGACAAGCGTCGTCGTCTCGCGTGCCTTGTTCGCACATTCAGCCTTCTTCGCGTCCGAGCCCACCGCCCACGCAGGCGCAGTCAGTGCCTGCCAGCCCAGCCGCACGAACGCCTCGCTGCGTCCCCGGGCTATTGCTACACCACCGCTCAGTTCTGCTGCGAGCGTCGATTCCAGTGCCAGCAATGGGAGAAGCCGTATGCGTAATGCAGAAAGTTCACGTTGGACATCGAGAGAGGCGAGGGGTTCATTGGGAACGTGTTGGGATAATTCATATTCGAGCTCGGCGAAGGATAATTCGCACTGCTTTGATGATGTTGGCATAGACGATGGGGACCCATGAGAGGCGCTCAACGTCAAGTGATCGTGAGGCATAGCAAAGTTGGAATTGTTTTTGGAGGGTGGATTTTCCTGGAAGGTAGTGTTGGGTCTAGCATGGATTGGCTTACAGTTGAGCGCTCACCGGAATCAGCTTGACCCAAAAGCATGACTGCGAGTACAACGAAACTTCAATCTCGTAGTCTGCTTGGGGTCCGAAGAGATACAAACACGTACCTTTCACTTGTCTTTTGCGGGCTTCCTTTTGGCGAACCGATTCTTTCTGGGGCGTCAATCGGTTAAACCGTCCGCGTTCAGGTGCTGTGCCACGTACCTTTATTTCATCGTCAATCTTCCCACTGATTCTCGATGCCTCTTCTCTGGACATACTGAGGTCTTCGCCGGAGCTGAATCGTCGGTGTGCGCTTGCGGATGAGGATGTAGTGGTACTTGGGCGTTTAGATGTGATCGTAGCTGCCATACAGATAAAGTACAGAATTGGCGAGAACGGACTGTTAAATGGGATTTCTTATTCACCGAGCCGGGCACGGACTTGGACTGATCGATGTCTATAGCGTGCTCGACAGTGGTGGGGATATCATGATGCCAGACATCCAATGATACCTTGTGCAGGATAAGGCGTACGTCAAGGCTGCACCTTCGTCCTTCTCATTTCTAAGTTTGGATGGGGTAAAAGGTCCGAGAATCATTCCGCCTCTATGGATATCTCACCGCATGCTCTGCCTCAACTGCGCAGAAATTAGGCTAGTGCGGTTACAGATGCTTGCCGGCGAGACATCCTGGCTAGCCATTGTTTTGGCGAAAGTATTTCTTGAGCTAGGCAAAGAAAGCCGCGGGTGGCCGCTGCCTCGAGGACGTTTAATATGCACCATTTTCGTCGCGGTTGGCAAGGTGAGAGAATAGGAAGGATTTGGTCAAATGTCGTAAAAGTGAAAGAATTGATGCCGCCGCATCATTGTGTCCCAAAGAGATCAAAGATCAGTCAGATAAAATAACAAGGTTATTAATGAGGCTGAGGAAGGGAAAGCCTTGCGAAGGCAGTTCCTAGTTACTACTTACTGCTGTTGAACACTTCTCTTGAAAATAATCTACCACGAGAAGCAAACGAGAAGTGACAGTGATTTGAATCAAGCTTGGTGGATTCTTGCCTCTCAATGAACTCGATTCTCATCCTCGGATTTGGCCAAAATCTCGTACCCAGCCTCACGCCTCATGGCCCATGGGTTAACTGCTTGCTCCATTTAATTCAGCTCTTCTTATCGGAGCTCAAGTCAGTACTGCTGATAAGACCTGTCATATATCCTGATTTCTTTCATTATTAGGATTAAATGTCATTCCCAAGTCCAGTAATAATTAAAAGAACATTTCCGAGAAAAGTCTCGACACGAACAGCAGATGCAGACATTGACATAATCGCATAACTAGACAGTTTAGGCTGATGTCAAGTGTCATACTAGGCTGGTATAAACCACCAATAATGTAACATAACGTACCGCATATGCACCCATCGCGCTGAGGTCGGTCCGAACGAAAACCGAGGATGTAAACTTGATTCGGTCACCAGTTGATCCAGAAAGAGCGCCGTTATAACAAAATAAAAAACATGAAGCGCGCTGAAGGCGGGTAGGATAGGCACGAAAAGGCCTTTGTATGGAAATCGCAAAATTAGCGTCCATGAGCGACTCACCAACTTCCGAGGCAACCTTCGCAGCCGCCCTTCGCACGAGTAATCCTCGGATTAAAATAGGTGATTTGGCGAGTACTTATAGAATTACTCTGCTACTCTTCTGCGTCTCAGCTTGTTTTTAGATATGCGAAGGAGAGAAGTCGAGCGAAGCGATTGCATTCCCTTCCAGGATGTCCAAGAGTACATGGGTCTGGACAGCGGAGGCGCCGTCGATTCCGCGAAGGATCGACCGAACACATGAATTCCTACTACTAATGCTACCTCGCGATCTATGAAAGCAGGGGTGTTATTTACTTCGTTCTCTTCTGATCACTAGCTTTGGAATCGTTGAGGTCCTCTTCAATTCGAAGCACCTCCTGATTGTCTACGGACGAGGCCCATAGCTTATCGACGGTCTGTCATGCTGGAGGCGACAAATATCTACTCAGCTTCTCTCCCTTTTGAACTGGAACGCCTTATCTTCGAGACGTTTTCATATGATGGGTATGACCCCAAGCAGCTGGTGGACCTCATGTTAGTAGCCAAACGCGTCCACGAATGGTAAGACTCACGCACATTGAAAAGCATAACCTAAACACATCCAGAGCTAACCATAATCCTATCCACCAGGATCCGCCCAATCCTATACGAAACCTACATCCAATCACCCAAGTGCCAAACCTGGGCCTCCACCATCCAGCGCTTTCCCGCCTCGAAAATAGCCAACGTCTCCGGCCTAGTCAAGAACCTCCTCATCAACGATAACCTCCCCCCTGCCCAATTGAGGCACTTCCTCTCACACTTCCCCCACGTCCATAACCTAGCGCTATGGACCAACCGCACTGACCTTTCCCAGATACAAGACGCGGAGGAGTTCACGGAGTTGCGGGTGAAGAGGCTTTCTGCGTTCGTGATGGACCTAGCGCGCGTGGATTTTGGAGGGGGCGCGTTCAGTCGGGTCACGCACCTCGAGCTTATCATGGCGCGCAAGGAGACTTGGGAGGTCTGGGAACCACTGGCGCGCCTCCCTAGCCTGACGCACCTCCTGCTTGAGTCACCCATTCACTCGGAAATCGCGCATAACTTGCTGAAGAGGTGCGCGGGTCTGGTGTGCCTCATCCAACTCGTGCATGCGTTTGTGGTGGAGCATTGGAGTGAGGAGAGGAGGGCGGCGCTATGCGGGGGACTTGATCATCGGCTGGTATCATTGGAGTATAGGAGCGCAAAGTATTTCATGCTGGATTGGCGAAATGGGACACAGGGGGAGGTGGATACGTGGGTTGTTGCTGAGCGGATAGTTTTCGCGAGGCAAAGTGAGCATCCCTATTTCACGGGACAGCATTATCTTCTAAACCGAGGGATGGTTCTGTAGGAAAATATTTCGTCGATCCTAATCCTCGTTGGCTTCCCCGTGATCTGTGTTGGGAAAGTTTACTGAATCAGGAAGGTTTAAAGTGGTATTCGGCGTTGTAGCCTTCGAATTCACGATAGGGAAGATGAACTACGGACAATTGAATTTTCTATGTAGTTCAGGGTTTACAGATAGACATAAAAGCGCACCTATATAATAGCGAACAAGGTGGACATGTCATATACGCGAGTACAGGCACTTGTTTCCTGAAGTGTGCACAAAGCAAAATCAGTATTTCACTTTACTTTATTAAGCAGTGAATAGAAACCCTAACATACCCCTTATCCGTCAAAAATGCTTCGGGATATGGAGTGGCGCTTTCTGTAGAAGTACGCCGCAAAGCCCACAGTGACGGTAAGTGAAGGCACAGAGGTGCCAAACTTCGGACGATAGGTAGTGACTCCGTCTAGATAGGCCATCAAGGTAAAGCCTGCAGATCTTCAGTCTTTCCAGAGAGAACGAGACTGTCCAGAAAGAAAGTTGTCCTGAGTATGAATGTCTTCAAGTTTTCCAGCCCTATGCGTTCGTAAGTAAGGAACATTTCGCCTAGACAACTTTCAACAAGCTCTAAGAAGTATTTTTCAATCTTGAGCGATTTTTTGCAAAAGGGTCCAGGGCACCGTAAAGACGTTCATGTTCGACGACGTGTTGGTTGGTTTAGAGAATGTTGACAGTTATTGACGCGCTAAGAGTAAATAATTATTTGATTTTAACTCTTAGCTAAACTCAACACGTGTAAGCGTGAGAAATCCATTTATTTTTCCTGCTCGTTGCAAGCAGTTTCAAAAAAGTGCGGCAAGATCGTTCAAACACTCGTCGTCGTCGTTGTCAACAGTCCATTCTTCCTTTACGATGTCGACAAGCGGCCTCAAGGCCATTGCGCCTGTGCCCACAGCGGCCGATTTCCTCGATATTGTGCTCTCCAAGACGCAGAGGAAAACACCCACTGTGCGTCCATTTGTGTCCCTAATTTCAACGATCAGTAATGCTTTGAATGCTGCTGAAGTGCTGCTGGTGTTATCATTATCGGATGGGATTTTTGGGATTTCTAGGGTGCTGCATGGAAGTGTGCTAATTGCTGTATGCGCTAGGTTATCCACAAAAACTTCAAAATCAGCCGGATACGAAACTTCTACATGCGCAAGGTCAAATTTGCGCAAGACTGCTTTGACGAGAAGCTCGGAGCGATCCTTACTGAATTCCCTATGCTTGATGTGCGTTTGGATTTTTGCTTCTGTTTGAATCAGTCTTATATCAAGTTATCAATTTCGTAGGACCTGCATCCTTTCCTTTCCTCTTTAATGAATGTCCTGTACGACAAGAACCATTACAAACTCGCTCTCGGACAACTGCGCACTGCTCGCCATCTTATCGACCATGTAGCCAAGGACTACGTTCGTCTGCTAAAATTCGGTGACAGTCTTTACCGCTGCAAGCAGCTGAAGAAGGCTGCCCTCGGTCGGTACGTCCCCATAATATTTGTTTCTTATTTAATTGTCTCATGGATGGATTTTATATAGTATGGCCACCATCATGAAGCGCCAAAAAGACCCCCTGGCCTACCTCGAACAGGTCCGACAACATATCTCCCGTCTTCCCAACATCGACCCAAACACCCGCACGCTCCTCATCTGCGGATACCCCAACGTCGGCAAGTCCTCCTTCATCAACAAAGTCACCCGTGCGGACGTCGACGTGCAGCCGTATGCCTTCACCACCAAATCTCTGTTTGTGGGTCACCTCGACTACAAGTACCTCCGCTGGCAGGTCATCGACACCCCGGGCATCCTCGACCACCCTCTCGAGGAGATGAACACGATCGAGATGCAGAGCATCACGGCGATGGCCCATCTCAAGAGCTGCATCCTTTACTTCATGGACCTGAGCGAGCAGTGTGGATACAGCATCGAGGCGCAGTGCAAGCTCTTCCATTCCATCAAGCCTCTCTTCGCGGGCAAGCCTACGCTTCTCGTCATCAACAAGATCGATATTACCCGCCTCGAAGACGTGCACCCCGACTCGCGTGCGCTCGTTGAAGAGATCATCGCTGCCCCCGATGTGACATGCGTGCAGGTGTCCTGCTTTACCGAGGAGGGCGTGATGGAGGTCAAAAACACCGCGTGTGATGCCCTCCTCGCGCACCGTGTCGACATCAAGATGAAGGGCGCCAAGATCAACAGTGTCATCAACCGGATACACGTCGCACAGCCCAAGCCAAGAGACGAAGTCGTGCGGGCGCCTTGTATTCCTGAAGGCGTGAAGGAGCGCAAGAAGTACGACAAGAACGACCCCGACAGGAAGCGCCTCAAGCGCGATGTCGAGCTGGAGGAGGGCGGTCCGGGTGTATACAACATCAATATGCGGGGTGCGTGGTTGTGTTCGTCTTTTTTTCAAAATTTCATAATACTGATAATTATCCAGAGGACTACCTGCTCACCAACCCCGAGTGGAAGGAGGATATCATCCCAGAAATTATGGATGGCAAGAACATCGCAGATTTTATCGACCCAGATATCGCAGAGAAGCTCGAGGCTCTCGAGCGCGAGGAGGAGCGTCTCCAGGCCGAAGGCTTCTACGAGACCGACTCAGACATGGTATGCCCTCTCATGCCTTTTACCTCTTCCTCATTCTGACTTTTTTCATCTAGTTCGACTCAGACGACGAACGCGAAGCCAAAGAAGCTTCCATCGCCCTCTCTCACAAAATCACCTCCCAATCTATCAAAAAATCCAAAAAGAACCAGTCCCGCTTGCCCCGTACCGCTGGCCTGCGCACGCTCACCGAACTCACCTCCGAGCTCACCAAGGCAGGGCTCGACCCAAGTCGCATCCAAGAGCGCGCCGAGATGCTCGCCAAGCTGCACGGAGCCAAGCGCAAGCGCTCCGACGGCGATTCGGAGGACGAGGACATGGAGGGGGGCAGCGAAGACGAGGCAGGCGAGGGCGAGTGGATGGATGTGGACGATAACGAGGACGCGCCGGCGAAGCGTGTCAAGACCAACTCAGGCGGGGTCGTCAACAAGCGCGTGCCACGCTCGAACAGGCAGATGGCGGGTATGCGCAACGAGGAGCAGTTTAACAAGGCGAATCAACTGCGGAATCTCGCGCAGCGCCCTCGCAATATGCTTGCCAAGGCTGGAGAGGCCGATCGCGAGATCAAGACCAAAATGGTGCGCTCTCAGATTTTGTTGCTTCTGGGTAGGATACTGACAAGCGTGTCTCGTTACAGCCAAAACATCTGTTTGCTGGCAAGCGCAAAGCAGGAAAGACGCAAAGAAGATGATCGGATCGTTCTTCCATTCTTTGCACATTTACCCACTCTTTTCTGTACTTCCTCGTCCCCAGGTTTTTCGTCTCAACTCATGTACGTTGGAGTCTTCATTCACTAGAAATCGATGATGTTATTGCAACTCTACCTACACTATATACGTTACATCCTCCCAGATATCCATCCTCGAGACAGACAGCAAAGCAAGCGAGCAAACGGGACAAAAGACAAGAGAAAATGGCACTGCATGACAGGACAGCAGGCTCAAAAGGATTTGATTTTTTCGAAGAGAGAAAAAGAAAAGGAGTAATAAACAGGAGAAAAAGGAAGAAGTCCGAGGTAAGTGTCGTTCCGTTCGTAGGTCGTGAAGTCATGGTAGTACTACAAGAGAGGAAAAAGAGACGGAATAAATCCGACACTGGAAGCGGGTTCGGATTCGTAGTATGTCGTATAAATTAAACAGGGGAGGGAAGATAGAATCATGGGAAAGGAGGAGAGGAGGCACATCTATCATTCATAAGATACGGAGGCGGTGGGTATCGCGGCGAGAGTGAGATGGAAAATAAAGGGTGTTGGAGCTCGAGACGGATCTTAATCCCAGTCGATGCTGATACCGCCAGCTGTGGGCGCCAGGCCTATGCCACGTTCCGCCTCTCGTTTGAGCCATTTCAATGCCCGCTTGTCATCCTTGAGGAAAGGCGCAAGTTTGTCATAACAGCGTTGATTATGATCCTGTAGAGAAGAGATCCGACATCGTTAGTCATTAGACACGACGTCACAAGCAAAGTAATACATACCTTCAACCATTGTTTCTCTTCTTTGGTCAACATGCTTTCCTTGACCATCCTGGTTTGTATAGGAACGCAGGTAAAGCGGTCAAAGCCCAGCCAGACGTCGCCATTGAACGAGCCACGTGTCTACCATGAGGTGGTCTCGAGTCAGTCAAGTTGGGTAATTGCGGGGTCGACAGCTTACCTTGACTCTCTTGACGACCAGAGCAGACTCAATACGCATGCCCCACTTTCCTTCAAGGTCTATAGGAAAAATAGATTAGACACCGAAGACAGATATGATGTGTCAAAAACACGTACAAAACCCAGGTTCATTGGTAATGACATGTCCGGGCACGAGGGGAACATTGCTGGCGAAACTGTGCGGGCCTTCATGCACGCTCAAGAACGCGCCAAATCCATGACCGGTACCATGCTAGAGAAGATCCGCAAATCACAATTAGAAAAAAATGCTATTATTATGAACAAAGCAAGACGCACCATGTAGTTCAGGCCGTCCTTCCACAATGCTTTGCGTGCGAGGACATCCAGCGAACGGCCAGATGTACCTTCTGGGAATATCGCAGTATCGATAGCGATCTATTTGAATTGAAATGAGCATAACATGTCGAAATGCAAAGTAAAGAAGACCGAGAACGTACATGGCCTTGCAAAACACGTGTGTAAGCTTCACACATTTCAGATGTTGGGCGTCCACCAAAGAGGACAGTCCTCGTCGTATCGCAAGTGCCGTCATAGTATTGAGCACCAGAATCACTGAGAAAAATGAGTTCAGAACCAGCTCAAGACGATAGAGAAACAAGTTCGACATACTTGAGATAAGGTAAATCACGAGAGATCATGGCAGCTGTAGCCTTTCTCGGCGAATAGTGTGGCAGAGCCGCGTTAGGCCCGCTCGCAGAGATGTTTTCATAGGCTAGACCCATGAAATGCTTATTCTTGCGCCTGAACTCGGTCAACCTAAAGCCTGCTTCGTATTCCGTAATGTCGTAGCCTTCTGAGAGTTTAGATTCCAACCAAGCCAAAAAGCGAACCTAGAACAAAAATAAGTCACGATGGAACCAAGAAAAAAAAAACAAGACAACGACATACGTATGAAACGCCATCGCGCAGATACGCCCTCCTCATGCCCTCGATCTCCGTCTCGTTCTTTACGGCCATCATATGCTCGATGAAGGATGGAGCAACCGTGTAGCGCATATGGGTCAACATGAGGGAAATCGCATAGGAGGTCTGAGGTGCGATCAAAACTTTGCCCTCTCCCCATTCTCGGCGGCGAAGGAAAGGCCAGAGATCCGCATACTGCTTCTGCTCGACTTCGATTGAGTTCAAGTAGGCGATTACATCAGGGTGCAATTTCTGCGACTCCACGAAGAGGTACGACTTGTCCAAGCTGACCAAGAGATATGCATGGAAGAGTGGATTGTAAGGTATATCAGATCCGCGGAGGTTCAATGTATAGGCTGCAATAAAATTAAGTACATGGGATAGAAAGCCTGCAAATGGCTTACCGATGCAGGCCAAGGAAGTAACTAAAGTCGCTGTGTGCATTTGTGCAGGCGTTGGTTCAGATTTGGAGTAAGAAGGCACCGAGGGAGGCTGCTCTCTGATCCATTCCTTAACTTTCGCCAACTTATACCTCGCATCCCGACCTGCAAGATTCGATAGGTAAATGCCCAGATAGCCAGAACGCCGGACAAAAAAACGTACCAGCAAACTCGGTAGATTGTATGTACACCATCTCGAGCGACTTCGTCGGTTTCTCGACCCATATCAGATCAACAAGGTTCTGCGGCGGGTAAACCAACTTAGAGTCGATGCTCCCGGTGTTAATCTTGGTATTGATAAGAGTAGCCTTCTCATGCGACACCATGCGAGCGTCGATGCCAATTCTCGAGTTTTTCACTCGATCCTATCATCATCATAGGTTTGAGAATTTTGATTCATAAAAATGAAAGATAGATAGCAGAACGTACCATAAGCCACTCAATCCAATCCTGTGGCTGCCCCTGAGAGCCAACCTTGACCAGCGTCCAATTATGATCCATTTCATCTTGGGCTTGAATCCAGTATCGAGAATCGGTGAGCATGTACGCGTTGTTGCGCGTGATTATGGCTGTCCCTGCCGATCCGGTAAACCTGCCAACACGTCAGTCTACGACACTCACACCCAACTAAAATAGTATGCTATACCCGGAAATGAACTCTCGACGTTTATCGCTCGCAGCGACATATTCTGAGCCGTGAGCATCTTCACTGGGAACAACACTAGAGAAGTACGAAGTTAGTTGAACATGCCATGGGTAAATGAAGATGAAGGAAATGCCACGCACTAGTAGTCCAGATTGTCCTTGACCATTAAACGCCTCATCTCAGCAAGTCGATCCGTCGTGTCAGGCTTCATTCTGATAGAATCTGTATCGTTGATTTTGCGTTCGAATGCAGAACCAACAAGAGTGGCGGTAGAATCCTGGGGGTAGAGCTCGTGGCCCATGAGCGGTGGCCGTGGCTTTGGTGCCGTTGATCGGCTGCTGGTTGTCCTTTGAGTGTCCCCTCTGGTGAGGCCCGAGCCCTTGCTTTGGTGGCTTGCTTGAGTACGATGAGTGTCCTGGGTGTGCTGCGTAGATCCACTCGCATGAGAAGACTTTGTATCCCGTCGCACGACACCGCTTTGGTAGACCGGCAGATCAGCCTGTGATGACGACTTCTCGTTCATTTCAGCCTCAGCTTCCGCTTCCTTCATCTTGTCCTTCCTCCCTACGCCCCATCCATAGCCAGCCCACTTGGACGAGGTTGTTGATTTCTTGGTTCCGGTCATAGTGTTAGATCGTCCTAATTTCGCGCGTCCCTTTTCGCCCTTGGAGAGCATGGGCAACAAGGACGGCAGCTCGTCGTACTTTTCCGAGTCAGAGTGGAATGTCAAGCTCTCAGCCTTCGAGGTAAGGGTAGATGTAGGTGAATAAGAAGGGTGCCTAGCAATTTTGGCATCCTGAGGGGCGGGTGGTTGTGGAAGAGATCGGTTAGAAGAAGACCATGAGAGCCGCCGCTTAGGCTTAGAAGTGAATGGGAAGCAGATAGGCGGCGGTGGAGGGGGTGGCGGTGGTGGTGGCGCCATGGTGGTTGATAGGAAAGTGTGAGGAATCCGACCAGCGAGCTCCTAGAGAGGTATCCTGTGAATGCACACGAGGCAGACGGTGAGCGGAGAGTTGAAGTCCAAGGAAAGCAGTCAAATGAGCCGAGAAGTTTGCAATTGCATCAGCTGGACAACACATGCCAGCACGTGCGATCAAACTCTGTATTTCCCCTCTTCAAGCCCTTGCCGAGCGACATCCATCTTACCTGATCCAGCCGATCAGTTCTCATCAATGTGCTCGTGTTGGTCCCAGGAATGTCGCCACTTTGTGTCTGGCCTACAATACGGCCTCCTCTTCAAGATCGATGATTTTAGTAATGTACCCACCTTTGGGAAAAGGTCTCTAAGAACACACCAGTGAAGCCCCATTTGAATCGCTATTGGGACCCGTGGGGTACGTTGCCCGTCTCCGATACGGCGAATAAGGGCCTGGGGTCGTCGGACACTCGGAACTTGTCTCCGCCTTCTACCTGACCCTTATCTCTGGCAGAGCATGAAAATGTGACGCTGCTTTGCACACTGCAATGCTCAGCGCGTAGCCCATGAAATGCACACTAACAAGAATGTTAGTGAACGATACGAGCGACGAAATGACTCCATACATTAGCCAACGTGAACGGTCTATATATCAGGGTGTTCAAAGCAACGCAAAAAGGCTATAGCAATGAGGTAATGCATGCGGTGACGCAAGCACTCTGACTGTGCTTTGTACTGCGCATCGACAGGCAACGTTAAGTTCTTGTTCACCTGCCGAGTCATTTCCTGCAGAATGAAACCGAGCTGCTCATATCGTTAATATCTCAGCATATAACCTGCTTCGCAACCACGCAACCTCGAACATACCTTCATACCAGATACATTCTATGTACATCGATAGGTGGTATTTTTTGATTGCACTAGCATTCCACTAGAAAGTGATCGCCGGGCATTGGCGATACAACTTCAGAACATATCACGGCGAGGAAATTCGAGAAACCAGCTCCGAACCAGAAGGACGAAATGATGGATCCGTTCCGGGATCGGTGGAGCAGCTCAAGAGCTCTACGTACACCCCCGCTTCTGTGAGACGCAGCGCCAAAAATATTCCCGCACTGGGCCCGGTGGATGGAACGGATATTTATTCGGAGAATAGAGTCTTCCAAGGCGCCGGTCTGGAAGCTGCGACGGAGGAAACAACGGGTGAGATGTCCAGTAAGATTACAAGCCAAGAGGTCGACATCGAAAGGAACTCCAATGGCCAGATAGCAGCGTACGTCAAGGAGTATCCACGGCTTTAGATACTCGCCAAGGCATCCATAAAAGCAGTAAGACTGACATTTTGCGTTTATCCTGCAGCCAGATAACTTGATAGCACTCCAGAGACCGATAAACCCTAAATATATGCGTATATATGCGTTTCGTTTCGCGACGATTTGATAATATCAGTATGCGGCGATGGAATTGGCATGCTTCCCAACGTACCTTGCTTATCCTTCCATCCTTCTTGATTATGAGGTCACCGAATTGTGTTCCGGATAAAGCGACCAGACAAAGCACTGTGAACGGGACAGCATATACCGAGAAGTCTAGATCCACAGAGACATATGGCCGTGTGAGAAGACATCAATAGGCCGAGTCGTGTCGACAGATTTCTTCCACCAAGGAGAATCGAGAGCCGCTCGACGCCAGACTGCCGATAGGTGTCGTTATTCCCTCAAGCGGTACATAGGACCTTAGCCTTAGCGCCCTCGTGCCTGGTTTCGGTCTGAGTACGTTTGCTTCCTAGGAGTAAGTTTAGATGGTTTGGAGCGAGCATGACCACACACACCTGGAGTATAAAGGTGTTATAGAAGCGTCTAAATATCAGGACATGATGGTGTAAAGGAAGAAGCGGATCTTAGGGAGATATCCTCCCTCAGAGGCGCCCATATGACGTTATGATGGAATTTCTCACGCTTGATGAAAGGAAGAAAGCCTTGGCAATTTTGTGATCCCAAAAACGAACTAAATCCAAGGTAAATTCAGAGAAGGAATTATGCTGGGATTTTGGGGTAGAGATAGGATGGAGAAGAAGCAGAATGGATGCAGAAAATAAATTTTCGCAGCTCTGAGCTGGGCGTTAGATAAGATATACCCGTGAATACCTTGAGGCCCAGCAAGGCGCTTGTAAATCACATCATGCGCATCGCCCAGGATGGTCTCAAAAATATTTCCAGTCAACGTGGTTCCTCCTGATAATATGCTGGAAGGCAGTGATCTGAATCTGACATTGCATGGAGCAAGGCGAGGTGATTTCCAACTATTGCGCCAGATATTGTGCAATGTGATTTTCCGGACTGAAAGGCGAACAGTTGGAACGGAAGAGAGACCCTGTAACTTCGACTTCGCCATTCAGTAGTAGATAGCAACCCCAGAAGAACCTCTGCCGCATCCCTCGGTAACTCCGTGTATAATGAATGACTGGTTATCTAAAGCCCCACTAGCAAGAGAACCTCGATAGAACTACACTTACATACATACCTCGGAGGCGTGCATGACAGCGATTGGAATGAAAGGTATTTCTTGGCGATCAATCGAGTGGTGGGGACATACCTTTGGAACTCGTTGGCTTTATGGAGTCTATCTGCTAATTATCGGCGCCTGAACTCTCCACAATTATCCAATCGAATTATCTTTGATGATGGTGGCACTTATCAGAAGCTGTCTTTCCAGCCGGAAGAAAATCGGACATGAAATAAACGAGGCAGATGATCCTTTGAACGAGTGATTGTATTCACCTTCTTCTTCTCTGCTGTATCATGTTTCGGGTGAAGGCGACGGCCCATGTGCTTCCGGGCACAGAAATAGTTCACGGCGTCCGATTTCACGGTAACTTTATCGCCTACTCAACTCCTTCGAAGCTGAATGACGATTCGGTAAGTTTGAAAGTCAACGTAATGCGGCATATCCGAAACAGACAATCTGAGAGTTAATGAACTGCGAACGTTGAAACGTAAGTAATACTGGAGTACTGATACTACGCTTCATGATGTCATTATCTTCATTTGTTACGAAGAGAATACGAGCTTGTATGAATCGTTAATGAAGGCCCTTAAACCATTAAATCGTGCGCCATTTCAAATAAAAGAAAAACGTACAGGTCTACATTTGCTCGGCCCTGAACCTGCCGTGCTGTTCTTGATTTTGTTGCGTCACATCCTGTCTGTTTAGGATAAAATAGCCATATTGGGAACCAGTGAACGCAAACATTCCGTCCTTCAATCAATACTATTTAAAACATGTACCAAAGAGAGGGAACGTACTTCTGATACGACCTATCTCCCACTGACTTATATTTGTGAAAACGATCAGAAATATCACAGCCGCGCTGCGATGCCATGTAGAAGTCTAAAAATGTCAAATAAATTGGCGAGTTCGTTAGATCCAAATACAATTCTCATCTGACCTTGACTCAGAGTTTCGAAACTCATCAAATAAACAATACTGTATAGTATTATTTTTTCAAGGTTATGAAGCACCTCGAACTTTTTCGAAGTTCGGATTCGGGCTATTACTATAATCGTTGGGAGAGCGACGAGAATTTTCAGGACGTGCTACTTTTTACGCTCTATGATTATTTCTTGATGTTAAATAAAGCCTAGAGCCTCCTACCAGCCAATGGTTAGCCTTTGGCCCTCCCTCGACAGCTGGAGAGGATTATTTTAAAACGATTTTAGACCTCGGCGCTGGAGATACCTCCACGTGATTAGCCCTGCAAACGCGGAATTCTCACGCCTGATAAAATTGGCCACGTCCCATCCCTCGGACGTTTTGGTCTGCCCATTCATGCACAAAGCTTCCCCATGGACGATATCTTTAGGTCTTCAAACTCGTCCTGCTACATTGTATCATGCTGCTACACAGGAATATCGTCGGATCTGCCTAGAACATGCGAACCCGCCTGGATCTGGGGGGACTCGAACGCTTTGATTCTAAGACGAGAGAGCGAAAGAGACAGGGTCGTGGACCGTTCGTCTAGGATCGCAGGAAGCGTCATCTTTTCTGTTCTTTCTGGCAATTAATATCTTAACTGGGTTATGTGGCGTCTATCCCCTTGTATTCAGAAATGGTTCTCTAATTCTCTAATTACCGACGACCTTCCCCCGCGGCAGAGGCTGGATTTCCAATTTCCCCTGAAGCCATACGGTCCAAGATACACCCGGTTCTACTGAACGGAGGAGAATGGTGTCTTCCCTACTATAAATACAGCTGTCTATGTGATGTCCCGGGATAACTCCTACGGCTTCTCGTTCCAAACCCGGCATTCGGTCGAGATACTTCGTCCATCAGCTTCAATGCTTCTTTGGGAAGTGGAAAAAGAGGTTAAAAAGCTCAGATAAGGAGCTGAATTTGGCTATACTTCCCCAATCTCTCTCTTCCAAGTTTCAATTATGGTTGGCGGTCCTGCCGTTTCTACCCAGAATGTTGGGTTTCAGCATCTCATACAAGACACCCGACCATGGTACAAAAACACTCGTCCGTCGTTCTTTGTTCCAGTAGAATATACCCTGAAGCTCACTGTGGCCGTATTTTTAGGAATCATCATTCTCAACATTTGGATATGCGCTCTGTGAGTTCTCTCTTGAAGCTGGAAATGATCATGGATTGAATGGTATTCTCTGACAGGCTGATCACCTCGTCAACAAACGGATACGATGGTAAGTGATACTTGCCATATGATCTGCTTTTATTCCTGACGATCGCGCTGAATAGGCAGCATGATGAGTGAGTCTAACTTCCTAGGGATTAAGGATTCTCTTCTCACAAAGTCCAGATGGTCTACAAAGCGTCGATGCATGGGAAACAGAGTTCCAACATCCCGGTGGTGGAAAGGTACGACTATGCAATACTGTTTCAGTGTATATTGGCCTAATATTATCCGTCTAGTTGGGTCTGTTCAATGCTATTCAAGTATGACTTATCTCTCACTCAGTTATGAACTCCCGCTGAATCTTGTTCTGCAGAATATTGGATCTCTAGCTGCCTATCCCATCTCACCATACGTTACTGATGGACTCGGACGTCGTGCCGCTGTGTTAATCGGCGCTGCAATCATGGTAGTCGCCACAATTCTGCAGACCATTTCCCACTCATTTGGGATGTTCATCGGTGCTCGGTACGCCCTTGCCGATTCTTTTTTATACTCCATCCCGTGTGCTCAGATGTGGCCTATCAACCAGGTTCCTGATTGGCTTTGGTCTGACCTTCGCTGCTGCGGCTGCTCCTCTGCTTGTTACGGAAATCGCATTCCCAACTCAGCGCGCTCAGGCGACCTCTATGTACAACACGCTCTGGTGAGTAGCATTCTTCACTAGGGTCACGGGATCTTGCGCTGGTCTGCTCCCCCCAGGATTCCACCCGATTGAGTACCGCGTTGACCAAACAATCCTTTATTCCTATTTATAGGTACCTTGGTAGTATTATGTACGCAACTATTGACGAAATCTGGACGATGAACTGATGAACTGTCCATCTTCGTGCCTTTAGCGCGGCCTGGACGGTAAGCATTTGGTTGACGATAGCACGAATAGGACACAGAACTCATCTGTCATTCATGGGCTATTTTAATCTACAGACCTTCGGTACCTTCCGTATCCCCAACAACTGGGCATGGCGTATCCCTTCTGCTATCCAAGGCCTTCCATCTCTCATCCAGATTTTCGTCATCTGGTTCGTTCCCGAATCTCCACGTTGGCTTGTCAGTAAAGGACGGTAAGCCCTCCTTTTCGATCGTATACATAGATTTGACATCTCACGAGTTCTTTTCCAGTGAAGATGAAGCTCTCAATACGTTAGCTTACTATCATGCTAAGGGAAACAAGTACGCGAATCACGATTGTCGACGGAGCTTAAGTTGACCCATTCCGATAGGGAGGACCCTCTTGTTCAGTACGAATTCGAGGAAATCAAAGCGGCCATTGCTTTTGATCGTGAAGTTGCTGCCAACGTTGGCTGGACTTCGCTTTTCAAGACTCCCGGTAATCGTCGCCGCATGCGTATCATCGTTGCCCTCGCCTTCTTCTCACAATGGTCTGGCAATGGACTTGTGTAAGTCATTTATGTAATCAGAGCCCCAGAGCCACAAACTTACCTCTTTTAATTAATAGCTCCTACTGTAAGGATTATGTTCGATGCCATAATATCTCCTAGAATTTGACCATTTCTTGCTAGATCTCAACAAGGTTTTCATCTCTATCGGCAGTAAGCATATCTATGAATTAAACATTCGACGACGATACTTACTAATTCTGATTGAAGTTACCGACCATGACACTCAATTGCTCATCGCAAGTTACATTCTTAACCATAAACTACAACGTCTCTGACAACGAACTTAGAACGGACTTCTGAACATCTTTAACTTCATCGTGGCCATTGTGGCCGGATATCTTTGTGAACGGGTTGGAAGACGACGCCTTTTCATGACATCTACGATCGGCATGTTCGTATTCTGGCTTCTCCAAACAGTATGCGTCTCGCTCTACGCCCACGATAATAGCAACACGGCGGCCGCTCACACAGTAATTGTCATGATCTGTATGTGCTGTAGAATTTACGCCTCGGATTGTCCGGTACTAACTTTCCAATCTTGAATACCTCTAGTCCTATTCTACGGATTCTGTAAGTAGCCATTGACTCTACAAGTTCTTGGATTTTACTCATGACTTATTTTAGACGATGTACGTATCACAGATGTCCCGATTTTCTGCCATATTGACTTCTGTATTCCGGAAAGCTTGCGTTCACACCTCTAATCGTATCGTAAGTTCATGTCGTCATATTTGTCGTTGCTTGATATCTGATTTCGCTTTTTCTTAGGTATACCGTCGAAATTCTTCCGTATTCTCTCCGTGCCAAGGGTTTCACTGTATTCAACTTCTCAATCTCCGCATCTATTATCTTTAACCAGTGAGTCCCCCTTCCTCAGATTCCTGATCAGAACTAACTAAGTTCAAAGATACATTAACCCTATCGCCCTCGCTCATCTCGGTTGGAAATACTACGTATGCCCTTACTTATTTTCTTCGCGTCACATTATGATACTGAAGGATTTCAGGTTGTCTACGTCGTTTGGATTGCCTTCGAGGCCGTTTTCTGTTACTTGTTTATTATTGAGACTAAGAATGTATGCATCCTTTTCTACGTGATATCAAGCTACTTCTAATCCAAGATTTGTTCCCTTTTACAGCTGAGTCTCGAGGAAACTGCTGCGTGCGTCTAATTTACTGTTTATTATGTCGTATATACTGATAATTTATGCAATCAGGTTGTTCGATGGAGACGATACCGTCCATGCCATCTCAGAAAAGGCTGGGCAACAAGCTGGTATCCCGCATACCAAGGACGAGGACAGCAGCAGCGACGAGAAGGCTGAGGAAAGCAGGCACAGCAATGAGAAGGTGGAGGCGCACCACCTTGACCATTAGGAGAGTCTAGCATATCGTGACGCTACGCTCTCTAGAGACTTCCAAGTGACGATACCCGCCCAGTTCGGCGCAACTAATCCTTTCTACAAGAGACCCTCGCCCTTACAAGACTTTTCTCTTCATTCCGTTTATTTTCTTCAAATTCCAGGTCTATTTACAATGTAATATATCCCTGTATTATATTCATCATTGCGGCACCGGTCTAGGAATCAATTTCTTCCTTATCACATTCAATTTATCAAGGCGTAGAAACTTGCTTTGAGAACGAATTAACGCTCATCATTAAGTACACTGAAATTAAACCACAGGTCGATCTATCGATCCATCATTCAAAAATTCCCGTGAATAGCTTCCACAAAGCGGAAATGCCTGTGGGCGTCTACAACAATAAAGGAATAGGCAAGTGAGTGCGACCGTTTAGAATATCCAACCTTTGGCTCAATGAATTTCCATGTGCCCAACTCTCCCTTGGAAAAGAATCTCGTCAATTCATATCAATTGAATTCACCTCCACTTGGATCGGGTCTTCGCCCATACGCGCGTTCCATGCGGAGACTAGTCAAGAATAGGATGATGTGGGACGCTATGTATGCACTGCTTCATGATTTCCCACTGGCCAGTCCGGGCCAGTGCACAGCATGTCAGTGACCTTCAGTGACGCCATGAGGCTCAAAGGTACCATGGGTGAGAATTTTCGTTCCTTTTCAGAGGTTCAGTCAATTATTTGATTTGCTGATCCCATGTGGATATTCTGACTCTCCGACATCTCATCGGGAGAAGCTCTGAACTCCATCTTGACCGCCAACCACCATATTAGCTTCTCTGGTCTCTGGTCGCATTTGTTGTGCGCTGAACTGAAAGATTAGGCTCTTCAGCCACGGTTTCGCGATGCTACGAATCAGCGCTCGATGTTGGCTCTTGCCATTAGCTTATGTTTTCCTTGATGCGAAGTTGGTTGCCGGGCAGGTGCGTAAACGCCCATGTTGCAACAAGTTAGCGTCTTCATTTCCCACCTCACTCATTTTATTTGCCTTCAGGCAGGAAGATTAGATGTCGTGCGTTTATAATCCCGCTTTATCTCTTCAATTTCGCATCTGACATGTCATTTATGATAGTTAAAGGGAGTCAATAAAGAAACCTCGTGTACCCTCAGAAATATCATCCATTCAACCTGCAGTGGGACTACGCCTCCTCCAGCGATCGGTATGCTTCATGCCCAGTGCGTATTGATAAGCTTTCGCTGATTGGTTTTGACATATCCAGATGTGACTCCTGTTCCCTCTCCCTGTACATGGTAGAGTCCTCACTGAACGCCATATCATACTTCGATTAAGCCGATGTTTTTTTTAGCAATACAGTATACTTCAATGTCTGGTCGGCATGTTCCTATTCTTCTGGAAATAACACCTTGCCTGTCTTCAGCAATTGGAGCAGTATTTGTACCAGCAGCGGTGTGGACCTTGCCGACAGTGCGAACACTGCAAGTCTTAGTGATGGATTAGGGATTGATATTCCTGCATGGGCAAAGGTGGAGGTGCCCAATGGGAATTCATTCTTTGATATTCAACACGCGGTCTTAGTTGGTACGTACATAGGTTGCAGAAAATTATCCTGCTATTGATTTCATTTCATTTTTGCAGCTGATCCTCCCACCACCCGCTGGTCTATTCTTCAAATTCTAGCGCCCCTCATAACGGCATTTGTAGCCGTCCTTATCACCTTTTCCTTCCTGTTGTACTGCCGACCTAGGATTGGTAAATCAGCTTGGAGGGGAAGCGTGTGTGGTATATTTCACCGTGTCCACAAAGTCAAACCCGTATCGCAACCATCGCTCGAACGATGGGCCATTGACCAGGAGGTTCTTCAACATCCTCCGATGGTCGACCCGATTTCTCCCGTCGAAACCACCCACCGCTTCACCAGTTTCACTATTCAAGGCAACCCATCAGCTCCTCCGACGGTATTCGATGAGCCTGTGCGGCCACCTGGAGGGAAGGTGTATCCATTTGCGCCAATCTACGCCCCGAATAATACTCCGGCCTCAAACTCACAAACGACCTCTGGTAGGACCTCGAACACATCCTCGCTCCTCAGCCGATTCCGACTGCCCAAGTGGAAGCCTCGTCCTCAACCCGTCAAGGTGGTCCAACCAAGTGCAAGGTTCAAAGTTGACCATCGCGAACAGTCAGTAAAGGCTATCTCTTCCGCTGGCACTTCGGAGTCGTTTGGACCCCGAGGTTCATACGACATCCATGAACACGAAGATAACGACGACGAATTCATTCAAGAATTCGACAGCCATGCAGAAGAGCATGACTCCATACAAGAAGAACGGATGAGCTTGATACCGGAGTCGGATGGGACGAGAATGAGCTTAAACACTGGGACCTCGCATAGTCATATACCCGATAGCTCCATCAATTCACATGTGGGCGTCATTCCACCATCAAATAGCTCCTCGTCACCGAGAGACTCAAGGGCGGGTAGCATCCCTGCTGTACGTATTTTTTCTTGACTATTATTCATATCGACTTATCGTACTCTTCAGTTCTTCTTCCCCCGAAATCCACCACCAGTCCCTCCACCACCTACTCAGCCCGCTCCCGCGCCACCTTCCGGCTCAAATCGATTCAGAAGGGAAGGCCCTTTGAATCAACTACCAATGGAACGGCTCATGACAACTATCCAAGAGCACAACGAACGTCGAACGCCTTCACCTATGCCATCGTTATCTGCACCTCACATACCACGTCCATCAATCGATAACCCACGTCCACTACCGAACACACATCAGAGGTCAAATTCGCAGAATGGCTCAGCCAGTTCGGTTTACGAGGAAAGCTCGGTCCCAGGATTATCGGGAAGCGGTGTATCGCATATGACCCCGACACGGTCAGGCTCAGGAGACAGTCAAAACTCCTTTACGCGAGCTTTCTCTCGTCCTCTACCCACCCCATCTGCGAAGAACCCCAGCAACAGCATCCCTCTGCATACCCGAAATATATCACAGGGTGGTCATAATCCTGCCCATCAACATACGGCGTCCGGTTCTAGCTCATCAGGGCAGCATAACTTGTACCAAGACCCGTTCGCGGTACCTCCAGCAGCTCCAGGTCGTGGAAGGAGCTTGGACTGGGACGATGATGGAGGCAGCTTTTACCTTGAATCTGTAGAGCCACCACCACGTCCTGTGCGAAGCCCGTCCCCTCTCGCTGAGGAACTGGGCGATCCTGCACTGCTTTTCCATCCGTCTGTGAGAGGGGCAGGGTACAGAGGAACACCACATTAACGACCGCCAAGATTCAGGAAAGGACTAAATCGATAACGGACATGTGTATGTGTATATAAACACTTATATCGCTAGGGTATTGCAGAATATTTTTGTAATGCGGACAATGTTGTAAATTAGGTTATATTCTCATGATTCTGAACCGCTGCTTTCGACGAGATAATGGGTTTTGCGAAGGAAAATTCAAGTGATTAGATGAAAGACAATCCCGGAGACCACTTCGTATTACCAGGGTCCAACAACTTCGATTCTAGGTACACATTGAATGAACTTTGTATTTCTATGGACGATGTACAATAATAATTCCCAATCGAGCGTAGCTCGTCAAGGAAAGGAAGGCAGAAAGCAAGAACAAAAAAAGTAATCAAACGAAAAAAAGAAAGGTAAAAACAAATTTATATGTATTGTACTTCCTATCCCTATTGGAAATTACATTTATACAACGGCAAGTCTTGCATTGCGGGTGGCGGGTGATGCGAAAATGGCTATGTGGGTTCATAAGGTGGTCGTGCGTGAGTCGTGACCGTAAAAAAGTGGGACGAAAGAGAATCTATGCATGCAATGAACAGAAAGAAAGGTATTGAAAGATTCTACAACCGCCCGATCTAATCCACATCCATCTCCGAGGGGCCCTTGTCCGCGCCCTCTGCCGCTGCGGGCTCCGGCGCAGGCGGTGCCTCTTGCTTGGGCGTCTGCGTGCCGGGGGTGACGACTGGCTTGGGCTTGGGCTTGGTGAGGATGGGAATAGAGAAGTAGATCACCTCATCGCGCTTCTTCTCGATCTCCGCGCTCGTCAGAACGGGGTCGACGTTCTTCGGCCGCTCGCTCTGCCTCACGTTCTGGTCCTCGAGCCACTTCTGCACCGTCGCGACCTTCTCGACGACCGCCTGCTTGTCCTTCTCGTCGATGTGCGCGAACTTCTCGTCATTGGACGTCGCCTGCGACATGTAGTTGTTCAGCGTCTCGCGGAGGTTCGCGCTCGCCTTCTGGCGCTCGTCGACCTCGCGGTGGCGGAAGGCGATGGGGTCGCCCATCACCTTGAGCGCGTCGAGGCGCTGCACGTAGGCGGACTTAAGCGCCTCCTCGCCCTCCTCGGTATACAGCCAAGCCTCAGCCTCAGCCAGCCCTGCAAGCAGAGCAGACTTCTCCTCAGGCTTCGTGAATGGTGCGTAGCGCTCATCGAGCTTGCCGCGCATGTCGTAGACGTACTCCTCAAGGGCGTTCTTGCGGTCCTCGGTGTCCATGACAAGCTTGTCGGCGGCATGCAGCTGGCTCTCCAGCTCCTTGTACGACTCGACGAGGGATTTATCCAACGAGCTTGTGGTAGTGATAAAGGGGATCTCCTTCTTCCTCACTACGCGCTTCTTCTTGGGCGCAGGGGCAGGGGCGTCGGCAGGGGCATCGACGTCCATCGCGGCTGGCTGTTCCTCCTTCTCCTCGATCTCCTCGACGTAGGCACTCTCGAAGGACATGATACCGTGCAAGTTAAGCCTCGTCCTCAGCTTGACGCAAGTAGCATCGCCATTAGGTGCGACAGGCACTTCCTTGGCGATGAAGTTGCTGATCCATGGGTTGATAGTGCCAGGAAGGAGCTCGGGGTCTGCGTAGACAGACTCGATGGTGAAAGGCTCCTTGCGGTAGAAAGAAAGCACCTTGGTGGACGGAATAGAGTTGCCTTGGGGGAAGACAAGCAGCTCAGTATCGTCATCTGGATCGTCAGGGTTCGCGAGCCATTGGGTCTTGATGGGGAAGTGGTTGATATCGTTGACGTGGAAGTCGCGCACGCGGAAGATAGGAGAGAGCATCGCGCACGCGAAGGTCGCGCCACGGGCGATGGCCTCATCCTGGTTGAGGGTGAATGAAAGCGTCTTGCCCGGGAACGATTCCTGGATACGTGCACGGACGGCTGGAACACGGGTGGAGCCACCAACAAGTTCGATCGCATCAATCTGGTCAAGAGTGAGACCTGAATCCGCAATCGCCCGTTGAAGAGGTCCGGGAATGCGGACCAGAACGTGCTCGATAAGGCCCTCAAGCTCCTCGCGGGTAAGCTTTGAGGTGGCATCGACATCATTCACGATGGATTCGACATTCAAGGGAGCTTCGGCATTGGCAGACAACACCTTTTTGATCTTCTCACATCCGGCGGTAAGACGGAAGGTCGCCTTGGGGTTCGACATGACATCAATCTTGTACTTAGTCTTGAACTCGTGCGCAAAGTGTTCTACGAGAGCGTAGTCGATGTCACGACCGCCAAGGTTGCGCTCGTACGCGGTGCTCTTGACGGTAAGCTGGCCCTTGGAGAAGGCGACGACGGCAACAGAAAAGTCGGCGTGTCCGACATCTACGAACACGACGTGGCGAGGGTTCTCGGGCTCTGGGAGGTCGGATTTGGTGATTCCGTAGCCCAGGGCGGTAGCCGTAGTGTCGTTGATGAGACGGAGGACGTTCATGTTGGCAATAGCGGCGGCATCGATGATTGCACGACGCTGGATATCGGTGTACCATCCCGGCACAGCGATCACTACATCGGTGACTGGGGTTTTGAGCTCAACAGCTGCAATATCACGCAGCTTGCCAAAGTACATCGCCACGAGTTGGGTAAACGTGTACTGCGCCTTCTCGAAACGGTAGGTGACCTGGAAAGCGATAAGTTCGGGGGCGGTCGATGTAGAATACGAATAGTCGCACCTCTGTTCCAACAGTTCCATTCAGCTCAACCAGCTTTGCGTTGATGAACTTTTTCTCTACATCCTGGATCTGAGCATCGTTCAACGTCCTTCCGATCAGACGCTTGAGCGAGCCGATGGTGTTTTTGAAGTTGGAGGTCTCCTGGGTCTTTGCAGCCTCGCCGATGGCGCGTTGTTTGGGGCCAAAGGCAACTAAAGATCTACAGAAACCTAAGGTCAGCACGAAATCCACCGAAAATCCAAGAGAACACTACGCACGGTGTTGCCCGATTCGAAACCTCGTTACAGATAATATCGATACCGCGATGCCTAGCGACACCGATCTGGATTCTGGTGAGCGATATGCCTAATGATGAGCACCACAAGGCATACCTTCGAGTGCAGAGTACCAAAATCGATACCGACGACAGCCATTGTAATGTAAGTATGAAGGAGGAATTAGAAAAGAGATTTTGAGGGTGCTGATCGAAAAGATTTTGACCTTCCTTTTGTGGCCATCACCCTCTCGGCACATCCCTTCATGATCATTCCAGATCCTTCTATCGCCTTCGGGCACCGTCAACGCTTTTCTCTCCAACTGGCAGCAGTAGAAATTTATGAGCGCTAATTTTTTACCATAGGATTGATTTCTTATCAATTCCACAACTCAACCGCTTGTACTCTAGAGTATGATATGAACAAAAAAAAAATTCAAGTTTATGGTCATTGAATGTTAAGATTTATCCAATCAGCTTGACCCAAAACATTGGCCAGGCGTATCGCAACTTTAGCCAAGAATTTGACAAAATGTCAACTGGATGAATCGTCACTGGAAAATGACGTATGATGAAGACGTGAAGTCAGCATAATTCAAATGTCCTCAACGGCATCGTCATCCATCCCATAAATCAATTTCATGGCATCTGGACCCCTACGGCGAGCTAGACAGATCGATTCAAGAGCTGAGCACAATACGGAGCACATCGAACGCCTTTCACTTACAATCGTTGGGATGGATGAAGACAAGCGATCGTTTGCCTTTCAACGCCCACAGAGTCATCGTCTTGGGGTTGCATAGATCTTTCCTGTGCAACGGCTCCCACTGATCCAAGATCTTCCTCGCCTTCGAACGGAATCGGTGCATCGATTCTCCTGGAAGGAGGTCATCCGGCAAGCGCGAAAGACGGTCGAGAGATAAATGGAGTCCCGAGAGCTATGAAAAATGGTATCAAAAAATTCAACATATCAGACATTCGGCAAGTCGAGAATAATAAGTATGGCACTTACATAGAGCTGCTGCATTCCCGCCGAATTAAGACTGTAATCTGCGATTTCCTCGAGTGTCTTACTGAGACGAATCGATGAGAATCGATGGACAGCAAAACGCCGCGTGGCAGTCCCCACGAGAGGGATCTGAGTGTGCAGCTCTTCCCGCCATTTAGTCAGAATTGTTGAATAAGAAGGAGGTGCGGTTGAAATGATGCGATTGTTCAAATATAACTCAACCTTTCTGAAAGAGTCCACATCGTGATCTTCAAAAGACAGCCGTAGTTCTGGCAACGGGTTCCTGGGAGGGACGGAGCGCCAAATCGTAGTCACTTTCTTGAATTGCAAGAGTCGTTCAGGAAATATGGCACTCAGGGCCAATAAATTCTTCGTGGCAGGGAGAGGCGAAAAACAGTACCCCAAACAGTGACATTTCTCAAGGCAGGTGTGAGCGCGAACCCATCAATCACTGTCTGAGAGGGCCCCCGGAGATCCAAGATGAGCTTTTGCAGGCGGGGAAAAGTGACGGAGTTCGATAGAGGACGCTTTGAATGCGCCACGTCGCAAAAAGCTTTGATTTTTCCCGGTTGCGCCTGGATCGCAAGAGACATGAAGCGAAATGCCTGCTCTGAGAGAAGCTCCATAATTGTGTTATGCACATTCTCGTTGTTAGACCCAAGGTAATAGTAGGAATATTCATAGGCGCGTAGGCACAACTGCAAATCATGGTTCCTGGATCGATTCAGGATACCCCGCAGGCGTTGAATATAAGCGTCCGCATTATTGGCATCGTATGTGCGTTTTCCGTTATGAGACTTTGACGGAGCGTTGGATGAGAAGTCCAGGGTGTTGAAATCGATCCGCAGGATAGTCCACAATTCTGGAGTGTCAAGAACAATGGCCCTCCAACGCTGGCAGACTTGGGACAGTCGGAACGCCGCAGTCAATGGTTGAGCTGGCTTGCTAGCTGTAAGTCCTGTATCGAATTCAAGGAGGCTCTCAGTGTAAAGCGTGAAGATAAGAATGAGCAGCTCGGTTGGGAGAATGTGGAGAGGAGAAAAGAGCCGTTCGTGGTTGCGGATGAAATCCTGGACGCCTTTGCGGAGTTTTTGGCATTCTCGGGAATCTGCGTCGTGCGCGCGGCTTGTGAACCGGGGGATTCTGACGGAGAGTTTCTTCAACCTTTCATCTTCTTGTTTTGCGATTGTGATTGTTTCCTGGATTATTTGTGTTTCTTCATCCGTGGGTGGTAGATTTCTTTGTAGGAGGTGTGGGACAGGCGAGATGAGGGGGATATTGACTCGGATTTCAAGCTGAGCTGCGCCTACTCTAGGAGCTTGAGCGCGCGTTTGATTCGGGTGAGATCTGAAGCTCATAACCAATTGATTGTCTTCGAATATGAAGGGAGAGCGACGTGTATTGTGAGATGTTACCACTGTCGTTAGCGCTAAACTTTGAGTCGCTTTCGATTAGCGGATATGGGGCGGTGGAAGAGTAGTTCTAATCTTACACAGCCAATATCCCTCACACATAGCCTCTGGTGTACGTGATCAGCTGCTGAGTCTTCTGGGAATCGCTACACTTATTACTATCAGTCTATCACACAGTTGTGATAGAGCGCTCTTTATAGTCGACAGCGGTCAAGTTGTGTCAATTATTCAGATTGGCCGGATTCGATGTGGAACGCTGTGCTCAACTTGAAAATGATATGCTGTGGGCAGTTGTCCCACTCTGAGAAACGATTTTGATATACAGTCGGCGAATATGTTTAAAGGTGTGGGGATAAATACCTTCCACATCGAGTTGTCGGGAATTTGTTGAATCTCAAGGCCAATTCAGTTCGATATGAGGCGCTAATTTTACATTCCTCATACCGCTCTATTTTATTTGGATTCCTCAAGATCTCCTTCAGTATCATCGCTGATGTATACGATGACGGCGGATATGATGCCAGAAGAACAAGATACATTGTTAGACGATGAAAATAGGCACGGTGAGAGAGTAGTGCTTTTACATGAGAATGGGGTGTAAAAAAAATTGGTGCTGGACAATAGGTCAATGTTCAACCTCCGCATCTTTCCAGAATGTCAGAACTAAGTATATTAGGAATTGTGCGAGCTGAATTGATTCACGGAATTACAAAGCGTTGGAAGACTTGGGGGCGAACGAGATCAAGACTGACTGTAGTAATAAACCTCCAAAGAGGTGATATACTTAAAAGAAAAATTCTTTCTGCGCAACAGGAGAGCATGAATGACTTTTCAGATGGTTTTTTGTTATCGCTGTGGCTCCGAGTGGCGGGAAATTATGAGATGCACGGATAACGGACGCTCGGATCAATCTGGCCTTGGGTAACACCAATGGCAGGTGCACGGTTTACAAGAAAGGCTGACTTCGGACTTTTTTTGGTTCCGTCCAGCTTTCCGTCTAACCACCAGGCCGACCTCCGTCTAAGGCCTCCAAAAAGCCCATAAAATACCTTAAGACCGTCATCGGAACGCAAGGGTGAGAGCTACGAGTCAGATCCCGGCTTCCGGCGCTGATCAATCAGGGTCTCGCTGCCATTAAGCCGCCCACCGATGTCAACCAGGCAAAACAAGAAGCAGCGCAAGGGGCGCAACAACGCGAACAATCGCGAACGAACAGTGACCACGCTCACCGAAGACCCCAACACCCACTACCTGATACCGACGCCCAGCGAAGAGCCAGCAGGGTCTCACATAGCAACACCATTCGCTGGCCCAGTCGGAGGGAAAATACACAACATGCCAATGGGGCCACAGCCGTATCAAATTCCTGGTAATTTTGGTTTTGGATATCCTGCTTCTTTTGTTCCTCTACCACACTCCAGCATGCACCAGCAGCAGTCCCAGCAGCAGCCGTACTACCCGTCTTCACCTACGTCCCAGCATCCGCCGCACGCACCTGCCTTACCACCTGGCAAGAACGACTTAGAGATCCTTCAGAGCCTCAAGAAGCTCATTAAAGACGGTCAACATCCATTCTATCGTGCTGTTCCTTCTCCTGCTGCCCTTGCTAGTCTCTACAAGGGTCCAATACCGACTCAGATCCAACCGACAATTCCCGCTACCAATGCCGTCACGTCCAGCGAAGTCAGTAGGAAACAATTGTCGACGCAGGGGAAGGATTCGCTGCCTGTGTCTGTAAATGGTGGACGGAAACAGGAGCAAAATATTGTACGCGTAAAATTTCTTTTCTTCCTAAACACGCTACTAACGCTGCTAGCAGGCCTCTCAGAGCCAGCTCAAGAACGGTTCAGCTTCGTCCGTGGCAAATCTTAAACTTGGGGATCTTCAAATCAAGGATAGCTCTGGGCCTCCTTCGGCCGGTATCCAACCTGCAGTTCGACCTTCTGAGCTCAAAACGGTCCATCCAGCAGTTTCTCCAGCAGGTGCTGACGTGTCCGACTCACATCATCCTGGGAAGTTTGGTTATCACACTCGTTCTTGGGTTGAGCGCAAAGGTTCTGACTCTATGGATGTTGAGCCTGAGCCCAAAAAAATGCCTTCTGGACCGGTTGAAGCTGCTCCTTGGGGTCAAGGTGATTGGGGTCAAGGTGACTGGCATGTTCCGGAAGCGCAGCTTTCACGCAGTGCAACTCCACAAGGTGTTCATGCTGTCCATGCTGATGATCATGACTTCGACTTTGAGCGCGAAACGACGCCGAATCCGTACCATGGTGTTGGTATGCGCCCTCCTCCCGGACGAGCTCGTTACTATAGCCCCTCAGGACGTCCACTCACGCCTAATCCATACACAACATTCGAAGATGAGCAACGTTGGTTTGCACAGCATCCAGAGCCATATTATCCGCACGAGCGTGCTGTCTATGAGCGCCCTCATGATATCCCTTCTGAAGAAGAGCAACGGCCATCTACTGAGACAGATTCCGGACATATGCCTCCTGCACTCGGAGCTCCGCCTGAACCCACTATTCCACTAGAGACACGCCATCCAGATATTGAGCCTTCCGCTGCGACTGATACTAGTAGTCATGATCAACCCCCACGTGCTGATACGCCTTCTGCTCGAAAAGCTGATGCCGTTCAACCGTCTGCTGAAGTTCAACAACAAGAGGCTAGACCTGATTCTAACGCTCCGCCTCCGCCAACAGAGCACCTGGCATCTGATGTCGATGATATCCAATCCTCGCGAGGCTCCTCTGTTCCTCCCGTAGAAACTGCTGCTATTGCGGCTCCTGTTCCTCCAGCTTCGCCTGGCAGTTCGATCCCTTCTGACGTTGTCTCGCGTCCTCGTCCTCCTCGTATGCTTCGTGTGCCTCGTCCGCCTCCGCCTCCTGCTCCTTACGAAGAGCGTATCACCCATCCCACGCCGTCGCAAGCGAAGGCGCGTAATGACATCGTCCCTGCGGGCTCCGAACCTCGCGCTCCGCCTCATCCAGAGCGCCTCAACAAAAAAGGAAAATTCCAAAAAGGGCACCATCCAGGTGGACCCGGCCGTTTCAACCGTCAGACTGCGTCAGCGGAAGGTGCGCCAACCGGACCTGGCGGAGGCCAGCGCATTTTCCGTCCCCGTTCTCCCTCTCTGGACACCCGTAAACCACGTGACTATCGCGGACCTCCTCGCCCCGTGTCTCGGGATCGGGGCAGTTATCGGCCGGACTTCCATGAAGCTCGACGCGCTGAAGGCGTTGACGCGGACGTGCCGTCTCCTGCTCGCTACGATGGCAGATCTTATAGCGAATTTGCTCCGCCTCCGGCAAGTGAGCGCAGACCGAGCACATATACTGGTTCGCCGCCTCCCATGTCGGGCGGGCGCGGTCCTCCTTTGGAAGGCCCTGCGGGACGGCCAGAATACTATTCTCCGTATCCCCCTCTAGCAAGTCGTGGAGACTGGGAAATCGATGATCAGTATTATAAATCGAGGGGTTGGGAGCGGCCTTCGCCGGGCGCAGACAGAGAGCACTTCGAGCGCGAGGCGTACCCTCCTCGCCCTGCTAGCTGGGACGTCCGCGCAGAACGCGAGTTTATTCCCAGAGGTGCGCTATTTCTGCTCTTTTCACCTGATCGATGCTCACTTCTTCGCTATCAGACGAGTATTCTCCGCTCGCTGGGCCGGCTGGCGACGACCGATATATCCCTGGTCCCCCTTTGGCACGCGAGGCTGATCGAGCTGGGCGGCCTCCTCCGGTAGGGTACAACCCTCCTTATGGCCGCGTCCGGGGACGCAGTCCCAGCCCGTTGGGCCGCGCGGGTGCACCCCCCATCGACGACGCGCGCCCACCGATGAAGCGCCCCCGCGAAGACTATATGCCGCCAGAATATTATCCGGGTCCGGGTGGGCGGGCACCGCCGCGACGAGCTGCGACGGACTATCCTCCCCCTCGCTCGGGTAGTGCTTCGGACTGGCCGCCTCCATCTTCTGCTTCCAGCGCGGGGCAGGGAGGCGGTCCGCCCGCTCCTCCTGGCAGTAGGGATTACCGCATGCGCGACCCCCCATTGGAATACGGCCCTACTGTGTACGAACGACCTAGATCACCTCCAAGGCCGTCATATCCCCGCGGCGGCTATGCGCGCGGGAATGACCGAGGTGGTTATGGAATGCGTCCCCCTCAATGAAGATCTTGCAATGCACCTTGATCCCCGCCTGCCTCGACTCAGAACTTCTCAGGCTTCGGTCTCTGATTTCATCTACCAAAAATATCTGTCTAGGATGCGCAATTTTAGCTGCCAATCCGATAGGAAACTGCTATCGCTTTCGATGATCTATACACGCCTCATTTGTGCCTATGTATGTTTCTTATTTATGTTTTCACTATCTAGCAGCCATATCGATACACCACTATGTACGTAGATTATGAATCCAGCTATACGTTATCTAGCTTTGATGCGACCCAGAGTCTTTCTGGCAGAGACTCATTCCAGGATCCACTCTCTCAGACCACGGCCGCCGCGTCCTTCATACGCAATCTCACTGTCGATTCCGCTCGATCTTCCCCAGATTGAGCATGTTCGACGGTTGTTCCCATCGAGTGGCGCAATGCCGTTCTGCTGATCACCAATTGGAATATATATACAACTGAATGCCTGAAGTGAGAGCCTACTGATACTCGTTCGAGTACTGCAAGTTTGTACCGCCTGTGAACGATTGAACCTGGGACCGTTGCTTGCGGCTGTCATACTGATACGATATTTTTCAATAGTGCAGTGAGTATATCCATAAATACGCACACCCAACCTCCTTCAAACAATAGCGTTTAGAGATGGTCATCTCAAAACAATATTCCTCCTCATCGATGCTGCGACTCAAAAGCCAAGAGTACAGCATTTCCCGAAATGTCCTCTGAAGTCATGTGGTACTCACCGTGTACTTATCTCGGAAACCAGTAACCCTGGCGCCGTCGTGAGCACTTTTGGTATTGAAGTTGCAGGTATGTTACCGAATGGGTCAGACACGTTTTTTCCTCTGTCGACGACATATTTAATGGCGAAAGTTACATGTTACAGGTCAGATTGAAACCAAAATAGAAGAATCCAAGATGAGTGGGCCTCCAGTACTACCACTAGAATTGGAGAGAAAGATATTTGAGCTTGTTGTCATCGACAACCCAAAGTCTGCGCGCTCTATCATGCTGGTAGCGGCTCGGACACATCATTGGTAGTCGTTGAAATTTTGTTCTGTTACCCCATGATGCTTATTCGAACAATGTCAACGTTTCTAGGATCGCGTCTATGCTATACAGCGTATCTAATCAGCTTGGAAAGACATATCCGCCTATACGAGCATCATGTCCAAGTCTAACATACTATGGTCCCTATGTGAAGCACCTTATCATCGGCGGCGACAAAAGCTTCGAGGGTATATGCCGATATCTTTCTGCCTGCCCAAACTTGATGGACCTCGCACTCTGGTCGGACTGTAGCACACAACAATGCGTCAAAAATTTCTGCGACCTCAAGCTCGAAAGGCTATCAGCTAACCTCGAGTCTCTCAGCCCTGCCGACTTCTGCAGCCCAGCATTCGCGAACATCACACACCTTGACATCACCAAGTGCGGCTCGAAATGGTCCCGCTACCAAGGCGTCACTGCGCTGCCTCGTCTGTCCCATCTTGCGATTAACGAAATGGTCGACGCCGACGTGCTTCGTCAGCTCCTCCAGGGCTGTCACCGGCTGAAAATTCTGCTCGCTATTGCCAGAGGCAGCTGGTACGGCTGGGACTGCGACTGGGAGTCGAGACGAGATATTATTATGGACCCCCGCTTCGTCATGATGAAGATAGTTCGCTATGTGATAGAAGACTGGATGGAGGGCGCGTACGGGAGGGAAAACATGTGGGAATGGGCTGAGGAGATTTCTTCGGTCAAGAAACGTAAGTGGATAGATTTCGATGGGTACTCCGACTGAATTGCGATCTGCGCTGTAGGAGAACCTTTTACTGACGGCGGAAAATTGTGGACAACATGGTTTTGGCAGAGGGATTGGAAAAAGGAACTCAAGAAAGCCTGTGAATAGACAAAAGAACCTGTAACAGTAATACGGTTGGATGACTTGGACTTCCCCTAGATCTAGCGGTTGCGCTCCGTAAGAACTTACGATAATATCGACTCCAAGTTTCCGAATCTGCTTCTCTTTTCTCTGGGTCTAATAGCTGCTCAGAATAGACGGCCACGGCATTGAAATTGATTAGCCCTATTGTGAGAATCGAGTGTTCCGCTAAACTCCAGCATTGAATGCATGGAAGATCAATGCAGGGATCACATCGAGGTCAAAAATAAAATGACTGCAATGAGTGTGAACCGTTGTGAAACTCCAAGCGCGATACAAAACGAACATAAAAATAGTGCCTAATGGCGCCTTCAACGAAAGAGCTTCAGGAAAGTCTGCCAATGTGACCTGTCAGCTATTGTTAGACTGGTTTGGGTGCGCCACACGGAGGATATAATCTTGAGGGATTGTCGATGGAACTGATCAAATAGATTACCAGCAGCGGTTTCGAGACAAAATATCAAGATTGAATAAAGCTGGTGGGAAATGGAATACGCGATAAAGTTATGAGGGTGTGAAGCTTGGGAAATATTCTGGAGGAAATGGCTATTCAAAAGGGAAGAGTAAGTTGTTCATCTTCACAGCGTATTCCCGCGAATGAGCTGTCAATGGAAAAGTATCGGAGAATTTATACACAACCGTCTTTAATGAGGATGTACTGATGGACAGCGTGAAGACACCGATAGTCGGTGTCGTTCAGAAGAAACTTGAGGCAGCGAACAAGTGTCCAAGATCAAATGAAGGAAGAAATATTCGCGCAAAGGCATCAGTGGAATTAAATGGCGGAACTCCTGTCGACGTCCCCTAGACTCGTATGAGGTACTAAACTCGAATGCTGTAACGGAGAACAGACCTCTCTATGGCGTTCATTTTGTATAAAAAATAAAACGCGATACTTTTTGAGATCCGCGATATATTTTGAGTGTTTTTTCATGTTTCCGTCAGATTCTGAGCTAAGTCAGCAACAAGCAAAGTTTCGCGCTTTTTTCGGTTTTCCGCACTACTTTGGCTCAACACCGCGCTACTTTGAATTGTCAGCGCGCTACTTTGAAATTGCACCGCGCTACTTTCAAGTGTAGCGCGCTACTTTGAGATTGATGCGCGCTACTTTGAATTCGACCGCGCTACTTTGAAAATGACACCGCGCTACTTTGAGGTCAATGAAAAAATTTGAACTAAGTGATCAGATATGTCTATTAGGTTACCGTAATGCCTTTAAATCGACTTATATGAGTTAAATGTGCCTGATACTTGAGCGACTTACTGGATGGTGTTGCTGATGCCGTGGGCGGCAGGACATGCCGACGGCAACTCCGGCCCAATATAGAATTTACCATCAAGCCGCATCTCGGAAGCACTGCCACAGGCCCAATGCGCCTGCAAACGCGTCGTCGTTCTACACCAAGTGCGTAATGGACAGCACTAATTATTGCTGGGAAATATAGTCTGAATAGTACTTATAAATATAGCTTACATGCACTCAATAGCAGGAGAACTTGTAGTCAAAACAGAGTATTTGAACATCACCCAGACTTGACCTAGCCAGACTTCATCTGAGCTCGTTAAATCAAGCTTTACAGAATATCAGGATAGTCTACACTGTAGAGTCCATAGTTTAGTTTATTCTTTATCAATTGGTGCACAAATATGATGCTCTTTCTAACTCACTGACGATCTCGACGCTGCTCGATGGCTGAGATGAAATACCATGTGGTATCTGGGCCTGAGAGGATATTTGACCCAGGTGTTCGACGTGAGAGAGGAAGAGATATTAACACCATAAATGTATAAAAAATATCTGTTTGTAGAAGCTGAAAGGAGCATAGAAGGACCATACTCTATGATTCTTTCTTCTAAAGAACTACTGTAATCCTTCAATATGATGTATTGCACCGGCACCAGTCTAAGGGGACTCACAGCATCAATAAAAACAGACGCTGTGAGCCCAGTGTTACTACCTTCAATTTTCTACATAAAATTACAAGACCATATGTCTTACGTATGCCTTTGACTACTGACATCGACGTACTTCATATGCCTATATCACAAATTGCTCGCCATCGGATCCCCTCCTGTATTTTGCTCTGCCTTTTACTATACATCAATATAAATGCTCGCGTTGTTGTGCTATGCAATATGGCAGGTAATCTGTACTTTTATGGGTTGCTGCAATGCTATCCATTACGTACTTGGTGAAGAACCAATGAAGAACGACGACGCATTTGCAGGCGCATTGGGCCTGTGGCAGTGCTTCCGAGATGCGGCTTGATGGTAAATTCTATATTGGGCCGGAGTTGCCGTCGGCATGTCCTGCCGCCCACGGCATCAGCAACACCATCCAGTAAGTCGCTCAAGTATCAGGCACATTTAACTCATATAAGTCGATTTAAAGGCATTACGGTAACCTAATAGACATATCTGATCACTTAGTTCAAATTTTTTCATTGACCTCAAAATAGCGCGGTGTCATTTTCAAAGTAGCGCGGTCGAATTCGAAGTAGCGCGCATCAATCTCAAAGTAGCGCGGTGCAATTTCAAAGTAGCGCGCTTTGACTAGTAAATTGAAGACTATTATAATAAGTAGTGTATTCATTATTGAAAGTAGCGCGGTTCAAATAAAAGTAGCGCGCTGACTATTCAAAGTAGCGCGGTGTTGAGCCAAAGTAGCGCGGAAAACCGAAAAATGCGCGAAACTTTGCCTGTTGCTGACTTAGCTCAGAATCTGACGGAAACATGAAAAAAACACTCAAAGTATATCGCAGATCTCAAAAAGTATCGCGTTTTATTTTTTATACAAAATGAACGCCATACCTCTCTTATGGCGTTCATTCTGTACATTTAATAAATCCCCAGTATATTTTGGGATCCCCAGTTATTCGGACTACTTTTTTCTGATTTCCCGACTTTTGACCTCAAATCTAAAAGTCGAGGCTTTAGCCCAAATTCCGCGACTTGCACCCAGATTTCCGCGACTTATGAAAAAATCCCGCGACTTATTTTCCGCGACTTTGAGCAACTTTGTCAATTCTCAATTTCTGCACATATGGGTGACTATAACCTCCAGTTTTGCCTTTATTTTTTTCTGCGACTTTTGAAGGCTCATTTCCGCGACTTTGAAGCAGTCAAAACCCGCGACTTTCAACGCGTTCGCTGATTGATGCCGGTTGATTGCCGGACACCGGCAATCACGGCAATCCTACTCCCACGCTGACAGCCCGTACTCTACGCACTATGGTCATTGGTCAACGTCAGTGAGAATTTCTGGCAGAGGTTTGAACTTCAACGCTTGGACGGTAGCTAACTGTGACTAATTTATCTGCCTTGAATATATCTTGGCCTACTACTTAGTATAAATTCCTCAATACTTGCTTCCAATCTACTTCCTTCAAAGACGTTCGTTTGAACTACATTGGTCTCATTTGCGAATGATCTTCAGTGATGATGCATATGAAATATGTGTACTAAAGGAAGTATTTTCAATTCAGGAAAATGAGATATCTATGTCCTTAAAAAGGCGGCACACAATACTCGAGTACATTATGAAGGAGTGCAGCATTGGTAAGCTATAACATAGTCCATCGATTCCGCGTACACTCTAGCATGTCCAACTTCACTATTTTCACGAGTCCTAATGCCTGTTCTATTTAACAATATATACAGTATAATAGTTAATATGCGTAAGGGCCTTCAACCACTTTCTGTAAGGTGAACACATTTTGTGAACTCGAGTGACAACTACTACGAGCCTTCAGTTAATCTGACTGTCTTTACTGCCCATAAGACAATAATTTATTCATGCAGAACTAGTAATTGGAATCAAAAGGTCTCTCCTTATAAGATAAGACAGTGTGATTATGATGCAATAGAATCCGTGTAAGTATACTGAGCTCTACAGTACTTGCTCGAGCCATTGCGTCGAGCGCGCGATCAAGTTGAGCGTCAGCCACGCAGTGTGGTTGCCGTGATCGCCGGTGTCCGGCAATCAACCGGCATCAATCAGCGAACGCGTTGAAAGTCGCGGGTTTTGACTGCTTCAAAGTCGCGGAAATGAGCCTTCAAAAGTCGCGGAAAAAAATAAAGGCAAAACTGGAGGTTATAGTCACCCATATGTGCAGAAATTGAGAATTGACAAAGTTGCTCAAAGTCGCGGAAAATAAGTATAGTTATTTCCGATAATTTACGAGCTGCCCGCGACCGCTGTAAATTGACCGTAAATTACGCAAATGGCCGGATTCCGCGCAGACCGCTCGATTCGCATCATCTGCTCACTCGCTCTCACACCCTCCCTTGGCTCGTCTCTCGCAGGGAAGACTTTGACTAAATCTACTTCTCCAAACGGCCTGTCCGACTAACGCATCTTTTCGTTGCAGGCCGCGCCACCGACGAACATACCACGGCCAGGAACTTGTCGCTCGCCTGGCTCGCCTGGCTTCGCGCTTCATCACCCATCTCTTCGCGTGTCCCGACTATCCAGCATCGCCATCATCATCGCATGCGCACGCTCGCCTTCCGTATTTCATTGCATATACGCTGCGCACGCTCGCCTTCCGTATTTCATCGCATACACGCTGCACCGCACAAAACTACATCCTGCCGTCATGTTCGCTGCGCTCGTTCTCCTCCAACAATAAGATCTCTATTATTTTGTTGCATATGTATTACGCGCTACATCACACAAAAACATCCTGATTTGCCGTGCTCGCTCTCCTTCAGCGACGAAACTCATCGGGGCACCGGCTATTTATCTCGGCGTATGGTAGCGCATGGTGCATGATCTCATCAAAAGAGACGTGGCGTGATGACATGTACTCGAACAGGTCGTATTGTATCATTGCTCGGGGGATTTTTACATTGAGGGAAGTGAGCTAGATGGAGAGGGAGATGTGCAATTATCTGAGCTCACTGTGAGATGCATCCTCTAAAGCTGAGTACAGCTGCTCAGTGGCTCTTCTGTATTTAAACTGCTCAGTGGCTCTTCTGTATTTAAATCCAGTGTTAGTTATGTCTGCTTGTTGTACATATTACAGACACAAAATAAGAATAAAATAAGAATAAGAGAGTAATGAAGATTATTTACTAGTGAGATATCAATTGAACCGAGTATAAGGCAGTTGAGCTGGTTTTGCTGGCATCGTCAGTTGGCATGACTCAGGCGGTTAGCCCATCAGTTTCAACTCAAGCTCGACTCCGTAAATTCTGTAAATTGAAGATCAATTTACGGTAAATTGATCCACCATAAGTTCTTATGAGAACTTATGCCAGTCAACAGGTAACTTATCTAGTTTTTTCAGCTCAGTTCCCAATCTCAAAGCGTGGTATAAGCGCGTCGCGTCGCGTCGCGCATTTGTCGCGCATCGCGTCTTAGTCCCGTGCTGATTAGTCATGTGTACTGTACGCGATTCCCACTGCTCTCTCACTAGTTGAGCACTCTGCATTCACCTCAGCCGCTTCTCGCTCGCTGCGCTCAATCCATATTGTAATGCTCAAATAATGGAAACATTCTCTTGTACAAAATTGCAAACCTCAAGTTTCTGGACTAGGCTGAGACCAGAGTATGCCTCCTTTACTTGCCTCAAAACTTAAAAGCTATGAGGTTGACCGAAATTTTTTCTTTCCTTCAGTCACTTTGTCCAACAATTGCGAGTCTGCGATGGGTGTCCGTGATTTATGGCTGGTGAGTACTAGCTTGTCCCACACTGTAATATCTTTCTTACACTTGGAATTATTGTTCTAGGCCATTTCTTCTGCATCTCGAATGAAGTCGTTCACTAAACTTGCAACCATGGAAGGATTCGAGATGAACCGCCATCCGGAACGGTGTCTTCATATTGGAATTGATTCAAGGTCAGTCTGAGCATCTTGCTAGTGGCCAGATCTGACGTGATCCCCAGTATCTGGATGAACCAAGCGCAAGAGGTGCTCACTTCAAATCGGCGCGGACCCGGTACTCACGCAGGCGAAAATCCAGCAATTCGGACCCTATTCTATTCACTCTGTCACCTCCTCACCCTGCCAGTAGTCCCGATCTTTGTTTCAATGGACCCGATCGACCGTCGGTTAAGCGGGGAACCGCTGTGAAGTCAATAAGCCTCATTGGCTGACATTGCCTTTTCAAGCATTTATTGAAGCGTTTGGCTTTCATTGGTACACGGTGAGTGAAATATTGGGTCTATCTTCGTAATGCTGATCCCTTTCTTTCAATTCATAGGCACCAGGCGAGGCAGAAGCAGAGCTCGCTGAGCTGAACCAAAGGGACCACATCGATATTGTCATCTCAGGAGACGTTGACGCGTTGGTTTTTGGCGTGAGATTTGTCATTAGGGACAACCACGGGTAGGACAAACCCGGCGGGCTTGTCCCCGGGTTGTGCTGGGGTACGGGCACGGGTTGAAGTGTTTGTATTCCACCAAAAGCCGTACCCCACCGGCGGGTGCTGGGGTTTCGGGCCGGGATCAATCGGAGTTTAAATTCTTTCACGCGACACCGTGCTTGCTTGCCACGCTCGATCTTCTCAACCACTCACCGTCACAAAGGATTGGAAGAGGAGGACGCAGGAGGAAGAGGGAACAGGGGACGACGCGTCGTCATCGTCGTCCCCTGCATAGGTAAGTGTTGTTTCATGCTCTTCTCTGTCTCTGCATTGATGTCATGCCTCCAGCAGCCCCTGCCTCCCCCCAACAACAATCATGCTCACCTTCCCCGTGCCCCCTCCAGCCTGCACCACAGCTCGCTTCTGCACGCTAGCATGCGAATGACGAGACCAAAAATGACGAGCCGAGCACCGCTGATGCGCAAACACGAGAGACGCGTACTACCGACAATAGGGACGTAGGATTAAGGAAAGACAGAACGACGCGTCGACGTCGTCCTGCGTAGATGTGTTTCCACCCTGTCCTATACCTTTCGACTTGGCTAACTTTCCCCTTCAGCCCACCATGTCAATGTATGCTCGTATCCAGTGCCACGTCATCACGATGCGCAGCCGCCGTTGGATGCAAGACGACATCCTGGCCACCCCTCCACCTCTCCACGCCCTGTACAACCGGAGGAGTCTCACACTAGTGGTGAGGCCAGGCTAGGATGACATGGTGAGGCAAGGCCGACACGGCGAGGAGACCACAACATGCGACAGCGAGGATGACGTGGCGAAGCAAAGCCATGATGTGGGGGAGGCCAGGATGACGTGGCGCTATACCGCCTACATGTACAAAGGACACTGCACATTGCAGTGCCTGCGGCATGGAGACGCTCAAGGCCACAACGTGTCATCCATCTCCCCAACCCGCACCACCCACCTGCGCGGGTTTTTGGACCCCGCGGAAACCATCAAACCCCAGACCCCAATCCGTAGAAACCCGTACCCCAGTGCGCGGGCACGGTTTTTCTGGGGTACGGGCGCGGGTAGCTCAAAAAAACCCCAGGGTTACCCGTGGTTTTCCCTATTTGTCATTAGAAAGTATGAAGTTCCATTGTCCGGCGTCGTAATTTACTGATCATTATGGTTAGACTAAATGTCAAGGGTGAGGGGGACCGTGTCGTCTTTTTTGATGCGGACATTATTTTGTCGAACTCGGAGGTTAGGCTTAGCCGGGCGGGTCTTTTTTTCATGGCTATTCTTTGCGCTGGTGATTATGATACAGTGAGCCTTTCCCAATCACTCTGTGCTACAGTTCTGAATGTAAGAACAAAGGTCGGCCTCAAAGGCTGTGGCTGGAAAACAGCTCGCGTGCTCGCCCGAAGCACTTTGGCCCATTCGCTCTTCACAGCGGCATCAACATCCTCTCGCAATGCCCTGAATAAATTTCTCGTTGATTGGCGGAGAGATTTTAGGACGCTTCTCATGCATGATCCGCAAAATGAGCTGGGAAAAAAGTATCCATCTCTGGCGAAGCACGTAACGACCAACTTCCCTTCTGCCGACATTCTCTTGCTCTATGCTCGGCCTCTCACATCTTGGACGACTGGCCAACCAATGCCTCGTATTTCTTCTTGGCAGCTCCGCCAACCCGATGTCGCCAAAATCACAACTCTCTCCGAAAAATACTTCTCGTGGGGATCTTCCGGCGAAATTGTCTCTCGGTTCAAGAATACACTGTGGCCAGGTATCGCAATCAGGCATTTATTGCGGGTGCGCTGCTGCATTGATTGGGGTCTGGACATTGACTAATCAGGGTCTATTAGGTACCTGATCTGAATGCGCAGCTAGCCTCATATTTTTGCGACTCGTCCCCGCTTGCCGGGTCTTTCCAAACGTCAAGTGTTCTCCGAATTCACAAAGCTAAGCTCGGACCTGGGACTCCAGCATGTAATCCGATTGTTCCTGGCTTTGTTGTCGAGGTTTTGACTCACGGTATCCTGAGTGACATGGCTTCGGGTCTCGATGCAGGCTCACGCAAACTTGATCCCTCCAGCGACTACCCCAAGATTGTGTTCTGGATTCCAGCCGTCGTTCTTGAAGCGGCACTGCCTGGCCTTATTAAATTATTTTACCAGAATAAAAAGTCCGCCAAACCTCGCACTTTCCCAGATTATGTAGCAGTAAGAATTCTCCAGTCTATTGCCAGTGTACCCCGCTCTGACTCTTTAAAATCAATTTTTTTTGTAGGTTTTAAGGCCTCTCGCAGTCCCGTCAAGTCCCGTCGCTCCTGCGGAGCATCGAGGAGAAGAATTTGTTGAAGGATCCTCAACCGGCATTCAATGTCGTGACGGACATCAATTTTTGGGGTATCTCAATTTATGTACACCTTCTCCATCTCCGTAGATTACCAACTTCTGTACCAGAGTTTGACCTTGCCAATTAGCCATATTACTTGGACATCCTGCGAGTTCGACAGATAATGCCAGCGCGCTGAGCGCAGTGTGTCAGGGTTGTAATAGCAATCTATTTTCGAGATAGGAGGTGAAACATAGTATACAGGATCTAAGACAACGACGGGGATCCTTTCTAAACCCTCCCAACTCAGACCTCGATGGCCAGAGCAGTAAAGCGCGCAACTGAACGAAAGGCCTCTACATCTAATCCAACAACGACCTTGAAGGAGCTGCAGGATATTGGAAAAGCTCAAGTCAAAAAATTCAAAACAGTGAAGAACACGGAATCATCGTACCGAGGACAATTATTGCGCGGAAGAGAATTCCTCAAAAACCTTATCAGCAAATGGCGGGCAGACGGGGAGGAAGTGTGTTCCGAGGGTATACGAACTGGTGAGCTCGAAAAGGCGTTCGACAAACCGCCAAACCGCTACTCAGCTCTCGCTCTCGAGCTATTCCTGGTCGAAAAATGTTTCAACCAAGAACGGCGCCTGAGCACTGCACATAGCATCCACGGTGCATTTGCGGGACTATGGGATACAATGTACGTCGCAAACCTTATTCCCAAGTGCTGGTATCTCATTGATAGGCTTCTTCGACAGGGATGGCGATCGTTATGCGGGCGAATACTTCTTGGACGACGAAACGGGAGAAGTCCGCGGCTGTCCTGCGCGCTCCAAAACTGTGAAAGCAGTTGTCGACTCTGTCAGGATCCGCGATAAATCGAAGGGCTCCTCGGCGACGCGGAACCATACAGACGCTATGTCTTTAGAAGAAATCCAGAAGTTAATGCGGTGGTCATCGAGTGTCTGTCCCGACGAGATGCTCACCAGCTCCGAGATGCAAGTGGCCACTGACGCAAAAATCTTGCTGTTTCGCCTTGAACATGCCTTCATGCGCGCCTTCATGAGTTCCGCATTCACCTTGTGGACAAGGTCAGTCGATGCAATTATCTCACTCGAAGTAAATAGGCTCACGATTACGGATATCACGGCAGATGCTTTGAACTTCTAAGCCTCCAGCGCATGGACATCGAAGATGATTGCATTGGGCCAGCGCCGTATCATATCACGCACTTCAAAGTCCACCTTACGTACCGGAAGGGTTGGCAAAAGGAAAAAGGATACGATGGGCCGCGTACAAGTGAGCATGATATCTTCGCACTTTGTGATGTGCTGAATATTGAACTCGACGAATAGGCAATACCTATGAGATCTATCAGCAAGATATTCCGCAAATTGACATGTACTCACACATGATCCGCTGGAGAACCTGTCTCGAAGGTTATATCGGCATGAAACTCCAACCCGAAGACTTCCTCTTCCCGAACCTTTCCGTCAACGGAGTCCTTCGCATGACACAGCAGATGAGCTACGATAATCTTCAGTTGCTGCTTTCGAAGTTTTGCAATGCCGCCGGAATGTCTAAACACTATACTACCCACTCCTTTCGAAGAGGAGGTGCTCAGTACAGGTTTATGTATGCGCCTCTTGGTAGGCGTTGGTCGCTCAACCGCATTCGGTGGTGGGGTGGGTGGGCTGTTGGCGAGCATGTGCGTAAATGATCGTATCGCCGCATTCAATCTCGAGCCTAACAGGTTACATTTGAATTTCAGGTCGATACGCTAATCAAATATCTCGTTGACTCACTTCAAAGCTTCGAAAACGGGCACGGAAATGCATTGCACCCACTCCCAATTGAGCCTGGCAAGAGCTTCATGGGTGATCACATTGCGGTCGACGTGGTTACTGGGGAAGAATTTCGTCAATTCGGAACAGCCGTCAACCAAAAGATCGACGACTTCATTACCTTTGCAACGCAAGCTCCCAAGCTTCCCGTCAATGACAGAAATTTGCTTCTCATTCAAGACTCCCTAGATGGTGTCCACATCGGGAACCAGCGCTGCGAGCTTGTCCGCATCGAGAACTGCCAGCACCAGCTTCTTCTGCCGCCTGGAACTGACAGCATCCAAGCCAGCATAATGAGACCTGGACACCATGCAATCAACAGCGGAGTCGACGTTGGCGCAACGAGCACCGGGTACGCTTTCATCAGCGAAATTCCAGACCCATCCAACATTCCGTTACGCAAAATTTCCATCCCAACTCTCGGTCGTGGGCCAGGTGCATGGCGTCGAGCAGTCACCCAGTGGGAGGAAGTCGACCCATCCACGGGACTGGCGCTCAAAGACTGGCCATCGGAGTGGTATCGCGGGGAACAGAGATTGAGACTGGGAAGTTTACGGAGTCATCGAGAAGTTGTATTCGAAGAATACGAGAGGTACGACGCACCTATCATGACCTATGTGTTGAGAGATTTTGCTCACACCTCTTACTCAATCTTCAGGTTGGGCCGAGATGACGCCCGCTTCCGCGCAATGTATCCTGACGCCGATAAAAGCATCGAGAAACTTCTAACAAAAATTCGGAAGAACAAAAGAGTCAGTAGGATCAGTAAAAAGAGAAAGGTGACGCCAGAGTATCTCACCTCGTCGTCTCGCAGTAGTTCGGTGATTTCATCATCACGCAGTGGGTCAATGATTCCAGACTCTTGAGTCTTCAGATACATCGCGCAGTAGTTCAATGGCAGGCAACTAGCAGTAGTAATTGTAAATTAATGGCATTTTAATCTTATGTTTATTACTTCGCGACTTCGAGAACTTACACATTTCTTTCTCCTCGATACGGAGCGCTTCGCTCTCTGCTCTGCTCAGCTGCTCGTCTCTATCACACTTGAACTCCCAAAAAAACCCCCCCCCCTCCTCTTGAGGCGCTAGTGTTGAAGGCCGAGTGCTGGTTTCGCGAGACCTTCAGCGAGCGCCAAGTTCGGTGCATGCATGTCGTGCAGTTGGGAAGGCCGGCGGCGGTCGTGTTGGTTGGTTGTGTGTTTCCGAGTGCCAGTCGAGTTGCGCGCGAATGTCTTGAACAGAAGCAAGGAGCGTTTGAAATGGGAGGCACTGGTTTTGGCACTGGGAAGGAGAGCGATCGTGAGCCTGGGGGAGGACGGCAGGGCAGGGATGGGACGGATTGAGAGGGAAATAAGGGGAGATAAGGACAAGGGGAACGCCCAAACGAGCAAGTTCCCCAAAGCGGGGGGAGCGTGGGAGCCGGGGTTCAGGCCCAAAGCAAGGGCGTGGCTGTGCAGTGGCGGTGCAATTCCCTAAACGGGCCAGCAATCCGGGCCCAGCCGGTAAATTATTCGGCATAAGTCGCGGGATTTTTTCATAAGTCGCGGAAATCTGGGTGCAAGTCGCGGAATTTGGGCTAAAGCCTCGACTTTTAGATTTGAGGTCAAAAGTCGGGAAATCAGAAAAAAGTAGTCCGAATAACTGGGGATCCCAAAATATACTGGGGATTTATTAAATGTACAGAATGAACGCCATACTCTCTTAATTCGTCGAGGCGATAACCCGTGAAAATGCGATTCCGAGGGAAAGTAGAATTTGAACTTCGACTGCAAATGTTAATCCAGGTTTGGGTGTTGTTGAGTCGCTGAGTTGGAAAAGCTTGGTTGAACGTCTGAAATTATCGTTCGTCGTAGTCACTAGACTTCTGAATCGAGGTTGAACGCTGGACACGTCAACAAGCTAACAATCCAAGAAGGCAAGAATAGATGCGATGAATTTCACAATGTATACAGGTTGCGCGCATCCATAGTTTATGGTTAAAATTACAACTCTTCGTGGCCCTGGCCGGGCTGCAAGTCGACGAGCTCGACAGTGAAGACGAGAGCAGAGTTGGGTGGGATGACGTTGCCGAAACCACGGGCACCTAAAGAAGGCGTCTGGTGTTACTAATGGACATGTTGCAGCATGGATCGACGAACCGTATGCCATGTGGGAAGGAATCGTGAGCTTTCTCTTCTCTTTGACGCACATTCCCTTAAGACCCTCGTCCCAGCCTTTGATGACCTGGCCAACGCCAACTAAAATTCACAGAACCATTAGATAGATAGAGACTATAAATCTCAAAGAATCTTACGAGTCAAAGGAAGAGGCTGGCCGCGGTCAAGGCTGCACAGCAGTGTCAGAAAGAAGTAGCGCCCGAGGGAAATATCGATACATACCTGGAGTCGAACTTGTTTCCGTTGGAGAACAGAGTTCCAGTCTATTAAGCAGAATAACAGTGAGCAATTTCTGGGTTGATCAGGGTCTTTGAGCACTCACGTAGTGAACCTTGATCTTGTCTCCAGACTGAGCCTTAGGGGTGCAAACCTCGGGCATGAAAGTCGTTTCGATCTGAAGTTCCGAGGGAGCAGACTGGCTGTCTCCAACTTGGGTGTTAGCAGCGGCGGCACCAAATACAGCCATAGAGAGCCAGTTGAAGAACTTCATATGGTGGTGGTTAAGACAAACGGATGAGGCAGTTCATGACGACGAACGCGATCGAGACGTGGCTTCCACGTGACTCCAATCACCCCACGGCAGGATTCTCGGCATTGGTCAGCACGGGACAACAACTATACAGCTCAGCCACAGGCTAACCTTATTTTCAAGCACCACAGAAACCCCCCACCGCATCGTCCCCTTGCCGCCGCCGTCGACACCAATGGTGAGCACGTCGTGCTGCTCGTCCGATATCCATCTCTAATGAACCGTTATGCATCCTATATAGCCTTCCCAAAAGACCTTCCGCACAAAACGCATTCTCGCCAAGGCCGGACGCCAGAACAGGTTCGTAAAGGGTGGATAATGATATATAAGGAGGAGGTGCTGACAATTTTTGTCGCCGTGCGCAGGCCTATCCCCCAGTGGTTCCGTCTCAAGACGGACACTAAGATCCAGGTGCATAATTTCTACATCGCTCCAGAACCTCCAATTTAATCTGCAATTTTCATCAGTACAACGCCAAGCGTCGTCACTGGCGCAGGACCAAGCTCAACATCTAAAGAACCACTCTTCCAGATGTCGATTTTGTATTCAGTATAGATGGGAGATGGACGAGGATAGCGGCGAGGCACCGGCACCACGAGCAAAAGAAAACGCAGACGGGAGAGAACATTGTTTTACTATCCATCCATCCACCATCTTGCCCTCATGTCCATGTTTTCCGCCTGACGTATGGCATATGCACTCCAACATGATTTATCCTGATCTGCTGCTAATTCGTCGTGATTTGTTGAGGGATTGCATGGCTTCAGCGGTTCGTTTCCTATCTCATGGTGTTCACTGACATGGCAGAATTATAGGCGACAGGAACGCTCTATGATTCCCCTTTCCTTCTCGACCACATCGCTCTGTCTCCTGCAAGATCTTGTATGTCGAGCAGCTTCATTTAAGAAGATCGTCTCCCATCTTCAATATCTCCAGTGAGCGGTATTTCTATCGAGGCCCAGCTAGGTATCGTTTGGAGTTTCGCTCAACGAATTTAACATTGCAGTGCACTTGTTTCCTAATGTGCCTTGAAGATGACTAGGCTGCACTGAACATGACCCATAACCTACTCACCGCCAGGCGTCAATCTTCAAATGCATTCCGAGGATGTGTCTCTGTGCAGGTCAACTCATACTCTTATACTCCATCTGTAGGTTCATTCTTCGTTGAAAAAAATTATTTCTCATCCTCATTCATTTATCAGCCCCAGCATTCGTTCTTGCAGCGCAAGAGCCTTCAAACCCGTAGCGCTCACTGAAGATGGCATAGCAGTTCCACTTCTCGATCAACAGGCTGAACACCAACATTGTTAAGCTCGCAGAAGGCTACACAACTGCTGTGCCGTCTGAATATGCTCACGACGAAATGGGATACCGCAACGCACCCGAGTGCAGCCTAATGTCCTTGACTACGGCTACACCTGTTGCCGATCACTATCGCTGGTGCACGCTCCTCATCCTTTCTTCCTGCTGTACGATGGACACTGGACAACTCGTACAATTAATCGGTAAAGTCATCTTCTGTCATTCAGGTGCTTAAGCTACTGACGTGCTCCGAGGGTGGCATAGCAGTCGATTCCTTCCGGTCTTTGCACGGAACCGGAACACCAACGGAATACCATAAGCTTCAAAAGATTCAAGGCTGCTGCGCTGCCCAGATACGATCGCTCCGACAAGTCAATGACAGGTAGGTATAATGCGCCGCTTCGAATTCCGTGTGCAGTCAGATTTAGATACTTATCCTTCGATGCATTGAAGGTACCGTCATCGCCCAGCGATCCGAACCCCAACTGCAATTCAAGTTACAGTCCTTCACTCCTCTTCCACCTCCGCCGGTGTAAGTGGAATGATGATGATTCTTGAGTCAGCGCTCTATGCTGTCGCTCATAGAGGTATCCACCGTCCTGCATTGTGCAAAGCTTGATAGCTGCGATCAACGCGCCCCGCTAAAAATAGTTCAGTTGGGGTATACATACTGTTGGGTGTTCTCGTCGTCTATGGTCCTCAAGAAGCTCAAGCTTCGGCACCAGTACTCTACAACATCCATATTATGAGCGATACCACCCTCCTTCAGCTCCAGCTCACCGGCACCCTCCTCTCCGCCTTCATCTACGGGCAGATCTACTCTATCGTCTGTCATACCTTGGTGCTGCTGCTCCGGAACCGGCGCGCCTCGTCCTCCCCTCAGAACCGCATCTTCTTCATCCTCTATGTCGTTTATATGTTCGCGCTGAGCACTGCGGCGTTCGTTCAGACTGCGATTTATATATTTAATGCGCTGTTCGGAGGGGGAATTGATGTCGATGGGGATTCGTCAAGTCTGCTTGATCTGAATGAGCCGGTTGTGCTTCCGTTTGCTGTTTGGGGCGCAGACGGTCTTTTGGTAAGAGCATTGTTATTTGGTGGTATATTTGGTTTTGCTAATCATATACATATCTCAAGCTTTGGAGGTGTTTGGTATTCTACCAAAGCGTTTCAAGTCCATATCGCAAACTTCTGAAGGCGACTCTAGCATTTATCTCAATTGCATCTATAGGTTTGTATTATCAAAATGTTACTTCATCAAAACCCGTCACACTGATGACAGTTCCCAATCCAGCAAGCACGATCCTCTACTATTTAGCTCCGAAGACATGCCAGCTTTTCCCCCGCCTAACATCGACCGTCATGACCGTCTCCATCACCACCTTCATCAACGTTATCCTCGCTGGCCTGATTATCCTGCGCCTCAGCCTGCACAAAGCGACTATGGGCCGCCTGCTGGGCCCGCAGTACGTTTCCCCATATACAAAAATAATTGTGATGTTCGTCGAGTCCTGCTCGCCGATTGTTGTGACGTGTGTGGTGTACATCGTCATGTTCGCGCGCGGGAATAAGGTTACGTTCAACGGGTCGATTATCCCGCTCCTTCTGCTGCCTCATATATGTGTAAGGGAATCTATTATTCGATATTTTGGGAACGACGAAATTGATAGCTTTCGCAGGTAATATCCCCGCTCTTGGTCGTCCTCAAAGTGGCGGAAGGTAGGGTGTTTACGACTGATGCAGATTCGACGTGTAGAGATCGCGTTTCGTTGCCGATTGCGTTTCTCAGTATGCTGTCGAGCGAAAGCGAATCGGATGATCCTCCAGCCCCATTCGATCGCACGAAGATGCAGCCCTCTACACTTATGCAACCTCCGGGCTCGAATATGGCTTAGCGTATAAATGTAGTAGGAGAAGCTACATGAATAGCAGCAGAATATCCTCGTATGTTTAAGAGCCACATATCAGGAGGTTGCGCAGAGTCAAGAGATCTGTCATTTGTCAAGAAGGCTCTTCCAACGTGGAGTCGGCGTTACAAGTGCTCCCCTAGGATGGCGCCTTTGAAAGCTAAATGCATCAGCGCGCTGATCCTACTAAACCTTTATTATCTCAAATTACTCACAGGGTGGCGGTTATATACAGAGCGTGGATGCGGCTGCGCAGAGTACTTGGCGGATTAAGCGCTGGATTGCGCTGGCTAGCAGCGGACCTCGGCAGCTGCCGAGCGCATGGGCGCTTATTGACTCCACGGCACGCTCGGCAGCTCCATTGATACAGTACATCCACGCTTCCTCGAACATTCTCCCCTTCAGACGGAGAGCCTAGAGCCGCTGTAAACGTTTACTGTGAAAGGATGTGACAATGTTGGTGAACATATGAGGCTGTTAAAAGTATTATTACTGGCGCTACTTACTTTCCGTGTTTCCATGAGGTGAGTAATATGTCATTTTCGGCGCTGGGTGCGATGTGCCAATGGACATGCAGATACAGCGCTCGGTGGCTTTATTTTGATCGGTTTTTTTGGTGAGTCCCGGAGAGCAGAAGTGCTCCTCCTTGAGAGGCGAAGGCCAAAGGCTCCGACAATTCTGTTCAGAATTCTGGTCAGATTAACATAATTATGATAGATATCGCTACTGTAAAATGTCTGTGGGCCCGTTGGAGGGTTGTCAAAATAATGGACGCAGTTTTGGCTGATATAGTGAACCTTAAACTGGATCGATAATCTCGGGATTGGATATGTCCGACCTCGTTTATTTAAGCGCTGTGAAAATATCTCCTGTCAGCAAGACGAATCAAGGAAGAGAAAACATATATCGCTTGTAACGTTTACAACATATATAATCGTAATGGGACAGATAGTTTCCTCGTCGCACCACTCATCCCACCGCCTATTCGCTTTTTTATAAGGCGAGCTGAGGCATTTTCTCTCCGGTCATTTAACACTACCGCCGAGTGTTAACATGGCATTCAAACTGAGCTCCTCTCTCCGCGTTCTCATCTTTACTATAACCTCTCTATGCCTCGTGACCGAGTCATACTCCAGAACTCTGATTCCCATCAGGCGAGAAATAGCGAACAACAAGCGGGCACCATCCACGGACTCCCTCCTTCCTCGCGCATCAGTCGTTGTAGACTACGGTTATGGTGCGATTATTTTTGCCCTTGTGTAATCCGTCTCTGATGCCTTATATTCACAGACACGCTTGACCCCGCCCATGCGTCTGTGGTGGTAGAAGCGCACGACGATCGCCCCATCCTCCTCCTCGAAACCCTCGACCCGGCGCTTGTGAAATCCATCACTTGCCAGTCCGATGCTGAGCTGTCAAGCATCAGCTTAACGCTGCATTCGGAGGAGATGGTGAACGGGGCCGTGCATGCGTGGGCAACGAATGGGTACACGACTTTCAATGTTATAACATCCCACGTCGGATGCAATGCAGGCGATGAGCGGGGGGCTTGGAGGTTCGTATGCACCATGGGCCTTCTCAAAAGAAAAATATATTCTGACACTTGGTACCTTCGGATTATTAGCGTCTCCTCTATCGGAACAAACGAGCGAACTATCATCCTCCTCGCCTCTCCGCTGCCGTTTCAGGACGTCGGGAAGACGTTCAGCGTCAGCCTTCGCGATCATACTCTGGGTGGCCACTGGACACCCAATGAGAATCCAAGCTTACCGCAACATATGCCTTCGGGAAGGCTGGGTCGGCGGGATTTCGAGGCTACGGGTACAGCGGTGCTCACCAGCAACCTGAGTGGCAAGGAGATCTTCCCGGGGAATTCGTCCCTGCTTGGACTTGCCAGTGATACGATCCAGTAAGTAATCTATGCCGGACTCAGGTATTCGTTTATATTTAATTGCAATCATCGTATAGAGACTTGACGGGCGCCTCGCTGGAGATCACCTGCACGGAGTGCACGTCCAAGTTCAACTTCACCACGGGGGTCGATTTCACCTTCACCCCTGGGGTCGTGGGCATCACGAGCGCCGTCGTTTTCGCATCCGTGCTTCAATTTGACTCGTCCGTCATCCTTGATATCTCTGTCAAGAAAACTCTGGAGAAGGACTTCCACTTCGACGTGCTCAAAGTTCCTATCGATGGATTTACTGTGAGTGTCTTTTTATACCTTCAGTGCTTACTAGATTTTGAATGACGGTCAATAAAAAATAATTAGGTTCCTGGTCTGTTCGCAATTGGCCCCTTTATTGGAGTCGCTGTCGAGTTCAACTTTACTATATCGGCCGAAGTTGACTTCACTATGGGCGCTAACGCATCAGTAAGTCTTCTCGAGCTCATAGTATGAGTCCAATGAACAGCACTGCTGACCCTGTCGCAAAGGTTCCTGCTAAAGCAAACTCCACATCAGACTTGATCACCCCGGGGAACTCTGTGGCCACAGGCTGGTATGTACTTTTCCCTATACACAGTTCGTAGAACGGTATTAAATATAACGTCGTCGGTCTACAGGGACGCCGTCACCTTCAAGACTATTCCCTTACGCATCAACGCCGGTGCCCCCGATTTCACGATCGGCGGCGCAATCTCGCCTTTCATCGAGTTCGACCTCAACGTCGGCGCCGGGAACAGCACAACTGGCCTCACCGCTCGCCTTTCGCAAACGCTGCCCGCAATCGAGCTGGAATTCACCAGCCTCAGTAACGTGAACAGCGACTGCCAGCCCGCGGGGGACAACGACTTTTCCCTGTTCGGCGCTGCGTATACCGTGCACGGCACCGTGGGCTTGCTGACGACGGCGAGCGTCGACGTGAACGATGCCGGGCTCTTGGAGAGCGTTGGACTCGATGCGGCGCCGAGCTGGAGCGCGACGCTCTTCCAACACAATTTCAACATTCTAGGCGGCACCCCGGACGAGAACCAAACCTGCTTCGTCGTAGCGGACGACGGCGGCCCACCTAAAAATCCAGCGGCGGCGGCGCCTAGTGCCACAGCCCCCACATCAAGCAAACATCCTGCGGCGACAGGCACTCTGCTCTCTGCGCCGTCCGCTATCCCAACGTACGATATCCCCAAGATCCAGTCGTACGCCAGCTCGCATGATAATATGCTGCCCCCGGGGATTACTGTGCAGATGCTCCAGGGGAGCGGGCAGCAGTTGCCGGATGACTTTAATCCTAGCGGGACGACTCCGTCGGACAACACCACCAACAGCAACGTTGGAGGTGACGGGAGCAGTAGCGCGTTACGCTCCCAAATTACCAACATGTATTCCATTGCTGTCGTGTGTGCGTTTGTCGCTGCTTTGATCTGAACTAGGCATTTCTCGAGGACCGTTACTTTTGTTACTATCTGTCTTGAGATGTATTTAGCCAGTTGTTTTCAGAAGAATGTCACTGACCATTATTGATTGCTGGTCGTACTCGCGCTATCGCTATGCGTTCATTTTCAATCTCCGCATCACGCAAAATTAGCGAGGCCTTCATACCTTATACCCTCGGGTGCACCGTCCCTCTTTCTTTCGGCGGTTCATGCAGCTCAAAATTGTGAGAATTTTCGTAGCTCTTCTAACGATGCTGCAAAAAAAGTTGAAGCGGTGGGACGACCAGAAAAGGTGCTTGTTGTTGATGTCGCGCTTGCGCTTGATTGCGCATGATCATAATCATACCGCGCTTGAATGTTTGAACACTAAGGTTTGAGTGTGAGAGAAGATCGGGGGACAAGAGTCTCGTTCATGTTAAGTACACGCACCAAGTTCGTACAATTTAGATTCGAAGATTTGACTAGTTGAGATAGTCCACAACCTCAACAGCTTCAAGTTCGAGGACATTAAAATTCATCGATAATCTGATTGCCAAGATCGCAGGGTGCGCAATTTGAACCGCAAGCGCATCAAAGAGGCATCGAAACAGCAGGGTTCAACTGAGTTCCAATCAAAGAAGAAGAAAAAACCAACCACTGACTTTGCGACCAGCTCGAAAAGAGCTTCCCCACAACCATGACGCCAAACTTGAGTGCTGAGTTGGAAGCCCAAGTCGCCAGCGACCCCAGGTTCACCTACATTCGACCCCGTCGCGAGGACCAAATCCTAAAGAAGAAGCAGAAACGCGATCAGCGACTAGCCCTCGATAGCGCGCTCGGTCGTATGCGAACAACGACAGAGCAGTCTGCCAACGCCCACACACATTCCACCGAAGTATCTTGCGAGAATCTGCAGCTAGACACCGGAGTCTTGTCGAACAATAGTAATCCAACAGCGTTTGCTAACGCTGCTCCACGTGCGTCGCGTTAACATTGTATATCAACGCCATATTGACCCATTTGCGAGCAGTTTCGAGTGTGGCGAGTGAAGGTTCAACCCATAGGTGGAACAATATGACAATTCAAAAATCAGAGAGCGCCAGCGTCGCTGGTGAGTTCACCAACATCATCGACGAAAGCGTAGAGTCCCCATGGAACTCGACACACACTCAGATGTAAGTCAGATTCAATCCCACCCTTGGATGTAAGCCTCATCACCTCGCCAGCAATGACACCTACATATCTGAGCAAGGCAGGGGGTCCATCTTCATCGAAAAGATAGGGATTCAACAAGACCAGACTTGGAGGTACGATGCCGCTGCCTGTTGGATCTCATTAGCCTCACAATTCTTTAGTCTTCCGCTAGGTTCATACGACAGCAGGGAAGAGGGTGGCAGCTATGCTGGCGACCATACCAGCGGAGCACTAGGCGTCGAGGGTTCACCGATGTAAGACGATTGCAGCCTGTCGTCCAAAGGAGAGCTAACCATTAGAAAGTAGCGAAAATTCCCAAAACTGGACATACCAGCCCATCGCAAACATCTGCTACTGTGCCGAATGCACCGAGTCGCAGATTGGACAGCCCACTGGGCCGTCACCGACAGAGAATCTTGAAGACCATACCTCGCATCACGACGGCCAACGGTTCGCGCCCACACCTGAGGCCGGCACCTGGGCTACAGCAGGCTCGTCAACGGCAATATCAACAGCAGATCCAACAATAGATGAAGGGAATCACACCTCGACAGGTCCTGCCCACGCTCCGGCATATGCACCAGCAGGATTCCTACAAGACGCATCGCTGACTGGCCAACCCCTGGAGGATCCAGCATCCGGTTCATTCAGCGATCAAGGCTTCGCACCGCAGAGCAATCCTTCTGCTGTACACGGTGTCGCCCCTCCTTTGCAGGGGTTTTCCAATAACCCCGAAGTCAACGCCCACTTCATCAACGAACCGCCATCGAACCTATCGTCATCGGCGCACCACATATCTTCCGAGGCAAATGGGTACTCACAGCCGGCTCCCCCGCATGGGGAGTTCGTGCCCTTTGATTACACCGCTCAGCCCATTCCATCGACATCGACTTGTCCCCCTCCACCACCGCCGCCGCCGCCATTCAAGCTCCAACCAAACAACCCGAAGTCGTTCGCAGAGAGCATCGAGACCGCCCCCGAATTCCTGAAGCGGGTCTTCGAATTCAAAAACGCCAACGAGGCCTTCTTGAAGTACTGGATATGGCAACCGTATTCGCGAAACGACCCCGAGCACGAGTTCAAGGTCCTCCGAAAGGCGGCAAACAAGTATCGACTGGTCGATCGTGGCTTCGTCGATATGCTCCAGTTCCTGATGACCTACAGGCGAGAGGCGGTCGAATTCTGGAGGGATCAGTGTCGAGGGCTTTCTCCCAGCGACCTTCAGTACATCGGGGTGCGTCAGTTTCCTTGAATAGTAGAGAAATTGACTATCATACTCACGGTATCGATTGCAGAGTCCTTCCTGGAAGGTAGAACAGGCAAAGGCGCAACTCGCGGCAGCATGTGGAAGGACAGTGCCCATGTGAAGAAGCTGTTGGTGAGCGTTATCGATGAAGGAGTCGGATACCCGTCGAACCGTGATGCGTGATATTTCTGCGTCGAGTCTTCACTTCAATTCTTTATATCTATCTTTCTCATCCTCTCACCTTTCTTGCTCTCATTATTTGCACAAATACAGAATTGAATTCGGATGTCTAATTTTTATGACCATTTTTGTCTTCCCAACAGTCCTGTTCAAAGCTCATGGAAAATACCATTGGTCTACTGTAAGCATGTAATCTCTAGGCTATCCAGGGCTACCCGTCAAGTCTTCCGTGACTAGGAAAGCAAGTCGCAATTTAATTGGACTGCTTGTACTTACTCTACAGCAAAGACGGCGAAGATGAAATAGCACTAGAGTGCTCCTCATCGACAGAGAATGCCTTGATCAAGCTGTTGTCGACTCTCCGACCCATCCACGGAGCGCATTTCTGCACCGCGACTCATCAAGTACCTTCTAGATAAAGCCAAGGTAGCGGGGTCTTGCGCGTTGTATAGACACATTCGGTATGTAGGGGGTCCAAATTCCCGCCGCTCTTTACACAATTTGAACGAGCAGAAGCCTTGCCATGCGCGTTGCCTGTTTTGAAGGTGCGAAAATGGCGTGCGGATAGGGTTGCATACGTCTCACAGTAATCAAATTTTGTAAGCTTCAGCGTCGACTCTGAAATGTGCCTGCCGCTAAAAATTGAACAAATGAGCTACGGTCATTCAAAGTGACAAGGACAGCGAAACTATGGAATTTCCGACTTCGTTCTTTTATGACAGCGTTCAGTACAGTTCCAGCGACAATACTGCATGCGAGGATGGCACAGTCGAGCTTGTCTGTCTCGAAGAGCTCAGCTACGCGGTCGACGATATCGTGATTCATGACGAACCTTCCATGCTCAGCGCTCAGCATTTACGGGAAGGAATGGTGTGGCTACGACCTCTTTTTATACGAAAAAAAGGTGATATGCATTGACTTGAACTTTGAACACAATTGCGAATGCGAATGCGATGAGCAGGATGGGTAAAGGGTTGGTACGCTAAGCGCTTTGTGTACGCTTCGTAAAAGATCTCCGAATCGGCAATCAGCCGAGTTGGAAGTCCGATTTAAACGGCCAGCCGGCCAAGGCTTGGTCGGCGCTTATTTTCCGGGTGGTTGAAATGCTTAGTTTTCATCGTGTGTTGTAGTTCCTGTATATAGAAGTGAATCTCCTCGTGTAAACAGCACGCCACTTCAATGGGTATCACGGTCATCAATCTACAGCGTTGCTAGCGACATTTATCACATTGAAGTTCTGAGGAGGAATCTGCACACATCCAATTAAAGAGCATGCTGTATACAAGAGGTCAGCAAACTGAAAGCTTCCTTTTAATTCAAAATTATGACATTATTCTAGTTAGGCTACTGGCCTCTTTCTACTGGCTTTCCCGAGACTGGGTCTTGTATCTTCTTGAGTCTCGACACACATTATACTGAATGACACCGTCCGACATTAATCAATCATTGCCGTATGATATCTAGCGTAGAAATCACTCGGCCTTTAGGAAGAGGCGGTCGTCTATGTTTAACAGGGTAGAGAAGGCATTCATTGGCTATTCAGTATTGTTTAATCTTGAGTCTGGACTTTTACCTGCGCATAAATAGCTTGCAATTGGATTCCCGAGGAAGTCGGGAACATGGTCTCAATGAGGTAATAAAGAGATAGCCGCCCGCTGCGCAACAACTGATGGGGATGAGAACCTTGTTTTTTGGTAATATCTGCATTGCCTCTGTGGTCTTGATACTCTGTGATCTTGCTTCATGTCTCCAGGGTGAGCCGAAAGCTCAGTGGCAACCACTGCGACGCATGAGTTCTGTGGGCGTTTCTGAAGAATGGTGTGTAAATTCCCATTGGGTTTCATCCCTTTCCTCGATATAAATTATGGCAAGGCTTGAGGGATGCTTCAGCAAGTTTCGGATACAAGATGCTCAGACTAGAGTCGGCCATCCGCACCTCAGTATTTCTTCTATCAGTTCTATGCCTTGCCACGCAGTTTTGCGCCGCCCAGCATACTGCTAGGACTCTTGACCCTATCATTCGGCGAGCGGCGACAAATATTAAACGAACCGCGTCCTCCAATCTAGTTCCGCGATCCTCAGTTGTTCTCGATTATGGAGGTGCGCTATTTAAGCGCTCTGTGTTCAATCCCCCTCAAGTTTTCCGTTTCTAGTTCTAGATTCCACAACACCTGCCATGGCATCGGTACTAGTTGAAGCCCATCAAGATCGGCCCATCCTCCTCCTCGAAGAGCTGTATCCAGAACACATACACTCCGTGACTTGCCAGATGGCATCTATAATCCTGGCAATGAATTCGGAAGAGATAGCAGATGCGACGACCCGCGCGTGGGCGCGTAATGGACCCACGACTTTCAATGTTATCACCTCTCATCCTGGATGCAATGCTGCCAACGAGAGAGGCGCGTGGAGGTCAGTGTCTTTTTTTTCGTGCGGAGAAGAACGACACGATGCTCAAATTGCCAATCAATATTCAGCGTTTCTTCAGTCGAGCGCCACGCGCGCACTATCATCCTCTTCGTCTCACCTTTGCCTCTTCGGGAGGTCGGAAGGACTTTTAACGTCAGTTTCAGACATAGCGCTCTCGTTGGTAGCTGGGGCCCTCGTTCGGATCAGCCGCAAAGCCGGATGGGTACTTCCCTAGGGAAAAGAGATTACGAATTAAAATCAAATCCTACCTATGACAATGATCTGAGTGGGACTGAGATATTCCCGGGAAACTCGTCGGCACTGGGACTTTCCAGTGATATTATCCAGCGAGTAACATGTTTCTGATTCAACATTTAATCTAACTCATCTATTTGACTAGACAATTGAAGGGCGCCTCGGTAACGATAACGTGTACCGAATGTTCATCTCACTTCAACTTCACCATCGGGGTTGATTTTGCGATCACTGGAATTGCCGACGTTTCGAAGGCGCTTATGTTTGCAACTGTAAATCGATTTGAACAGTCAGTTCTCCTTGATATCAAAGTCGAAGAAAATCTGCAGGTGGACTTCGAGTTTGATCTTTTTAAGATACCCATCAAAGACGCCGGATTTGAGGTAAACAGAAATTCTATCCTTTCCATTGCATTGTAATAATGGATTGATTCTTTTCTTCACAATTAGATTCCAGAGCTATTCTCAATCGGGTCTTTTATTGGATTGGGTGTTCAATTTAATTTCACCCTCACCGACGCAGTGGACTTCACAGTAGGAGCTAACGCGTCGGTAAGTGGTATTCCTATATTCTCTGACTGACCCTCAACAACACTCACTTTAACTTGCTCGCAAAGATCCCTGCAGACGCGAATGCCACACTGGACTTAATCACCCCATCGAATTCTTCAGCTGTTGGTTGGTGCGTAAATCGCTATATCCTCATGATCAATTCAGCCAGAACCTAATGTACATCTCATATGCAGGGATGGTACCTCCTTCCAAATGATTCCCTTGCACATGAACGGTGGCGCGCCGAACTTCACCATCGGCGCTGCTGTCGCGCCCTTCCTAGAGTTCGACATAATCGTCGGCGGAAGCGGTGGAACAGGCCAAAATGGGACCGAAGTCGGCCTCGAAGCTCGCCTCACGCAAACCACACCCTCGATCGAGTTCGACTTTGTGGCCCTCAACAACGTCAACAGCGCATGCGAACCTGCTGGCGATGCCGACTTTTCGTTTTTCAACAATGCGTACACAGTTGATGGTACCTTGGGCCTAGTAACATCCGCGGATGTGCAGCTGAAAGACGCTGGATTATTTGACAGCCTCTATCCTATGAGCTGGGGTCCTCAAACACTATTCCAGCATAATTTCCACTTGCCGCTGAGTGGAAGAGCAAACGACGCAAACAGAACCTGCTACGTTTTGGCAGTTGACGACACTCATCCGTCACCAACCGGTACACTGCTCGCTGCGGCGTCTGCCGTTCCGACATACGACATATCTAAGATTCAAGCATACTACGACTCGCATGGCCATACGCTTCCCCAAGGAATCACCCCGGAAATGCTTGCAGGAAGTGGGCAGCAGGTTCCTAACAACCTTATATCCAGTAGTTCATCACGGTTCCTAGTGACCATGAACATCTACTCCATTGCTAGTATCTGTGTAGTCGTTGTCGCAATGACGCAGCTGCGTCTTGCATAAATTCCCTTTGCCTCTGTATTAGCCTATCCGTTGTACATATTGACCAATGCTATCATACTATCGTTTAAAAAGACAGGACTGTTCTTGCCTATGATTCGGGTTCTCCGCCGAGTCCGTAGACGAGCATCTCACTAAACTTGCGAAGATTCTCTCTACTCGCTATATTCATAACTCATCAGCACCTGGAAAATATTTATCAGCAAACCACATACGATGATTGTTCCGTAGGTGATAAAAGCCACAGCCTCTGGATTGGCGATCATAAACCCATTCAAATTCAATGTGCTCTAAATTGGCTTCCACCAGTACTCTCCACTTAGCGAGCATTCTCCAACAAGCCTGGCGGACGGGATAGTCATCTTCATTGCTCCAGAAATGAGCAAGATCATACAGCAGGACGTGAATAGCAGAACTCTGATATAGTCAGACAGGAAGTTCTTCGATTTTATCAAAAGATTGAACTTACGAAAATGCCTCTGATATGCCGCAGTTCCAAAGGTGTATTTTCGATCTCATAAATCATTTTGATCACTTCTTCGTGGTCCTCCTTCGAAGACATCCAACTCGCACGGGCGCCTTCCCTCCAGCGAGGAAAATTGTAAAGCAAGCCTAGCAGCTGCGCCGTCATGGTATGGAGTAAATAGGCATCTTGAATGTTATATCCACCCATTGTTTCCCAGAGCTTGAGGGAGGTATGTTGAATATAATGGAAGGTACGCAAGCGACGGCTGGCATCTGTCGAATCAAGACTCACTTCAATACGAAAGTTTATCAACCGTTGAGTAATGGGCGTAGACGAAGCATAAACTACGTCAGAGCAACGCGCCTTGACCAGTGCTAGAATAGCTTCAGTAGCCTGGTCTGATAAAGGATCGTGAAGGCGGAAAACACATGATTGCAGGCAGGGTAGGCATACATCGGAGCCGTGACGCGTGGGGCCATCAGACCACTGGGATGCAAGCTCCTTTATATTATCGGGCGAAGGGATGATAGTGTTGAGCTCGATAAGCCTGGGGGTAGATATCAAAAGGAATTCAACCTCCCCTCGTAGGTCGCTAGTAGATACATTGATGTACAGCCGCCGCAGCGGACAGGGCACTGGACATCGCAAAAGCATACGCCTCAGGTCTACGAGTATCACCCTCCCGTCATGGCGCGCTAGGATTCGGATGTCCTCAACAATCGGGAGGGTAGCGAGTCGCAGAAAGGCCGCGGAGTACATATCCAATGCGCCATATGTATCCCACTCAAGGTCGAGCTGCACGAGAGAGGGTAGCGTAAACGGGTCCCAGCCATCAAGCTCCATGCCAGAGCCTACGCTAGAAAGACTGAGAGTTCGGAGGTGTTGTCCAAAGTAATTTCCGGGGGAGATCCGAGACGTGCTGTAATGTACCAGTCGGTGAACAGGGAAAGCATCTGCTGTGACGTCTTGGAACCAAAATCCACTATGCTTGATCTCCTCCAATTTTGGAGCCGTGGTGAAAATGGAGAAGAAATACGCATTAACGACGTGCCTGGGTTTGGATACATTGTTCAAGACCAACGTCTTCAAACAAGGTAATTTATCTCTGGCGCCTTGCAGTGACTGTAATACAAAGCGTCCTCCATCGACCCTAAGGACTTCCCACTGTCTGCAGTACGTAACTAAAAAATTAGCAACGACATATGGCCCCGAAAAACTGCTGGGAGCAGAGATGAAGACGTCGAGAGGGAGCCCACGGGCGCGCTGGATAAAAGTTATCAAACCCTTTATCTGCCGCGTGGTAATATCCGGTGATACGTTCAACTTGACTGTCGGTAGTCGGGTCCACAGAAAGGGAGAAGCCAAAGCAATGTCATTCCAAGAACGACAGACCCGCATGAGCTGAAAGGCAACAGGATTCCGCCCGGCCATGACCCGGGGAGATTCTGGCCCGTGCAAGAACCGATGGTATCGTGATGTGATGGAATTGGTGTCATCTCCACGAGAATCTGAGAAATCCAGGAAGAGAAGGAGGAAGATGTAGTGGATCAGCTCAACGGGCAAGCGTCGGAAGGCCGAGAGTACTCCTTCATGTTCGTGAATAAACTTGGCTAACTGTGTCTCTGTGACTTTGAGCTGGGCTTCTGATAGCGTTTGGACATGCGCATTGATCGGCTGCTGATGATTCTGCCCACTAGCCCGACGGGCCTGCTCGTCTTTGGCTTGAGATATCGAACGACGGATAAGACTCTCCTCCAATTCTGAAGGAGAGCTGTTACAAAGCAATAGTTGGGGGACTGGGGGGACGAACAGCGCAGAGGAAACCAGAGGATCATTGAGGGTCGATGACTCGAAGACGCTTGGGACGACTGTAGGCGTTGCCGATTTGCCGTTGAGGAGAGACACTCGCCTCTTCAGCCGAATTAGCATCTATAGAGGATAGTGTGTGTACTCTACTTGACGTATTCGCCAGGTCAAGAAGAAGTGTTGGAAGTTCGAACCAAAAGGATCCAACCAACCGTAGCGGTCTGTGTTGAGTCTTGCATCATTGCATTTACCCACGGTTTTCTGGTACAATATTGGAAGTTAGCCTGTGCTCGAGCTCTGAGATCTGAGAGCTGGCTCCACTACGCCAACTACTAATATCACTGTCAAAGCCCGCTCACTAGAACTTTCAATTCTTACTGTTCAGAATACGTCCAATGGAAACATGCAAATCATAATCATACGTAAAAGATGCCTAAACTACTACAAGATATTGAACGAGCCAAAAAAACGAAATGAAGACAAGAATCCAAGGGAGATTGTGTACAGTGAAGTTGATTCGGGGGCAGGAATGAATGTGAACGATGGATGCAGTCAGATGTACTCTTACAGAGCCGCGCGCTGCAGACCGGGCTCAACTCCATCACGAACAGCCAAATATCCCATCAAATCACTCGTCAAAAACTCGCTCGGCCAGGTCTTCCTGATCTGGCTCTTGAGGTATTCCACCGCAATCGTCACGTTCTCCTCCGTGAGGCCGGCCACGATCTTGCCCAGGTTGGGAGCGACCTCCTTGATGAGCGCGTCGATGCTCTCAGCAGTGATGGGGACACCGGTGTCCGCGATGCGCGAGCCGTAGTGCACCCATTGCCAGAGCTGCACACGCGTGATCTCGGCGGTGGCGGCGTCCTCCATGAGGTAGTTGAGAGGGATGCAGCCGTTGCCTCCCACCCAGGCGGCGGTGTACGCGAGGCATGTCTCGACGTTCTCGCGCACACCCTCGGAGGTGATTTTTCCGGGCACGGTAGTGCTGAGAAGGTCAGAAGCGGCAACCTTGACCTCGGAGCGAAGCTTGTAGTACTGGAATGATACGATAAGGATACGTACGGAGACACGGGCGGGAGATATAACGTACTTGGTTAGGGCCGAGCATGTTCTCGTCAAACACCTCGCGGGCGATCTTGTTGATGAGAGGGTGGGCAATCCAGGTACCGTCGTGACCGGCAGTAACCTCGCGGAGCTTGTCAGCGCGAACCTTGGCCATGGCGATCTCGTTGGCCTTGGGATCGTCCTTGATGGGGATCTGAGCGGACATTCCTCCCATTGCAGCAACTTTACGCCTAAAAACACGACGTTAATTCAAGACAAAAATTACAAGACATAAACGCGTACTTGTGACATGTCTGGATGAGGAGACGGACATATGAGTCCATGAAAGGAACGGTCATGGTCACATCCTTGCGGTCGGGAAGCACAGCGCTGCGGTCAGCTCTACGCTTTTTGATGAAGCTGAAGATGTAGTCCCATCTAAAAATACCCAAATGAACCACCTCGCCAAAAATAGCGTACGAAATGTCTTACCGTCCACAGTTCAGGCCAGATGAGTGGTTGCGGAGCTCGAAGAGGATCTCCTCCATCTGGAACGCGGCCGGGAGCGTCTCGATGAGAACAGTTGCACGGATGGTGTTGTGCTGCATGCCGATGTAGGATTGGGAGAAGACGAATACGTCGTTCCAGAGGCGCGCCTCGAGATAATGCTCCATCTTGGGAAGGTAGAAGTAGGGTCCGGACCCGCGCTTGACGAGCTCTGCGGCATTGTGGTAGAAGTAGAGCGCAAAGTCGAAAAGCGATCCTGAGACGGGCTGGTTATCGATGGTGACGCGGGGTTCATCCAAGTGCCATCCACGGGGGCTTCAGACGATAGATAAGCAAAAATAACCCATGAGAGAGGGATAAACTAAGTCGTACCGCACAATGAGTACCGCTGGGTTCTCAGAAAGCTTGTAGCTCTTTCCTCCGACCTCGAAATCAATCTGGCGACGAATAGCATCACGCAAGTTGACCTGTCCGTTCAGCATGTTGGCGAAAGTGGGTGCGCTGGAGTCTGCAAGGCGACGACTCCACATCAGTTATCCGGGGCAACTGACAACCCCGCTCAAGAGCGCGGGGTAAAACCAAGAAGTACGCACCTTCAAAGTCGGCCATGAAGGTCTTGGCTCCACTGTTCAAGGCGTTGATGACCATCTTGCGGTCAGTGGGGCCGGTGATCTCGACGCGACGGTCCTCGAGACCTGGTGCTGGGGGCGCGCAGTGCCATGACGGTTCTGCACGGATGTGGGCGGTCTCTGGAGGGAAGTCAAGGGCAGCGCCGGAGTCGAGGCGACGCTGGGCATCCTCGCGAGCAACGAGGAGGGACTGGCGGGTAGTTTCGAAAGTCCTGTGGATGGCGGCGAGGAACTTGAGTGCGCCGTCTGTGAAGATCTCGGCCTGAGCCTGGGGAGCGACTTTTGAGTGGATTTTAACGCCTTGGACCATGGTGGAAGGATGAGATTGTGTATTATGAACTCGAAGTGAGACGTGGATTTTGTAGGACGCCATATTCGGTCGGCTCCCCGTGATATCCGCATCCGAGTCCCGAGCGGATCGACGTCACATTCCGGGGAAAGCAATCACATGGTGTCGCGCCCCTCCGCCATCCATAATATTAACCCCCTCGCCGTCGGCGGCAGCGCTCAGCGCGCACGACGCACATGTGATATCATCGCATCGCTCATCGTTGAACGCAACGCTCACGTTCGTCGCGCTCGCCTTTTCGTTTCTTGCTTTTTAAACCCACACTCTGCGTATCACTCTGGCTCTGGCGAGACTCGCGGTCTTACTTCCATATACGCAACGGAACGCCATGTTCCATATCTTGGACTGAGTTTATGAGATCCCCGTCGCCGTCATTCTGACACCTCCCATGACTCCTCTATATTCGCCTTGAACGCTGCCAACTACTGCCAATCGTGTGCAGCTATCTAAGTCTCCGGTACGGAGCCTGGTACTCTTCCTAGAAGGGGCGCTGAAAACCTAAGCTGCTCTATTCATATCTGCGGTATTTTGAGCCCATTCCCTCCACGATGACAGCCCTCTGGACAATTCTTAGGTCGCCGTCCTCTCCGTTAAAACTGTTTGGCATATCCATAACCCACCACTATGAAAGCTATGTAGTTTATAGTAGTCGCTTATCAGTCCTACGAATCTTCGCGCTTTATCTTCGAGGTCAACGTCCTTCGAAACATCAACAGCGCCTACACCGGTCTTTTATATACCGTATCTCACAGTCTCATAGCACTGTGTGTACCGCGTTGTCCCCAATTGTCGATAGAATACTCACTATCACTCACCCAAGATCCATCTCCAGACCCTGCATGTGTCGGTACAATCACACTTACAGCATGCCGCAATCACAATGACGTTCATAGTGCCACATAGAAATCGGAGCGCTGTGCTCTTTCAATTACCCAACTCCCAATTCTCCCAAGCTCATCACCTTGAATAGAGTACCCACCGTGGTGGCAACTATACACCAACAGCTTCCTATGCTCCCAGGGGGCTAGTCATGCGCATCCGTACTGAAAAAATGACCCAAGTAAGACATACGAAGAGCACCCTGCACAAACGTTCATCACTCCCATAAGAATCCACCTATCTACTCACCACACTCCACTTAATTTTGGCTCCCCTGCCATAACGGAGTCGTCTTCGCAAGCTCTAGGTCCTTCGTAAGTTAAGATGCTTAAAAGTTCCTTGTTATTCGAATCCGGAGACGGAGCACCAAATCCGAGAGGCCGTTAAAGGCGGCTGACGCGCTTGGCCACGGACGACGGTGCAGGTACTCGGTGCGCCATGGTTGGCTCCGACTCCTTGGAGGGGATCAGAGACGGAGCGGAGGCGGCGGGGTGCCTCTGCCGAGGGTGGGGAAGCTCTGAGCCTAGGCGCGGAAGCAAAGAGAGTGCGCACGCGCGAGGCGCGCGGGGGTCGCGCCAATGTCGCACGCTGCTGAGAGCCACGCTCACTGCCTAAAGACGAACGCGACAGCAGAAACAGCGCAATCTCGCGGTTTTTGTTCGATCCACTCTTCGATACATGCTTCAAGTTACATACCTGTATTAGAATACAGTACTGCGATCGTATAATAATCGATGAAATCAAGGTGAAATCGAAATGACCCCCGTGGCTGAGCCCTTTCAATTATAAGATACCAGAAGATACCCCGCATTAATATCGCGCATGCCCCTATCGAAATCTAAGTAAATGGGAGTCTGTGATAATTGGTTCAGTGAGATTGTCGATCTGTTGTGTGTATGTTCCCCTCGGTCTGATAACGCACCATTCGCAGGATTGTAATTCCTCAGGCTTGTTCGGAGATCCAGAACCCATCGCGCACATAAAAAAAGAGGCTTCAAATTTGATATTCAGCTCACAATAGCTAATAATGTGGGTCAGAGCAGGGTATAAGACCAAGGGGCGCGCTATCCACAAACGGCGCACGCTCATGTAACTGAGCACAGCCGTGCCATGCGTATAGATTATGTGAGTATTCAAATTGAGAAACTCAACATCAATTTTTTCTCCTTGCTTCCATCAAATGTCTCCAGCTTTGTCGACTCTTTTATACGTGCTATAAGCATGATATCTCAACTGAAGGGACGATTGTCTCACAAGTCGCTTGAGAAGGACAAATCGTCAACGGTAGTCAGTCTCATCCCAGAACTAGATGTGTCGCCCCTCCCCACACCACTACTAGTTCCTCCTGTCCCAGAGCTGCTGCGCAGCAACAGCGCACCATCCGAACTCGAGGAGTCTCTCATCCATCTCTCAATATCCCAAGCAAGAAAGGAGAGAAGCCGTGTCGCAAAGCAGATTAGGGTTGCGAATCAACCAGGGTCCTTGGACGCAGCCTGTCGAATGGAAACACGGCTATCGAACTTCATCCAAACACACGAAGGGATCATCTCTACCTTCCGTCGCCTGCCCACAGAGATCCTGCAGCACATCTTTTTCTGTCTAACACTGGGTTTCCCGGACTTGCAAGGCGACAACACGCGCTCAGTGACTGCGCGTTACCACCGCTTTATCCACGGACCTGATTCCCCTTGGCTATTAGATGGGCGCAATCCCATTGTCTTTACGCTCTCTCAGGTCTGTCGTCGTTGGAGGGAGCTGACTCTGGTCTCGCCGTTCTTGTGGGCCCGACTGCCGTTGATCGAGCTGAAAAAGTCGAAGAGTGTGATCAAGCGTCAACTCAAGACCTTGACTACGTTTATTGAACGATCGAAGGGACTTCCTCTTGATGTGTTCGTTGCACAGGACCTAGATGCACGCCGTGAGGATTACCTTTTCCGTGCAGAAGATTCCGTCTTACCATCTCCTGTTGTTGATCTTTTGATTCGACACTGCGAACGATGGGAGGTGCTCAAGATTATTGCGAATGTCCCCGTCTTGGAAACACTTCAAAGAGTCCAAGGAAATCTTCCTTGCTTAAAAATCTTAGACATAAATCGTTTATGGTCCCGCCCTTACGTCCAAGTCCAGCCAGATTATTTTAAAGTATTCTCATCAGCGCCGAAGTTGGAGGAAATTAGACATACGGGCTTTGGACATGATGAACTCAGGATCATTGAGCCCCAAGTGTTCCAACTACTTCATTACAGCTCATTTTTCATTTCCTCTGCACCCCAAAACCTCCAAAGCCTTAGCCTTTCAGGGCCAATTGGAAGGTACAACGACCTAACATTTTTAGATCCGTTCTACTTCACGTTGCCCTGCCTTATCCACCTCGACTTGGAATGGACGGACAAGTCTGCGGGTCCAGAATCTCAATCTGCTTCCTTTCTTCGGCGAGCGCATGTGCCATCTATCAGAGACATACGAATCATGGCCCCGCATAAAGGGAAGGATATACTTAAAGATTTGACTACGATGCTTTCGCAATCGCCAGGATCGTCTCCATTAAGGAGACTGTATTTCCATACCTCCAGCAGTGAGCTCGAAGAGGGCCTTGCAGATCTGCTCAAAGCCGCACCAGCGCTTACAGAATTGAACATAATCATCCCATCCCCTGCTATCATCCTGCTTCTTGCCTTGGTCTGCCCAGAATCTGATAATGATACTGTCCTTGTCTCTCACCTCCGGTCGTGCACCTTCCGCATCCGCGATCCCATCACCGAAAAGACCGCCGAAGCTCTGAAGTCGCTTGCTATCTCGCGCTGCTCGGCGAATCAACAACGACACCATGCATCTGTCTTTGACCCCTCACCTGTAAAGGTCAGACGGCTGCGGGATCTCCGGATCGAGGTGTGTCTCGACTCGAGTGAGGCGAGTCGCCGCCTACGGACTATGTATCATCTCCAGCGCACTGCTCTGAGGCTCTGGTAGACGTCGTACGAGTACCATGAGCGCGATTCCCACTTTATTCATAAATGCAATGCGCGATTGTTGGAAGCACTCTACTGGTTGCCTGGGTGGAGGGAAGTCAAGGATGGTGGTGCTAAGACCTCCTCGAAGGAGGACCGGACAAGAGTGCTGGAAATATTGGATGATATCGAAAGAGAGCCATTGCAACTGCGTCACGTTAGAGGTATATTTGTGAGTCCAGTTTGACTCTTTCGCTATACTGTGCGCCTGATTTTGACTGACAACAGAGTTCAAATATCCACGTACTATTGTATGATGTTGCGCGCTTCTGGCAGGATGACAAGATTCCTGTTCGTAAGACATGCTGGAGGATCCTTGCCAAATGGAAAGCATTCGTCAAGGCCAATATACTATATGTCAGCTTCGATTGGGCATTTGATCGTGAGTCTCCAAGAGGTGGTCTACGCCACATCCATGAAAACCATCGTACGTAGCTTCATAATGGGTCAATCCATGATAGCTGATTACCTTTTGACCCGCAGCTTGTCGAGAAACCCCTCAGAAATTTAGTGATACCCTCATATATGGAATCGGTGGGAAACCAGAATAGAAGTCCAGTTGGCATTGCTTTGTACCCTCTTTTTTGGCAAAAGAAAATCTGAGCGTTCCTCGCCGGATAATCCGCGATCATCCCGTATGGGTTCTTCCCCAAGGAACCTTCCCAATCGCCCATGGAATGGTCACACACGTACCTAATGAGCAAATTTCGCCTAATGAGTAATGACCTTGATTATTCTAATGTCCTTTGATGTAGGCTGTAGCTGCAAGAAATGGACATCTACACCAGTCTTCTATATACCATCTCACAGTCTCATAGATCTATGTCTACCGCGTTGTCCCCAATTGTCGATGGAGTACTCACTATCACCCACTGCTGGAAGTGATTGCTATTTCAATTTGAAATAGGAAATCTGGAAAATGTTTTGTGGCTATTTCATTGTGAAATATCTTGAATTTCGAGAAATAGCTATTAAATAGCTATATCGGAAATATTAAGCTATTTCACCCTGATATAGCAACCGAACATTTTCCGTATTCGCTATTTTCGGATGAAATAGCAATCATCCCCAGCAGTGACTCGCACTCGATCCATCTTCAAACCCTGCGTAAGTTACAATCACATTTTTACAGCACGCCGCAATATTCACGGCGTCACCTAGAAACCGTTACAGTCGGAACACTGTCCTCTTTCAAGTTATACTTCCCAGGGGCTGCGTACCGAAAATGCAGGCTTGTTCGTAAATCGGAGATCCAGAACCCATCGCGTACATAAGAAAAGAGGCTTTGAATTCAATATTCACCTCACAATAGCTAATAATGCGAGTCAGAGCAAGGTCTCAGAGACCGAGAGGCGCGCTATCCACAAACGCTCATGTACAACTGAGCGCAGCCGAGCCGTGCGCATAAATTATGTGAGAATTGGATGTGATGCCTTGTTAAGAAACTCAACATCAATTTTTTCTCCTTGCTTCCATCAAACGTTTTCAGCTTTGTCGACTCTTTACGAAACCTTTACATGCTCGGCGTGCTATAAGCATGATATCTCAAATGAAGCGACGACTATCTCGCAAGTCGCTCGAGAACGACAAATCGTCCGCGTCAACGGTAGTCAGTCTCATCCCAGAACTAGATGTGTCACCCCTCCCCACACCACTACTAGTTCCCCCTGTCCCAGAGCTGCTGTGCAGCAACAGCGCCCCATCCGAACTAGAGGAGTCTCTCATCCATCTCTCGATATCTCAAGCAAGAAAGGAGAGACGCCGTGTCGCAAAGCAGGTTAGGGTTGCGAAACAGCCAGATCAACCAGGATCCTTGGAGGCCGCCCACAAGAAGGAAATACAGCTGTCCGACTTCATCCAAACGCACAAAGGAATCCTCTCTACCTTTCGGCGTCTGCCCGTCGAGATCCTGCAGCACATCTTTCTCTGTCTGGTGTTGGACTTCCCGGACTCATGGGGCGACAACACGCACTCGGTGACGGCGCGATACCATCGCTTTATCCACGGAACTGTGTCGCCCTGGCTACAGAATAGGCGCAGTGCCGTTGTATATACGCTCTCTAGCGTCTGCCGCCATTGGAGGGAGGTAGCGCTGGTCTCGCCGTGTTTGTGGGCTCAACTGCCATTGATGGAGCTGAGCAAGAAGAAGAGTGTCATCAAGCGCCAACTCAAGGTCCTGAAGATGTTCATTGAACGATCGCAAGGGCTACCTCTTGATGTGATTATAACTGCTCCGGAGCGGTTCCCCGAAACGCCTCCTGTTTTGGCGCTGTTGATTGAGCATTGCCAGAAATGGGAGATGTTCAGGATTGATGCAGATGTTTCGGTCTTACGAGCACTCCAACCCGTTGAAGACAGACTTCCTTGTTTAATGTCCTTGACCGTAAACAGAATCTCAGGAGGCTCGTCCATCGACGAAAATTATTTCAAGATATTCTCATCGGCGCCTAAATTGGAGGAGTTTAGGCACTCAGGCTTTTACCGATTTGAAGTCAAAGCTATAGTTCCTCCAGGTTATCATTTTATACGTTACAGTACCCAATGGATTCACCACTTACCTGAAACCCTCCAGAGTCTCAGCCTTTCGGATTTAGGAAAGTTCTTGGAGCTTAAGGAACTATCCTGCTTTACATTGCCTTGCCTTGTCCACCTTGACATGGAGTGGTGCGAGACCCCTGGTCCCGAAAGGCAATCAGCTCATTTTCTCACATTTGCCACTCTCCCTTCCATCAGAGATATTCGAATCATGGCACGCCACGATGGGAAGCAAATAATCCAGGACCTGACGAAAATGCTTTTACGATCGCCAGGATTGTCTCCGTTACGGAAACTCTATTTCCATTCCTCCAACACCGAGCTCGAAGAGGGCGTTGCAGATCTGCTCAAAGCCGCACCAGCGCTTACAGAATTGAACATAATCATCCCATCCCCTACTATCATCCTTCTTCTTGCCTCAATCTGCCCAGAGTCGGACGTTGATACTGTCCTTGTCTCTCACCTCCGCTCGTGCACCTTTCGCATCCACGATCCCATCACCGAAAAGACCGCCGAAGCTCTGAAGTCCCTCGCTATCTCGCGCTGCAAGGCAAACCAACAGCGGCACCAGGCATCTGTCTTTGACCTGTCACCTGTGAAGGTCAGACGGCTGCGGGATCTCCGGATAGAGGTATGCCTCGACTCGAGTGAGGCGAGTCGCCGCCTTCGGACTATGTATCATCTCCAGCGCACTGCTCTGAGGCTCTGGGAGACGTCGTACGAGTACCATGAGCGCGATTCCCACTTTATTCATAACTGCAACGCGCGATTGTTGGAAGCACTTTACTGGTTGCCCGGTTGGAGGGAAGTCAAGGATGGTAGGGCTAAGACCGCCTCGAAGGAGGACCGGGCAAGGGTGCTGGAAATACTGGATGATATCGAAAGTGAGCCACTGCAACTGCGTCACGTCAGAGGTATATTTGTGAGTCCAGTTTGACTCTTTCGCTATACTGTGCGCCTGATTTTGACTGATGCCAGAGTTCAAATATCCATGTACTGTTATATGATGTTGCGCACTTCTGGCAGGACGACAAGATTCCCGTTCGTCAGACCTGCTGGAGGATCCTTGCCAAATGGAAAGTGTTCGTCAAGGCCAATATACTATATGTCAACTTCGATTGGGCATTTGACCGACAGTCCCCAAGAGGCGGCCTGTGCCATATCTATGAAAACCATTGTATGTAGCTTTAACATATTGGATCAATTTATGTTAGCTGATTACCTTTCGACCTGTAGCTTGTAGAGAAACGCCCCGTAAATTCAGTGATGCCCTCATATATGGAATCGGCGGGAAGCCAGAATAGAAAGCTAGTTCGGACGAATTGCGCGTCAATCTGTTGCTTCGTACCCTTCTTGTTGGCAATAAGATCGGACCGTCACCCCGTACCAAGATTACAGGTGGGGTAGGGGTTCTCGCCTGAAGAACCCATGGAATGGACACGTATTCCCAATGAACAAATTTTACCTACTCACCTTAATTATTTTTATTTTTATGCCCTCTGATGTATCTGTAAGAAACGGGAACTTCGTACACAGCTTGTCCGAAACTGTTCCGCATATTGGAGTACAGAGTTGCCGCGCAATGGTTGTGCGCATGGAGGATGGCTTGTCGATTTTGGCGGATAATGAGCCGTCACTCTCAATGATTTCACTCACCAGCGCTTCATCCACCCTTGTGCAGCTGTTGTTCCAAAAATTTCATGCCTGGCTTCGTCTCGTTCATCTCGTCAAGGTCGTTTTTGTCAGTGAGCTCATAGTTGCATGAAGATGTATGTATCGTCAATATCTCAGGAAATATTCATCAGAATGATCAAACTGGCCTTATTCAAATCTCCTCTCCAATCAAATCGTCCGCGATATGTTCGCTATCTTCATATATATGCATGTATATCAGTATATGCGTGTTATAGAGGTTGTGATGGGTATCAATGTGGAGACTTTCTGAGCACTTACGATTGCATATAAAACCCTTGCGTTTGAGATAATCTCGCCTAGAAGGTTGTCGTGCAAGGACGACGCTTGGTAGATATCGTCAATATCTAGGGCAATACTCGACATCATAATCGGACTGACCTTCTTGAATCTTCTCCGATCTGTACGCTATGTCCATGTATGCGGATATATGCGCAATATATGCAGGTTATTATGAGTGTAAATAATATTTGAGCACTTACTAAGGAGAGTATTTATGCACCGTCTACTGGTCTGAATCACATCAAGCGCATATATCTAGCCATCCATCGGAATAAGTGCATATTTGGGCTTCACTCTGGTAAGGAGGACTTACTAGATAAATCAGAGTCAATGCATAGGCTCGTGGATCCACTACAATCTTCGGATGTGGGAGGCGTTCACATGCCAGTGAAAGCTCCGCGCGCAACAAGGCAGCATTGTTCAAGATGGGGATACAGCCGGTCCGTATCGCGTCGGATGAGACCTCACTAGCACTGGCGATCAGAGAGCTAGGACACGACTAACAGCGTAGGACATGAACCTAGTTGCATCAAATCTATGTGGAGGCCATGAAGGGGAGAAAGAAGGAGGGAAAGAGGGGAAAAGATAGCCTCGTGACCAGGCCCTCTAAAAGAGGATGTCGACCTCCGGAGGAATCCTCGATAGAGGGCCTGGTTCAAATGACGAAATTCTATCAGTGAAACCGAAATGACGCAATTTGTCAGCGGCCATCGTCGGCATTTCGTGAGAAACTTCCCAATGAGGGAGCGACTCGACGCTCGCGTTTCGGCATCTTCGGCGCGTCGCGTGCGAGATGCGCGAGCTCCTCTCCTACATCTCTCCTTCCCTTTGTCCTCATCGTTATATCGTCGCCCCGTATAGAATATCACTCCAAAGAAGTATCTGGGGTGTATAAAGCCTCTTTAAACCCTAGAAACTTGCAAAAACCAAGCCCCTAGCAGATTCTGCACTGAAGCGGCTTTCTTGACTGCCTGCAAGTTGCAAGGGATATAAAATTCTCTCTCTTGTAGTTTACAACATTGTTGGATGTATGTAGATTAGAGTACTTCCAAGCAGTATTTTGTCAAAGCTTTGTTGATATTTATGCACGCTACAATTGACAAGCCTTGGCAGGCGCGCGAAGACATTTCCGAGGAAGAGGAAAGCGACTGCCGGTTGTCCATAAGTAGCTGTTCGAAGGTACCAACATGACACGGGGTAAGGGATGTATTTGGATGACATAGGGAGTAGATGCTCTCCTAATAATATCTGCATGTATGCGCACTGAATTTTGCGAGGTAGTACCGCCAACCGTCCATCATGCATGACCTCGCAGTCGCGAGCGGCAAGGCGTATCCTTATTAATAACAATAGCCTGCGTGGCGAAAATCTTTCTAAAATTGTCTTGTAAGCTAGATTACGGACGCTTCAAATTTGTCAAACTTATTTTGACGACCCTACGCGTCGTCCAAGAGAATACGATAGGCAGTGGGCACAGTTTGACGTTCAATTACAGTGATGTAAGTGCGGCAGAAGCGCTTACACCTAGCGCGTGGGTGTAGACAGGTTCAGTATGTTTTTAACAGGGCATTTCTTCAGAAACTTCAGGCTGAATTACAAGTATGGAGCATCCTATGAATTTTTGCAGGTCATTATGGATAGAATAGGGAACATGTACACTACGCTACAGAGCTGGCGCGTCTCGCGCGCTGACGCGCCGGAGATGCCGAAGCGCGAGCGTCGAGTCGCTCCCTCATTGGGAAGTTTCTCACGAAATGCCGATGATGGCCGCATTAAAATGACGTCATTTCGGATTCACTGATAAAATCTTGTCATTTGAACCGGCCCCTCTATCGAGGATCCCCGCCAGGGTCGATTTCCTCTTTTAGAGGGGACGGTCACCGGCCTAGGGAAAAGAGAGAGAGACGCGTCCAGCCAGTTTAATTAATGGGAATAGATCAGGTGACCGAAACCCTCTCATCAAGCCCGGCCCAGCCGAGGTTACCGAGGACTGATCTCAGCACCACCTCTCTGTCTATAATAAATTATACATTGACTGGAGGGTTAAACTGGGCCAGGATGGAATATTCACTAGTGAAGGTAGGCGAGGATTGAGCCCACCAATTTTAATTGACCTTCCTACCATGATTATGCAAGAATTTGATGATAATTTGATGGGAACTTAATAAAGCGTTCTGCGAACGACATTGTTCTCTCTTTTTCAACCACCTTCCAACACACGAATCCATCACGTACTGTGCTCAACATCTACAACCATGATTTCCCGGTTTTCGAAGGCTGGTGTACTCTAGGTCATCCAGCAGCGACAATCCTCCAACAAATTTCGAGTTCTTCACCAGGCTATCAGCGATACTTTTGCCAAATATTGCTCCGACACTGCTCGTCCCACCAGTCCCAGAACTTCTGCACTGCAACGACTCGCCGACAGATCTGGACGAGCACCTAATTCGCCTCTCGTTATCTCGGGCAAAAGCAGAGAGAGATCGTCTAGCGCAGCGGATCTGAGGCCGCGAGTTGGCTGTCAGTGCGCGTCAACAGTCGATAGCCAAACCCAGGTGGTCAAGTTTATCCGCGATCACGAAGGCATAGTTTCGGTTCTGCGGCGCATTCCCGTTGAAGTAATGTATCACATCTTCATCTATGTCGCTCTGGATTTATCAGACTCTCGCGGCGACGCCACGAACTCGATAGCGTCGAAGTACCATCGATTTCTCCATGGGTTAGATTCTCCAAGAATCTTAGACGCACGAAATCCTGTTGTCTTATCACTTTTACGAGTCTGTCGATTCTGGAAGGACATCGCTCTGACATGTCCGTTCTTGTGGACCCGACTTCCCCTAATCCAAGTCTACGAGTCGGAAGCCATCACGCAACAACAAATCGAGCTTCTGTCGACGTTTATCGAGTGCTCGAATGGGTTGCCGATCGACGTATGTGTATTCTCTACCGAGAGTATCTCGTCCCAATCCCCTGTTGTTGAACTTCTGCTTCAGCATTGTAATAAATGGGAAGTGTTGACGCTTCATGGTGACTTCCGCCTCTTTGAAATGTTCCAAGGTATCCAAGGGGAACTATCGCACTTCAAGATCTTGACGGTCAACTCGACTAATTCCTGCAGAGTGGATCCGGCTTTCTTCGCTCCATTCTCGGTCGCACCCAAATTGGAGGAGATCAGCATTGATGGGTTTTATAGCCTTACTGTCATTGCGGCCTTCATCCCGATTCACCGCCTTATACGCTACAGTTCCATCCGATTCTCTTCTGTTGCGCAATACCTCCAAAACCTCAGTCTAACAGATTTATCGGGCCTGGAAACAGAAGACTTTGTTCCATTTATATTGCCAAGTCTCGTCAGCCTGGACTTGGAGTGGAAACTTCTATCTGAACCTCAATACAACATTTCGATCAGAAGTACAACTGTGTTTCTTGACCTTGCAACTTTGCCAGTCATTGAAGACATCCGAATCATGACACGTCATGAAGGACGATACATTCTACGTGACTTGAAGGCAGTGCTTAGCCGATCTCCCTATCCGTCTACATTACGGCGACTGTATTTTCACACCTCCAGCACTGGAATGCTGAACAATGATGACCTTTTTGAACTCGCACCTTTGCTTACTGAGCTTAACACAAGTCTCCCGCAACCTGATATCATTCGGGAACTTGCAAGAGGCCGGGTGTCCAGGACGCAGTCTGTCTTACTGCTTCCACTCCTGCAATCGTGCACCTTCGAAATCCGTGATTCGTTACCTGAAAGGACTGTCAAAGCTATCGTGTCGCTGATTGACGAACGCGGCAAACTTGGACTCGCACGTAGGGCTCCGTCGGCGGCGGCATCTCCAATATTGAAAACTCTTCGAATCGGGATGGATCTCGGCATGACTGATGCAGGTCATCGTCTCCACGTCTTTCACGCTATTCAGGCCACCGCAGTCAGGCTCTGGGAGACAGATCACAAATATAGTCTCCGTGACAGCTACCTTCATAACGAAACCGCGCGGCTTCTGGGTGCACTTTATGATTTTCCTGGTTGGAGGAAAGCTTATAGTGCTCAAGTTGAGGCTACCTCGAAGGAGGATCGCGCAGCAGTGGTCAAGATATTATTCGATATCGTTAATCTACGCTTAGGAACTCTTCACATCAGAGGCATCTTCGTGAGTCCTACTTTTTGTTTACAAGACAAATTAATCTCATGGAAACCAGAGTTCGAATATCAATGCACTAATCTACGACCTCGCTCACTACTGGAGCATTCACGACATCACCGTTCGTGAGACTTGCTGGAGAATTCTTGCCAAGTGGAAAACATTAGTTGAGGCACATTTACCCAACATCAACTTCAAATGGGTTTTCGATCGTCAATCCCCGGAAGGTGGTCTATATTATCTACATCCGAATCATCGTATGTGTCGTTTCTTTTTTTGAGTCGTCCAGACCGAATTGACTTCATATCTAAACTACAGCATGCAGAGAATGTCCTCACAGGTTTAGTGAAACTCTTATCTATGGCCTCGGCGGGAAGCCCGAATAAAGCCTCCCCATCGCAAAACGGAAGGATTTTGTCTGGAAACTTTGCATCTTATTAATAGTAGTACAGGTGTGTTGAGATGTGAAATTTGATTTCGGGTTTGCACTGACGACTGGATGAATTTGTAACACTAGACTCCGTTTATGATTCATTGATCTGTTTATTCATATATCTCAATTGCTTGAATAGTATCGTTTTCAATACTTCGAACTCTCGTGCGAGATTGACACTGCTGGAAGTGATTGCTATTTCAATTTGAAATAGGAAATCTGGAAAATGTTTTGTGGCTATTTCATTGTGAAATATCTTGAATTTCGAGAAATAGCTATTAAATAGTTTAACTATATCGGAAATATTAAGCTATTTCACCCTGATATAGCAACCGAACATTTTCCGTATTCGCTATTTTCGGATGAAATAGCAATCATCCCCAGCAGTGTGAAGCTCGTCAATTGCGGCACTATTTATAGCGCAGGCGATTAAGCGCTCACCATCATCATGCTCTCCGAACCTCAATTGAACGGGGACAGAGCCAGTTTGTTCTATATAACTTGTTAAGTATCGTCGAGTTCTGACTTTCTTTAGAAAAAAGACGGCAATCACTTACTACATAGGCGCATGAAGACCTTCAAATTCACTTTCGCATCGTTAAATTTAGGACTATTATTTATTCAATGTGTGTGTATTTATATTGTGGCAAATTATCTACACTGACGCTTATGTTTTGACACGGTAGTCCTAAAAGCTCATGCTCAAGCTCAAGCAGTTACTAAACCCATCACACTCTTTGCCCCAGATTCGGAATTCTTATTTGGCCGCCCAAGCGAAGGTAGCATTACCTACACCGAAGTCGTACCAAAAGGCGTAGGCCTTGATGGTCAAACCACTTACGCGGCGCTGGGGGTAGGGGAGGCCCAATATGTATCAAAGGAGCCTTTGCTCAAACCAGGCATAATCGCAACAACTACGTTCACCTGGTCCAGTAAGTCATATGTAACAAGGCCTGCTCTGTACAAATGCTAATAATCAAACTGCGCTCAGTCGGAATCGTTGCAGATTCCACGCATGCTGAATATGCAATCTTCGAGACAAGCGCCCCGGGAGCGCAGTTGTTAGACCTCCATTGCACATATCCGGACAATGATTTGTTAGGCCCGCCTCTGGTAGGTGCATGTGCGGACTCAACGCGGCGGGATGGTGGATACAATCTCGTCAGTTCCATCACAGGTCTACCCCACTTTGCATCCTTCACGCCTATCTTGACTATTTCGCCATCGACGCCGACAACGACGCACAAAATACCTTGGCATCATCGTCCGGGACAGATTCTTCGAGTTCGAGTCCAAATCTGCAATCCCCAGGGCGCACGGATGCCACCCAATCCACCACCTCTGAGTGGATCTCTACTGATGCGAGTCTAATCCAGAACTCCATGTCTACATCTGATCAAGCGTCGCCAAGTGTTGAAATTTCTACAGCCAGTACCACCACCACAATACAGTTATCTGGCGAATTGGGTACCAATGCGGTAGAATCATATTGGTGGATTCCTTCTCTGTTTCTCATGCTGTTCATTTTTAATGAACAATGAAGACATATGTATGACGTTAAAGTTGATTGCGCTCAATTATATTCTTTATAAAATAAACCTGCTATAAATCTATCTCTTATACGAGCCCGAGTTGAGCGCTGAGCGCGAGTGCAACATGCGAGTAATGCTCCATTGAAATTCCTTACCAACGCTCATCTGTTGGTATTTATGTAAGCAGCTATCCGACGAGTACCGAGGAGGAATATTCATGACTTTTACAGGAAATTCGGGGAGTTCATACATAGCGATGCCAGTATATCAAATCTCTTAGTTTTCAAGAAGCTCGACACACGACATATTCAGGGGATGCCGTTGGTCCTTTCATCTCCGATTCTCAGAGCTCATTATTCCAGGTATGTTATCGGAGAGTCTTCTCTGGAAAGTCGAGGTTGACCGTAGCTGAATATCACGCCAACAGTAACAATGATAGTACAAGATGCCTCCAGCGCAAAATACGATGGCTACATTAATGGAGATTTGGCCTTTGATGAGAGCTGTACCTTCTCAAATGGAACGGGGGTGGGGAAAGCGCAGCATTCACCGCCCCATTTCGTCCTATTTTTACAGTCTCGTGGAGCCTCAGTCTTCACCAAGCTCCCAGCCATCGGCAGGGCAGGATACCCGATCGCGGCTGCAGGGCCTGCCAGTACAGAGAGTTCAGTTGTTGTCAATGGCAAAACTGTGTCGGAAACCTTGGGTCATCATTGTAGTAGTATCACTGATTCAAATCATTGTTGTCTGGCCACAGCATGCCATTGTAAATGAGCTTTGAACATTGAATACTGAATATCCACCAGAGAGTAATAATTCCTAGAGTGTGTAGACCATCGGACTCCTCTCAATTATCAAGACTACAGAACTTACAATATTTTATAATGGCACCAATTCCATCTGACGCCAGTTGTCGTCGCAATTGCTGTGCCGCCCGTATTCAAAAAATCAAGGGTCAAATTCGTCGGAGTCGGAGTCCATCAAAGGACTCGATATTCACAATCATCTTGATCGTGGTTTCCTGCCATCGTTGACAATTGACGTCGTTGTACAGCATCAAGAACCTCGATGTGATGTATCACTTCTTAACATATATCAAAGACCGTATTTTATAAAGGACGTCCAACATGTGAATTGTTCTTACACATATACGATGCCCAACTTTTGGATGCGCAGCGCGCCCAATGTATCCAGTCAACCTCACCTTCAGCTCGTCGGAACGCTACTCGTGGCCATCGCATACGGGTTCATCGCCTGCATATTCTTCCACACACTGTCGCTTCTAATAACCAACAAGAAACGCACATATATAGGGGCTACGCGAGGAGCTCTAATAATCTATATCATCGTCATGTTCGCTCTAAGCACGGCCTCTACAATTCAAGGATTTCTGTATATTACGAATGTTACATCCACAAGTATATCGTCCAGTATAATCAAGATGAATGAACCCCTCTTCCTTCCGATTACAATTTTTGGGGCCGATTTCTTCATGGTTCGTTTGTTCATTCATCACTGTGGCCCGAGGGCTTATTTCAACTTCATGGTTTCCCATTAGATATGGCGCATTGTAATTCTGCATTTAAATTCCTCCTTGAGGGATCGGATATTCTTGTGTAGTGCCCTAATTTGTATTTGGATGGGGACAATTGGTACGTTCCCCGACTTGACTCATTTCTCAATACAGGACCATAACTTTCATCGTGTTCACCTAGCCTCTGGAATATTGTATTACTTGGCCCCACGAATCCCTGCATTCGCCTCGAAGTCTCCGTTGACTCCAAGCATTATCACCATATCCATTACGACCTCTCTTAATTTGGTCCTCACATCCATGATTGTGATAAGACTCATAACCCAGCAAGGGATCATGCAACGCGTTCTTGGAAAGCAATATCGGTCCCCGTATTTAAGGATAATCGTCATGCTCGTAGAATCGTGTAGCCTGATAGTAGTGACGGGCGTTTTATTTCTTATACTTGTTGCTCGAAGCAACATGACGAGATACAACGGTTGTATCATTCCGCTGTTGCTGCTCCCTCATGCCTGCGTAAGTGACAGTTGAACGTTGAATCGGTATCGATGATATTTGTATTGATTCAGACCATCGTTTGATAGGTTGCAGCCCCTCTCCTGATCGTATATCAAGTAGCCAAAGGACGCGCCGGTACAAGTGACGAAGGGGTAGACATGCCTAATATCATGGGGACGATGGAAAATGCAGCAAATCTGGAGCCCATTCGATTCAATCGCCCTCCAGCCAGTATTTTCAGTCATGATACCACCAATATATCCGAAGAACGGGAGCACGGTCACGAACATGTCAATGGGCATGGGCATGGACACGGACACGGACATGGACATGGACACGCTGAGGATAGGCAGCCGTCAGAACGCCACGGACACGCGCCCTTGCCAATCTCACTCGTGTGAGGTTATCAATATGTACATGTCGGATAGGCATAGAACTAAAAATGTATCAGTAGTAGCCCAGTCGTTTGAAACGACGGGGAAAGATAAACATCCCATCACAATCTCCGCGTACTATGAGCTGAATCCGGGAAGCGTCCTGGAAAATATCCAGGCAGTCCTTGATATTTGCCTTCTCTGCGCAATTCTCCAATATCAATGTCAATTTGGTGAGCAACGGAAGGTGGTCCCGAATCTTGCGCATCCTCGCTATAGTCGCGAAGTTGGAATGGATCGATAGACTTCCCCATTTCGAAGAATTTTTCAGAAGTAGATCAAAGATTGGATGGGGGTCAAGGATGTCGGAAATGGGGGAATAAATGTCGACATGCAGGGGAATATTTCTTGACCGCCGGATGAGCTCAACGAACAGGTCAAGGTGTCCATCCCCTACGCAAGAAAATCCAACCGTCGGCAAATAGTTCCATAAAGTTGGAAGATGCAAAGCGCTCAATCGCCAAATTCGACAGACATGGGATATCACCCACGGCAGATCGCCAGCCCTAACGCAAATGCCGGGTTGGTCAAAGATGTTCTTGAGCGAAGAGACGTAAAATTCAAAGATCTCCTGCAAGATTTCTGAAGGAAGAGGGCGAATAGGGGACAAGATGCCTTCATGGTCGTAAATAAATCTATCCACATTATCAATTTGGAATCTTGTGGCAAAAAACCAGGTCGAGCTTGCAGTGTCGTGCTTTGTCAGAAGTAGGCTGTCTAATCGTTGCTTATCGGCCTTTGCGCTGGCTAAGGCGGCCTGTATTGCGATCGCCTCGTTATCTGATGGCGGGTCATTTGAGTGCAAGAGACGTTCAATCGATGCAAAAAGATCAAAGGGGCGGAGAGTGTGGGCCCTTGCATTCAGATCGCCTGCACGCTGTGATTCAAGGTTGCCGATCTTTCCACCCCCAAAGAATTAATGTTAGGCATTAATTATCTTAGATATGGCAATATAGAACATCAGACTTACCAGGTGCCCAGTAGATATCATGGGTGCCAAATTTGCAGGGGTGAAGCATGTTCGTGCAGCACACCCTTAAATATATGGGCCGCGGCGATCTTTGTCCTGAACCTTGAGTACTGAATTCCGATGCCTACCCAGCCAATCCCAATATCTTAAGTCAACATGTAGGGCGGTAATCGGCTTTGATTGACCTCGGTGGGCGTAGTTGCATTTTAAACTAGACATGTTCAGCACTTCAGGAAAAAGACACGAAATAACTTGCCTTTAGCAGATAACGATCGAAATCCGCAATATGAATGTTTGATGTCAATAGTCTTCAGCGATAGGCCAACCCAGTATTCTCGATACGGACATTCGTTTTCCACAAGACCCACAGATCAGATTAAAACAACAACAAAAGCACAGCGTGTGTCGGACTCTAAAGAAATCCAGACGAATAAATAAACCTAGCAAATAGCGAGGCCGGCCGTCAAGAGTCCTTCTTCTCCGCATCCTTCTTGGGCGTGTTGAATGGCGTTGGCGCCGCTGTGCCTAGCACATCAGCCTTTTCCGAGCTGGGCACTGCCGATGCTAATGAAGCGCCTAACATAACAAAGGTATGACGTATCAATATGCGTGTTATGACCAATTGTGGGTGTATGTGGAAAGGAAAGCACCGCCCGAAACCGAAGCAAATGAACCCACCTAGGAGATCCTTGACTACGCGCTCACCGATAAGGATGACACGTCTACATGCCATCTGCCATACACCGACACTGACAGAACCTGCATGTTGGATTTATCAGATTTAGTCAGAGAAATAGCAATCAAAATGGCGCACCAGCGGGGGCAAACGGTAGCGAAAGCCACCAGCCTAAGGGTCCGAACCAGCCTTGGGGGAGATAAAAGACAGCTTGCTTCCTGTACCACCAACCAACGACAAACTGTAGGCCCGTCGTCAGGAGCCACAACAGTGTCTTGAACTTCATCGCAAAGCCAGACTTCGCTGACGAAATTTCTGAATCTAAAGGATAAGGTAATGCGTCAGACATGGTCAGAGTACAAGCACCAGTGATTACGCACTGAGTTTCTCTAGATCCGCAAGGCCCTTATCCACACTTCGCCTCAATTTTGCCCACTTTGCAAACTGGTCTTGAGCGCTTGTCTTCAACAAATCCGATTTATTCTGTAGGATCTCGGATTTGAGCTTGCGCTGGCGCGCCGCCAAAGGCGAACGAGTAACACGTAGATACGCGTTATATGTCTATTTCGAAAGGGGAATCGAACAATGATTGATAGAATGGATTGGAGTTCGCCAACGATCAATTTCGATGTATACGTGGAAAAAGAGATTTTGAACGTACCACATCTAACAGAACGGTCTTCCCTATCCATGTCACCAGTTGTCCAATGAATACGAGAAGAAATATCGTCAAAAGTATCGACATGGCTGGCTCTCCTTCGTTTCAAAGTTCCGATGATATTTGCTGATTTTCCAGAAGTCTTCGCAGTTGGGGCTTTGCTTTTGCACCCGGTGATTTATGCACCCGAATTGTCTTCGCGGAGTGTTTACAGAGGTAGATTTCCGAGTCTGTCCAGAGATTAGGAAGGAGACTATCGTACAATAGAACAACTGCGCAGAGAAGGGAAGGAGAACGTCGAGGTCGTCGCGCAAGGGCGGGTGAACGTTTGCCACGACGCTCGCCGCTGGTGAGTCAATACCACGTTTCACGTGATATAATTTTTCGGCCCGGTGCTTACCGTTGTGCGCGCTTATTGCGATTTCGCATTTCTCTCGACGCATTTTATCAAGAGAAGGTCGAGTGGCAATCCAATTATTCAATAGATATATAAGTATAAAAGCGCTGATGTGTAACATAGATTTAACGGCTGGAATTCTAGAGTACTTTATTCTGTGTCTACGACTGTCATTCAACAGTTTGACTCCGAGCCCTCATTCTCTCGGATAGGTGATATAGGCAACATGTAGCTATTTTGCGAGCGTGGTATATGCATAGAAGCTTCCGGTTCTGTACTAGGCCTGATGACAGATTTCGGTATGCCACCGAGACCCTCACTATCGGAACCGTTCGTATTGTGGCGTTGGAACTGGATGGGACTGATGCAGTTTTCTTCTGACAAGCCATGAATGTTTGGGGTATTTATCTCTGATTCCCTTAAGGTTGTAGATGCACGCCCTCGAGCTGCCTGATATATAATGAATAGCGGTGAAGCGACCTATAAAGGTTGAAGACTTTTTGACGCGAGATTCGGAGTAAGACTCACGTAAACGTGGGGTAACAGAAGGAGAGGAATAATTCCGCCATTTAACGTATTGACGTCGGCACCCTTAACAAGGATTAGGTAGGCAGCACCTGTCACTACGATTAATCCGCACGATTCTACGATCATGAAGATGACTCGCGAATACGGCGATCTGTATTGCTTGCCCATAAGCTTCCGCATCGTTTCTTGGTGGTACATAAGCCTTGCGATAATCAATGCGGCACGGACAATATTCATGGATGTCGTTATTGAGACCGTTACGACGCTTGGCGTTAGCGGAGAGTGGAAGGTAAAAGCGGACGCGGCGACGTGAGGCGGTAAGTAGTAAATCACTGCAAAGACTTCAGGGTATAATCGGGTCAGTTAAATAACTGAATGATTTCAAGTCTTAATCACCTACAAAGTGAGCATATTGATGTCAGCCCCAGGGTGCAGTATATCAATTTTCGTAAAGGAACCATCTGATAGTAAAGAATGTAGCATCGCCAGAGCTTGATAAAATAAGAATTAGTAGTTATATATGCGCCACATATATGGCAAAGCGACTTACCAGAAGTCCATCGGCACCGATTATCGCAGGTGGAAGGAAGATTGGCACATTCATACGGATAAGATTGCTCCGATGGGCGCTCATCCCGTCGAATATAGCTCTGATGATATACACAAAGGTCTGGACCGCTGATGCCGTGCTCAATGAGAACATCGCGACGACATAGGCAATCAAAAATGCGCGGATTGTGCTTGTGTACGAGCTCCGCCTGTTCGAGATCAGGAGGGACAAACAATGGAGAAAGAGGCAGATGATGAACCCATAGGCGATTGCGGAGACGAGAGTACCTATTAATTGGAGGCGGAGGAGATTATCTGCAGCCACTATGGTGGCCAATACATCGCTGCGAAGGGTGTTGGGCATAGTATGAGCAGGATGCCTTAGCTTAAACCGATTCAGCAAGACGTGCTGTGCTTTATATTTTACTGCCGCCACTAAGGCCTAAGGTGTAATATGATTATCGTCCGAGCACCACGGTCAACACTCTTCATCGCATAATAGAACCAATGGACTACTCCATATAGCACCATATTATGGTTCTATCCCATTTAGATCACAGTAGATATTTTACTGTGCATGAATTCGGAGGATCCACTCCTTGCAGCGCCTCCGTAGACGAAAAGGTAAGTATGTTCGCGAGTATGGTTATAAATAGCCTGTTCATGAGTGTGCCACAGCGCTCCGATTCAAATTAGCTGCGAGTTCATTACACCTTGATTCCATTTTGCATCCTCTCTGTCTGTGTCGACCTGAACGACAAATAAAAATAATATCTACTTAGAGATTTCATTTCATTGGGAAAATTCTTCAGTACTGCTCCGTTGCTCTTTCCTCTGAATCTAAGCAGAGATCACCTTCCGCAATGTCAGGCATCTTCAAGCATACTAAAATTGCGGAAGGTGATCTCTGCTTGAGAGCGAGGACGCGGAAAGTATAAAGCGCTCAAAATGTGTTGTGCTAGATCAAGCTTCAGTGTAGAAATTTACAAGAGACAGCTTCAAAAGAGACGGCATTCGCTAGGCTCGCTACCATCCGGTTCTGATTCAAACCCCGCTTGATGCTTGCCCCCACAACAATACCACAACAAAGACCAAACAATCCTCCATCTCATGATCACTGAGATTCAGAAATTGAACATCCCACCGAAGGACTGGTAGCGAGTCTAGGCATTCGCCGAAGTATAAAACCAGCACAGGTTTCCGTCAACTCCCATTTCCAATCCAAGCTCGCAAACAAACGAATTCCTTAGACTGATTGTGGGCATGTCACACACAGCCTTTCAAGTCACCGAGCTTAAAATTGGATGGCCATGATTCTGACAATCGACGCCCGTCGTCAGTGTACCAAAGTTCCTATCTCGTTTCTCCACTGGATTTAGCCTGGAATTCGACACGATGTCTTCAGAATTCTCGTTTCGAGTGAGTCGTTTACACCTTTACTGACTGGAAACTCGGTTTGCTCACTTTCGTTCAAGACGCGTTGGGACAATACTAAGAAGAAGTTGAAGGATATACGCCCACAGTTCACGAAACGGAGGGATAGTGGGATATTTGTTGCAGAGTCCAGCTCTACGTCTCCAAAACGACACTCGTTCCAACCTCTCCAGCGCACTGTTGAACGGCTTCTACTATCAAATAACCCCCCTACTGCACTGGAGGAAGCCCTCATCCGCGAATCTCTTGCCACAGCGATTGCAGCAACGCATGGGCTAGAGAGTTCGCTTCGGGAAAACAGGAGCAGTACAAGCGGGAAGTCGGCAGACTCTCAAAAGGAGAAGATGCCACTGGAAGTCCAACGACGCCTCATTCGGACCTACAGGCAAATACTCTCACCACTCCGACGCCTACCAGCCGAGGTTCTTTGCGAAATATTCGAGGCGTACGCGTTTTGGCAACAAGAGGCTTTTCGCAAAATTCGGATCGTGAAATTTCGACACCTCCCATGGGCATTGTCGCACGTATGCCGATATTGGAGGGACAACGCCCTCTCCGTCCCATCTCTCTGGAATTATCTGCCCTCGGCCGACCTTCGCATTCAGCCTTCGCCTAAACTCGATCGGCATTGCGAGGTTTTCTTTGAGCTCCTGTTACGCGCCCGGAACTCTCTCCTGACAATCGACATTGACGCTCCTCCGACCATGAAGGTGAAGCTTCCGCACCCACTCCTGGATCTACTCATGGCGCATTCCGAGCGCTGGGAGACTGCGGTTATTGAAGCGACAAACTTGAACATAGTCGGACTGCAGAGCATCAAGAATCGCCTGCCGTCGCTCACGAATTTGAAATTAATTCTCTGGAGTCATCAGTCGGCAGTGGACGTGGACGTGGACCGTTTGGATTTGTTTGAAGAGGCACCAAGTCTGCAAGAGCTCATCGTGCTTGGGGAATATGATGGCCGAATTATCTTTCCATCGGGGCGGCTTCTTCGCTATCAGTATGAAATCGGTAGATGCAAGACTCAGTTGACTGGCGATGCAAATGTTCTCCGAGAACTCGTCATTACCGACTATGCAGATTCAACTTGTTGTTGGAGTGAATCTTTGAAGACATTTCCTGCTGTAACGAAGCTGTTGTATACAACTCCATGGTTGGGCTCTAGGTCCCTAATCCTTCACTATATTGTTCTTCCAGCCTTAGAAGAACTTCGTATCAAGGAAAATTATACTGAACTACCCGGGCTATTGCTCGCCTTCCAGTCTGTGATCCTGCGCTCTCCGACCCCTTCTCATCTCAGGATTCTTGATCTTCACATAGACTTCTACTACAACCATTGTTCCTTGACCAGCTTTCTGAGACACATCCCTTTCCTTTCAGAATTACGGGTAACAATTCCGCCTTTGGATGTTCTTATTGCATTGGCAGATGTCAGGCCTACGGATAGACTGGTTCCACGACTGGAATCTTGCACTTTCATTGCACATACTCCAATTGACTTCAAGTCAGGACGGGCCATTCTCAGCTTAGGTGCTTCTCGATGCGAAGCTGACATTGACACGTCTCGAGATGATACAAACGCGATATCTCGTTTGAAAAAGCTATCCGTCGTAGGGTGGCCTTCTTTCACGGAGCTACAATATGGAGATGTAGAGATTCGCATACAGCATTCACATCAGCCTACCCTTGAACGATGGAGCTCTCCGTCTAGTACCGCCAAACACCTGCAACACCTCAAAACGAAACTTTTCTCTGAATTCGAGTTTGTCACACGTACCCACACGAGCATATGCAACGCATTGCATGAGATCGCACTCGTTGAGGTTGCAGATGCTCGCGATATCCTGGTATATTATTTATCAATGTCTGAAACAATAATAACCCATCCTGATTCTATATTTTTGGCAGATGTTCGACCTTCCTAATACGCTCGATCAAATCGAGTCCGCGTTCATGCCAATGTCAAGGACTCGTAAGTTCGGCACTGTGAGCAAGCACATTCGTAAGATTCAAACAACATGGGCGTCCGCGCTGTCAAAATGCCCAAACAGCCAACTCCGCGATATCCGTTGGGTACGTGGGGGAGACTCGTTCGACTGTCTGGAGTATATCGCTAAACATCATGGTGCGATTATTTAGTCTACTAATTCTTTCTGTTCAACAATCTTTCTGATCAAATTAATATAGAGATAAGGAGGGATCGGAGAGCGTTCATCAGGAGCATTATACGTGGACTCTGACTTTCAAGACTTCTATTTCGAATACAGCCCCCTCTTGCGTGCAGCATCAGTAAATCCATGATATTTTTTGGATGATTTGGAACATTTACTACTACCGCGTACGCTGGCGCCAATTTTGAACTCGTGGTGCTATCTTTATTTGTATACACTACCTGGCAAAACCTTCTACTTACTGGTGGCATCACTTTGAATTCGAAGTCCTGATTGTACACGTAACCTCTTGCATATGCTGCCAAATCGTCGATTTTGCTCACAGTCACCCCATTTGAATCTCGACCTGCATGATACCGCCCAACTGTATAAGATGTTACTCCCCCAACTCAAATACAAAAGATTCATAGAGTGCGCTGGTCTACTGTCTATTTTACTGACCGCATACCACATATTTGTTGGTTTATCCCTGACAAGCACCCCAGCATTCGGCTACCCATGGAAATTCACCCACCGTCCAAAGGCTCCAATATGTACGCCTACGCAATTTACGAATGGTTCTTGGGTGTATCGCCCCAAAACACACGACGCGAACATGACTTCTCCCAAGGATGCTTTGGCGTTTTCTGGATTTCAAGGCTGCGCAAGCTCCGGGGAATATTTCTGGCATCTAGCGGCTGATCGAGAAGATCAATACGACCGTTTTCCTAGAGCTCACTCATGGGAATGGAAGCCAGGGGAAGGATGTGAGAATTTACAGCGACTGGATCCAGAAGAACTGGTTACGGACCTTGTAGAAGTTGGCGCATGGTATCTTGTCGGCGGTAAGGATAGAATTTATCTTCTGTCCGTCATTTTGTCAGCCTTTCTAATATATTTTGCCTCTTAGATTCAGTCTCCGAAAACCATTTCTTCTCGTTATCTTGTCTCTTGTACCCCCACGTTTATGCGACACCAAATTATACGGCGAGCGCTGATTTTGATCGTGCTTGGCCACAAAACCTATACCTTTCTCCTTCTTCGTCCTTGGTTCAATCCATTTCTTTCCCGAGAGGCTTCAATATAACATCGACTCCACTGGCTACCTTCCGAAGAATCGACTTGTTGCTATCGAAGGAAGAATTGATCGACATACATCGCTCGGCCCAGGACAAACCCCTCGAGGATGAAAGTCTATTCAGCGAGGAATCCGTATGGACGTTACCTCTGGAAGAATATCTGACTCAATTTCTGTCCCCGTTACCTTCTGCGAATTATGCGACCATGATCGTGAGCACCGGTGGGCACTGGACAACAACCCTTCTTTCCAAAGCCTCTCCGCCAGGAATGGAAGGCATTCTATCGTTATTCGAATCATCCATGATACAGTGGGCCAGAAGACTTCAGAACTTTCTACATGAACGAAATGAGTACCAAAAAATGTTGGGTGCAGATATGAAACGTGTTGTCGTCCGAGCGTATTTGCCAGGACACGAGAGTTGTCATGAATCCCGCCAGCCATGGTCGGAGATCAAGCCCTTTGTCTGGAATTGGTACAACTGGGCCGACATCTGGAAGCTCAATTCAATTTTTGAGGCGAGTCCAATTATTCTCTACAGAAAATCTAGTCTGAATGATTTGTTGCAGAGATTATTGTCAGATCAAAAGTTGTATCCAGATATTTATTTTCTTCCCATTGATCGACCTGGTCGCTTGAGGCCAGATGCAGTACGTACTGCTCAGATTTCCGTCATCGTGGGCTTTACTCACTTGCATGGTTGCAGCACGCTACTGGTGATTGTCTGCACATTATGTCAGGCGCCGGCGTTCTGGAAGGATGGACTCATTACATCTGGCATTTCGTCAGGAATCATACTGGAGCAGAAAAATGAGGTAGTTGCAGAGATAAATGTACATACAAAAAGAACAAAATGCCTCGTCTGAATGGTGGTATACGTACACGGAATGTCTAGAAGGTACAAAGCAAAAGAAATCCAGTGTATAGTAGCAAATGATGGAGGGTGATATGTACACATGCAGGGAGAGAATGAGGATAAAACGAGATGATGCTAGCAATTAAGATCGGTCTAGTGTGGTTGCAATGTATTGCAAAGTCTCTTCGTCAAGAAAACCATCAGCCAAAAGGGTAGCCATCAACGCCTCCTTGGTGATCATAGGCACAGGAGCTGCTTCAGCAGATTTGGTAGGCACCATTTTATACAGTTCACAAACGGTGTTGATGGCATTGGCAATTCGCATGGAAAGGGAATCAAGAACAAACATGAGCTCGGCGTCGGTGGAATTGTGGTTAATAGACGGTAACAAGACATTGGGGTCGGAATAAAAGATGCGTGAATTGTTGACATTCTCTTCGAAGTCGATGTCGGACTTGATGCTGTTCTTGCGCTCCGGAAGTGGCTTGAATAATCGTCGTGTAGAGAGGGCTTCAATACGCAAGCAAAGTAATCCAAGCTCCCGTATTTGATGTACGCTGAACTGGACTCGTGACGCTGAAACTGTAGGATCAACCGGGGCATCCTTCAGATCATGACGTCCTTCCAAGCCAGAGGGATATATTATCGATATTAGCTCGGGGAGTTCAATACCCTTGAGCTTGATTTCTCCGATGGGCATGATTACAACGCCCAAATCACGGATACCTTCGACTGCGTTTGGATTCTGAAGCTGCGAATAATCGGTTTCATCCTCAATTTCCAATACCCGTGCGTTTATCTCGCGAATGATATCGTTGCTGCAGGAGATTTGACCACCCAAAGCATTGCCTGAGATACGTGCAGAACGATTGACCATAGGCCCAAAGTAGTCCATTCGGTGGGTGATCAAGTCAGGTTCGCAGAGTGGCATACCGCTGTGAATTCCCATCCGAACAGAGAGACCGCGGGCGAGGAGAGTTCCTGCAGAGTCATATATTGGCTTTCCGTCTTCACACTCGAGAATTTCCAAGGGCCATGGCTCGTGGAGAAGCTGTACTTGTACAGTCAGACACCACCATACTGCGGCGAGACTGGTGGGGAAGGAGCACATGAAAGCATCTCCTTCAGTCTTGACTTCATATCCTCCACAAAGTCGAAGCTGGCGTCGAAGAAGCGTGTTATGGAGCCGCATAGCAGTCGCCATTCCCGGGTTTGCTTCCCACAGGTGCGTTGAGTTTCGTATATCTGTGAAGACAAGCGTGACGTGGCCTGTGGGTGCAGGAATCTCGTAATCCAAAAATTTGAAACCCGCTTCTGGCTTCTTTCTGCGGTAACTCTGGTCAAGAATTGGATCAAGCGTTGGTTGTCGAGACCGCGAGGGCGTGTTGAAAAGGTCTGCGACCCATACAACCATGATCATCACACTTCCGTCTGCCCCATAACTGATAGCAAAGTCCCGAAGTTTTTGTGCAGCAAGCATGGGGTCTGGCCGTTCCGTTCGAATAACGCTGCGTACAATGTCGACAGCGGTTTGATATGGGACGAAGTCCCACAGGCCGGAGTTGGCAATGATGATAAATTCATCCATATCCGACAGGTCGTAAATGAGGATGTCTGGTCGAGCATTGACGGTTGGGAAGAGATGATAGTATCCAAATCCGCGAGATACTTTCGCTTCAGGATCATCGTTGACTAGCCCAGACGGCGATATGAAGCCCTCAGCACTTCGAATACGGATGGTCTCGCCGCGTTGGAAAGGATCATGTTTCCGGGAGATTTCATGATATACGCCTTGTCTCGAGCCTATAGCTAACGCATTACCAATGTTGGCAGCGTAGAGAGTCCTGTCGAAGAAGTATACTGCCACGCATGAGATGCCAGTGCGGGAATAAGCACTTTCATGGCTATGCGACGAGGTCAAACTCGCTTGAGAATTTTTGCGCGTCGACTGAAGATGTTCCCACAGGTCCTGATTGAGCTTCAAGAACGTCCAAACGAGAGATTTCGGTATGCCCTCTTTTCGCTGGTGGTATGGAAAACCTTCACTTTCTAGCTTGGTATTAACTGCAGCAAGCTGGGTCCTGAAAACGTCCACGAAACTGTCATGAATGTACTTCGTTAAGCGATTAGGGCTTGCTCCCTGCGGAAGGTGCTTAGGAGGATGCGTACGTCCAAACATGGCAAAAAGGGCTTCATCTTGTCGACCATGAAACTCATGCACCAGATCCAGCATGGTCAACGTGTTGTTCTTGCCCATGGAATCCGCAATGCCGTATCCCATACCGCAGACTGTCGAAAGAGATGTTCGTACACGCCGATCAATATTTTCATCGGGAATATCTACCGTTGCATCTTGCGACGTGTTGGTGATGGTGACATCCATGAGCCCTAAGACTTTCAGTTGCTGCAGATTTGTGAAACCTGAAAGCATTGGGGTGGCAGATGAATGGAAGTGCTTGCTGGCTCGCACTGACGAAGACGAAGATTCTGCCTTGATCTGGAGACGCTTGTTTCCAGACAGATTGAGGTACTTGAGATTCGTGTTGAAATTCCTATACAAAAAAAAAAGTCAGAACACAAGACGAAAGCAATTTTAGAAGGGCCGCACCAATTCCAATCGAACTCCCAGTTGTTGATATTGTACTTCAAGTAATTACTGCCAACATCCAGCATCTTCAAGTTCGCAACCTTGCCCAATTCCTGGGGCAGCGTTACCAACTTATTCCCGTTCAAAAATATCGTCGACAACTTCGTCATGCGAGGGAAGTCCTCGCTCGGTATACTCGTCAGCTTGTTTCCGCTGAGATAAAGCTCCTCAAGGGCCGTCATGTTGCGGAAGAAATTGTGCGGTAGATCCTGAATCTCGTTGAAGGACATATTGAGCACCTTCAGTTCCTCAAAGATCATGAGCGGTAGTACGGAATTGTCAGTCAGACAATTTTCGCCGACGTAGAGTTTCCTCAAAGAGCGGACGAGTGGAGGCAGGCTTCGCGTCGAGCTGACGGATGCTACTGATCCCTTCCGTGGTGGAATGATAGGTGCGGCTAGACTGCCGTCAATGGTATACGCTTCCTTGGCGACAACAGGAGGTTCGGGCCAACCGCTCAGAAAGTTCGATGTGATGTTGATTTTCGCCAACTTGGAGCAATCCCAGAGCGACTGCGGCAGCTCATTGAGGTTGTTGTTATGTGCATCGAGTGTTGCAAGCTCCTGCAGACGGCCAATGGATTTGGGCAGATAGTCGAGTTTGTTGTCCGTGCAGGAAAGACTTTCCAGGAATTTGAGATCGCCGAGGCTATCGGGCAGCGATCGGAACGAGTTATGATCGAGTTTGAGAGCTCGGAGGGAGGATAGTTGGCTGAGTGCGAGGTCATCAAGGGAGGAAAGTTTGGCGTGTGAGAGATCCAAGACGGCTAAAGCATATGGAGGTCTGCCCAATGGGCCTGGCGAAAGCGTAAGCTGCGTTATGTCGTTATGAGAGACGATTAGTGTCTTCATCCGCGGGCCAAGTGATAGATCCAGCGCATGGACGGCGTTATGGTCTGCACTGAGCATATGCAGATTCGGCAGATTACAGACAAGCGATAAATCTGAAAATTGATTTCGCCTAATGTCGAGCACCTGCAGCATGACGAGGTCAACGATTTGGTCTGGAAATTTGGAGACCTGGTTGCCGACGAGGGTAAGGCGCTCAAGAGCCTTAAGAGATCCAATTTGGTCCGGAAGTTCTGTAATCGTGTTGAACGAGACATCGAGGTCGCGCAGAGTCGCGATCTGGGTGAGGACATGAGGGAAAATGCGGAACTTGTTGTTCGAGATATTAAGGGTGGTGAGCGCCTTCAGCCGTGCGAAATGCCACGGAAGGTTCTCTATGCGATTGTTCTGGGCATTAATGGCGGAAAGGTGAGGGATGGGGTCAAGAATAGCATCTTCAAGGTCGCGAATAGAATTACAAGAAATGTCGAGGCGATGCAAGCTCGTTGAATGCCGTATATTTTGCGGTACTTTCTTCATTGACATGTACGACATGCGTAGGTCCCGCAGCACCGTACATGACTGGATGAAGTCGAGCGGAATTTCGATCATGGGATTTCGGTCGAGTTTGAGAAAGACTATCTGGTCGGAGTACTTGTACAAGCCGAGTGGGATCACTCGCAGACTTTGCCCTGTTAGATCCACGACCTCGTAATTTGTGAGGTTGATTTGTTCCTCCTAGCGAATGATGAATATGACGACGAATGCAGAAATGGGTGACAGAGGCCACTTACGCCGGCAAGGTGTTGGGCTTTGTAGACGAACTTCAGTAATATGTTGAGATTTTCTATGCCAAGCAAGTGTACACCGTCATCGTAATCATAACCCGCCTGCTCCATGCGTAGCTTAACAATTGCAGCTGGCCGCTCATTTGGACCCAATATTCGCTCTATAACGCAAAGGTTCCTACTAAGTATGACAGAAAAAAAGAAGAGATCTCAAATGGATTCGCACCTCGTCCTTGTTCCTTCAAATATAGATAAACCCTCCCATTCGTCTGCTCTATTTTCTTGCTCACTTTGGCGGTAAGGCTCGCCACGGTCGTCTCCAAATCGATGGCAATAACATGGTACGCGTTATTCGGCGTATACATTCGCATCCTATACGTCGCACCCGGCGGCGGTTGGTTTTTCAGCCGGGCAAGAGGCCCTTTTGTCAGGCCAGCTATCGACGAAGTCGAAGAGAAAGACACCGAGGCAACATTCCGTGCGCGCCTGCGTACACGATCTTCAGTCCGTGCTTTGGTGCTTCCGTTGTTCATAGGCGCCATAGTCGTGTTTCCATCATCCGATTCCGAGTTATGCCCTTCTGACAGCTCTGCTACGTTGTAGTAGTCACCCGTTCCTTTGTCCACTGCCCAGCTATCTGGGGCGGCCCACGATGGGCTGCCAGGACCCTCGGACGAGCTGGTAGCGAAACCTTGGGTATTCAGTAGGCTATGCGGAGGCGGAGGAGTTGAATATTTCGACGACCCATTAGAAACATCCGGCAAAGAGATTATGCCTTTACGTTTGTCCTGAGGTGACGTAGTTGCGAAGGGATTGCTAAATTCAGTCTGGGGTAGGAAATATTGGTGATGGTAAATGCTGTGGTCAGAGTGGCTTTGGGTAGAATCAAGGCCGCTGCTCGGAGAATTTGGATCTCGTAGGCCATGGCCACCGGATGACGCGGAGGCAATGCTGAAATCCACAATGCCTTCAAGTTGCTCCGGAGAAAAATCGACAATACCAGTGGCGTTATCAAAATTCAGGCCATCTGGTTTGGTCGTATACACGTCTTTCGGCGGCGGAGACGGTGGAAGTTTGCTTCCAGTCAATTTTCTCTTCCCTTTGTCGCGTTTTCCTTTTGATGCGATTGATGATGGTATTGAAACGATAGTTGGCGTTGAGGCATTCGACGACACAGGGAACAGCGGGTTCGGATACCGTTGCTGAGGTATAGGTGGTATTGGTGGTCGCAAGGAAGGATGCTCGGAGTCTGACGACTCCGTTCGCAGGTGGGCTTTACTCGGCCGTGTTTTGAGCTTTGAGAACAGGTTATACGAGGACTTCGACTTGGATACTTCGCCAGAATTCGTTGACGAGCCGCTATTGAATAGTCCTCTTGATGACTCGGTATCGTCAACAGAGAGCCTCTGGCTCTCTGGCACCATTAGACTGATGTGAGATTCTGAGGTGCGCACGCTCGAACCGCCGTTCGTGCGATGCATATGGCTCGTGCTATTTTGGCGCAGCGATACCAATGAGGCCAACGAGTTTTTGGAAGGAAATCCGAAGGTACGTGAAGCCGATGGGTGTTGAAGTGGGCCTATTGGATATGACTTCGGAGGTGGCGTTGGCTACACAGCAGCCCGAGGTTAGACCTCAAGAGAAACATCCTCCCACTGCTAAGGAATACGCACTGGAGGATCCTGCTCTATCCATGGTGCAATTGATACATCCTCCTTCGTGGGCATGCCCCAGTCAACGTCCGTAAACCTAGCCCTTCCATTCTGATCGACAAGTTCCTCGGACAGGGCAAAGGCAGTCGACACTCTGCGCTCCATGTTGTGTGTCGCCGGTATTCAGAGAATACGACACGCGAGGCGCGTAGCCTTGAGATGTCTAGGGCGCGATCTGAGCGCGATAGTAGTTGGTCATAGAACAAGAGCACGTCGAGCCGCCCAGTCCACCCAAATGCCGGATTTGCCTGCAAATTCCCACAGCACGGAGACGATGGCATCTGATCCTAACCTTGCGCTTCAAAGCTTCATGACGGTTTTTAATCATTAAACCTCAAGGTTAGACCCAAGTGCTTGATGCTAATAAGTATGGAGAGAAAAATGGTTGATGACATTGAGGTGACGTCGGCACTGTGCGGTGTGCCAAAGGACCCAACATAAATTCACTACAGGCCTAGCAAATCAAATTCTTTCTATCGTTCCCGACCCGGACTACTAACTTGACTCCTTGCTCCTTCAAGAACGAAATCTGTTGCTGCTTTTTCCTAACGATCTCCTTGACAGCATTTACCACCGACTTCTTCTCCGACTTGATGATGACTTCAACAGCTTTAAGCTCGCGTCTATGTACTGACAACCTTCCAGGGACACAAAAGATACTGGGGAGTAATGCCAGACCTAATTCGGTGTCCTGTTCTATCGTCAAGTCGCGCAGATCTGGGAAATAGAGGGGCTTTGCGCTGTCGCCGGTTCCCGATGCTCTTCCAAGGAACGAAAACAAATGGTTTTTGAGCTGTGGCGAGATGGGCACTACATTTTCCATACCCAACAGGCACATACCGGGAATGCCCTGACAAAAGTGCTTTATATCGTCTGTCGAAAGCTTCATGTTATGAAGCAGTAAACACAAGTTCGAAGATTTGCGAAGAAAGTTGATAAGAAGGCGCATCTGCGCGCCTTCTTCCAACCCATTGATCCCTAAGGTATCCAAAGAAGGACACAACAAATGTGCGTATATGTCGGATCCTGAGTGGTATCCAGTTATTGTGAGATGTTCGAGGGCGCTGTGTAGAATGGGTTGATTCGGAAACAAAAAATGAGACGCCCCGAGTAATAAGAACAACGGGTCGGTCAGGGAAAAGATGGCTATCCTGACATTGGGAGCTTTGCGAAGGACCTCAAGGCATTCCGCGGCTGGGAGGTTGACCATATCTAGTTGCGTTAGATGAGTCCAATCCATGTTGTCTATTTGGCTAGAAGATATAGACCCCAGCGTTATGAACACCGGCTGTACAACGAATTTCCCCAAGTCAAATTTCCCCACGTCTTTGCAAAAAGATGTCGCGAATCCCAACGTTTTGAGTTGCGAGGTGCCTGTTTGGTCGCTGGAGAAATAGGAAAGGTTTTCTGGATCTCCATCGTATCTGAGTTCTGCCCATCGGGAAGAGTAACGGTTGATTACTTTGATCAGCCCTTTTATACCCATTTTGTTGCGAGCGAGAATATTGATTGAAAGAGGTTCTTGGCCAGACCTCTCTATCCATTCATTCGCAAGGAAGGGCAACGACGAAGCGTTCGAAGATGACAGAATCAGAGGGACATAGGTCCAGAGTTGCGGAATAGAATGCGCTATGGTCCTCCATCTCTGGGAAACGGCCGATAGAATTAGCGGTGCCCCTAACATCTTGTCCAATTTGAGTCCAACAAGATCAAGACTTGCTTCGTCTTGAGGAACGCTGAATGCAAATATCTTCGTTATAATTTCCGGGGGCACGCGACAGGTAATCAAATCGTGGTTGGAGTTGATCTGCACCTTCCACTCCCGACGTTCCTTTTCCAATTCGCCGACGGTCTTCGTCAGCTCCTCGATTTTCTTCAGCTTCCCGTGGATTTTTTCGTCCAATTCCATGACCCGTCCACAGGGCTCACAAGGGTTGGAGCCTGTGGCCTGGCATATGTGCGTATTTTCGCTAGCGCGGGGATTTTTGCAGTACTGACACTGGCAGCTCATAAGTACTGGCGCGAATCTGCGATGGATGAGCACAAAGGGAGAGAGACGTTATCGATGCGACTGGCATACTCTCTCATGCTTTGGCGCACTACTTGACGTGCACATGCAGCTATGACTCAGCATAGAACCACCAGAGAAGCCCAAGAAGTTGTCGGACTGGCAAGGTTTTGTGAGAACAAGAAGATCGCCATCTAATATCTATCTATAGACCCGTGGGCAGACGTCACTAGTCACTAGTCACGATGGACGCATCTACTCAATGTCAGGCCCGCAGTTCTAGGGACTCGGAAAAGATGGCTATCCAGGGCATTCGAAGGTTTGTGATGCGTGAAGAACCTGAGGAGGACATACGGCTAGAGTGATGAATTGAGTGTCCTATGCAGCCCTCCATCTCTGAGAAACGGCTGGTAGAATTAGCGATGCGCCTAAAATTTGTCCGATTTTTTCTGGCACACATCTGCACCATTGACATCCGTTCCTGGCGTTCCATTTCCGCTGGTCTTCATGAACTGCAGGCGAATCAATTTGAGCGCCAATGTTTGATAAGCTTAACAAGATATACACATGTGTTCATTATCAAAAATCTATCAAGATGGACAGCATAAACATACAAGATACTCCTCACTTAGTAGCGCCCAAGCCTAGTTTTGTGTTCTTGATAATCGCCGTCAATGGAGCATCGAGGCCACCAGTAAATCCGATACGACTGCCTTCGGACCAACCCATTAGCGTCAGCATACGGAAACCAACATTAGACTCGTTGATTTTGGGGGCAGTCTAAACGATTGAAATAATGAACACAGACACAAAAAGAAGAAAAAGCCAAACATACCTTTCCAACCTCATCGCCTTCTCTATGGCGAGGCATCGATGCCGGCGGACCCCTGCCACTCTTATCGTAGATGAAGGAATCTCCACGGGCACCCATGCCCCCGCTCCTCCTCACGATCTTCGCCACCTTCGCCTCGTTCACGTTATACCCGGTTTTCGTTGTCTTGTTCAGCGTTGTGTACCGTGCATCACCCTTGCCCTTGCTCACGCTCTTCAAATTGAATGCAATAGCCATTTCATGGACGTTCTTCCGAGTTTCCTTGTTCGTCGGGGGCAAAGACATCGTTGAGGGACCGCCGACATCAGCTACGAAACGCCGGATCTGTTGCACTAGTGTAGTCATGTCAATGATGCGATTGGGGATTACGGTGATGGTTGGGTCAAGCTTGGCGGCGGCGAGCATGGCTTTGCGGCCTTTCTTGCCTCCTTTCTTTCTCGACATTGGGTCAGCGGCAGCCTCGAGACGGGCTTGCTCTCTCGCTTTCTTCCTTTCTGCTTTAAATTTACGGTCTTTCTCCCATTGCTCCTGCAGTTCAAGAGGGAGGTCCTTGTTCTTGTCCTTCCGGCGTTCTAGGGAAACAAATATTAGAGACGAAGGATGTCAGTGGTTGGGGAAAACTCACTAGCTGGGGCGAATTCTGAATCAGAGAAATCTCCATCACGAATAGCTTGGAAAAGTGCTTTTTTGGCCTTCCTGTCCCGTCCATTCAGGACCTCGTGTCCCTCATCCAAAATATCCTGAAAATTTAAAGTAAGAACTTGAGAGATATGCTTGCGAGGGAATATCAAACACACCTGAATTTCTTGTAAGAACTCATCATCCTTCTCCGCCCAAGTCATATTCCTCAATAAGAAATCGGTTCGATCTTCATCACCATCCTCCTCTATATTCTCCATCGAGGTATCGGCGTGCTTGCCCGATCGTGATTTCTCCCTAAGCCGTTCCAAACGTGCTTGGAAACTTGACCTTGGAGTCTGATCCAAGTCATCATCGTCTTCCTCATCATCGTCCGAGTCGTCTGAATCGTCATCGCTACCCTCAAGCTTGTCATCCTCGAACTCGAGCGACTCGGAGACGAGCATGGCCTCCTCCGCCGCCATGACGTCTTCTTCCGACTCGTCATCACTCGAGTCGCCTTCGCTTTCTCCGCTGTTGTCGATCGCCTCTGCGTCTTCCATCTTTATCAACTCAGCGTCGCGTACGTCGTCCATCGTCATATGCGCCCCAGCTTTGTTGCCTAAGAGACCTCCCACGAAGCTCTTCATCGCCTCTAGGTCTAGATCAGCATCAACGTCCATGCCATGCGCGGAATCGTCGGCGATGTCTTCATCGTTAGCCTTCGCTTTGCCTTTGCCATTATCTGCGCCATTTGTCTCCTTTTCCTTTCCTTTACTTTTCGACATTCCAACAGCTGCTAAAAGTGTTTCAAGTCCCTCCTCGACCTCATCAGCCTGCTGTAAGTCCTCATCATCCGTGTCGCCCCATTCCAAATCTGAATCGCCCCTCCTCCGCTCGCTGCGCCGGGGATCGTAGCGGTGCATCTCGACCTCCTCCCGCATGGCACCAAAAGCGCCAAACGTCGACTTCAGAGATTTCCGTTTCTTGGTCTTCACCGTGCGTTTGCGATTCCATACTTTAGTTTGGCGAGGAGTGGAGAGCGGAGGAACTTGGAGGCGTGATGAAGAAGATTTGCCAGGTGTTTCTGGGAATGAGAACGAGAACGAAGCAAGAGCAGGCGCTGGGGTTGTCGTAGGTTCTGATAGTGAGGAAGATGCTAAGGCTATTGGAAGTGCTGCGGCGCTAACGTATTCCGTGAAACGGGAGGTGTCAGGTTCGTGAGACGAAAGCTTGTCGTTAGGTTGTATTTCACTTGCGATAGCGGATGAGTTGCGAGGGTGGGGTGCAACGTAAACGATAACATCGTCGTCGTCGTCATCGGCCCTGAGAGCAGAAGGTACCACGTTCGATGAAGGCGCCATTTCGATAGGTACCGGTGTCGGCTCGACGTCTACAACGAATGACTCTTCTGTCACTCTGACTTCCTCTATTTGAGGAGGGCCGACTATGTGTGTAGACATACGGATGTCTTCAGATTTGTATACCGGTTCATCTGTGGCAGATAGGGTCTCGTCCATCATCTTGGCCAGATCGTCAACATCTGTAGAAGATGTTTCTTGGATGGGTGCTGCCGTAGATGTAGGATCGACGTAGAATCCCATGAATTGCTCTTCAGCAACTATAAATGTGTCAGCGAGTTTGCTCTTGCGAATAGTGGTTCTCGTTGTCGTTGCAGATGCATCGAATAGTTTTCCAACTTCATTGAAATGCACTTCTTCTATTTCTTCTTCGTCTTCTTCCTCTTCCGAATCGGATTCCATGCGAGGAATGTTGCCACCGCTGAAAACACGAGAAACACGATCAGCGGTAGGAATGTGACTCTGTTCAGTATCATCTATGGGTAGAAGAGATTAGCTCAACAGTATTTCTGAGGATTCCGAGTACTAACCAACATCTTCAACTCCTGGCTTGATAAGTTCCTCTTCTTCTTCGAATAGGACTTTTGTCAGGACAGATGGAACGAAAACTATGGGGCGTAGCAGAGGTCGTTCTTGATATAAAAGACCAGATAACGTCCCAGGTCTGGTGATTGGCCCGCCTCGTCCTCTTCCTCTGGGAGACGCGCCAATTCCCCAATCACCGCGCCTGGGTGTGCTGAAGTCTTGGCCCCGCCCACGTCCGCGAGGAGAGTCATAACCGCGTCCCCTTCCTCTGCTGGGGGTTGCCGATCCAGAATTGGGACCAGAAAATGGTCCTCCGCGACCCCGTCCTCGTCCTCTTGGTGTGTTATGTCCGCTCGAAGATTGTGCTGAAATGAGATGAATTCAGGCGAGTGGTTGGCATCAGAAACACACACCATCAGCAGACACTTGTAGACTGAAATTTAACTCGTTCTCGATAAAGCTCGACCCAGACATGCCCTGTCCGTTCAATTTCCCGCCTCGATATCCTCCGCCTCCACCTCGTCCTCTACCGCCTCCGCCTCCTCGATTCCCGCGACCTCGGCCGTTTCCCCTTGGCATTGCTTGGTGGTAATAGGTTGTGCTGTAATAGTTTGTGATCTGTTGCAGATGCGGGTTACGATTTTAGAGATCGTGTAGCCCTGCTGCGTAAAGAAGAAAGTTGAGAGAAAATGACGTTTGAAGTTGAAAACCTACGAAAGTTGGGCCGAATTATCTAACGATCAATTCCGGAGCCGGAGAGCCGGCGCTAAAATCTGACTCTCCTCCAGTCAGCCACCTGCACGCAAACTAAACCTTCCTTAAGCTTCAACTATTCTTAAGACCTGTCGGTCATCATTTCAATCGCTCCCTCTATCTGGATGTTTCGACCCTGGAATTCCTTTTTGAACATCAGACGGACAAAGCTGCTGCGCGGCGGCGGATCTTAGCGAACTTGAAGAGACTTCGAAAAATCATCATCATGGAGCAACTCTTCGCTTGCGGGACCTTCTCGCACCAGAAATCTTGATGCATCACATATATCTGTGCTACTTTTCAGTACTTGTGTCGATGCGACTACGGCGCGGATTGACACGACCTTTTGCGACAAATTATTAATGATCACTGGGCAGCTGCGGTCGAGACGAGGACCGCTGTACATAGGTTCGGCCGTAGGTGTAAGTGAGTAAAGTTGCTTCTTCTACTGGGTGAAGGACTCACCCTGTTTAAGAAGCTCTATGATCGAAAATTTGGCTAGTCACGCTGCTCCAATAAGCAAAATGCATCCAGAATTCTGGCGGCTCATTCTACCCAATACACGAGGGAAATACACGCATTCTGTGAGTTACATTCAAATTTACAGTCCCTCCGACTCGCTGCTTGGAAGATAATTTTAGCTCATACGGAACGCCGATATGTTCTCGGGGTTGCGTCGTTCCAGCCGTCGCTTCTGGATCCACTCTTCCATTAACGCACCGCCGCTGTTCGCAGGCCACCCGGACGCTGGTGCAGTCTCCGACGGGTTGCATCGCATCTAATGTCTCTTCCCACAGATAAGGACGACTTCGACCAAGCAATTAGCACCTTTAGACCGAATTTGCCTTAGCGAAAAAGCAAAGCGTCCGGCAGAAGCTTTGTATACGAAAGACCCTTCAAATGTCGGAAATGAAAAAAAAATCGGAATAGCACTCACTACACACTGTATCACAAGGAAGTACACGAGCCTTGAGGTATCACGGCGTCTAGAGAATCCGCAGGCTGAGTACTAAGAGGCTAAGCGTTCGCTAAGCGCCTCCGCGCGACGCCGTGGTGTACGGTGTCTGCATCATGATGCGCTGATGCAATCAACTAACCAGAGGATCGTCAAGATCCCAACGTTTTTTTTACAAATGTCATCCAACAATTACAATGATAAGGGTACAATCCTACAAGAGATACAATCTAGGCCCCCACGTCGTCTAACACCCCCTCGGAATCCCCACCCCGAAAAATGCCCAAATCACTACGGAATTCGAAATCACCGCTTCGCGCTCTCCTCCTCCAAATATGTCTTGATTGTAGCGCCATCATACCAAATCCACTGCCGTTGGAAAAGCTCCTTGATCGCAGCGAGAGACCAGTCTTGGCTTGTCCACGCCGCCCCCGCATTGTTGTTTACCGCCACCGTGCTTAGAAGCTCCCCGAAGGCGTCTAGCGTTTCCGTCGGTATGGTCCCGATCTCCAAATGTGTCCGGTCCATGGTGGCCGACGACTTGTTCAGTTTGGCTTTTTCCGCCCCCGAGAAGTAGAACGCCCCTGCGCTGCCATGAATTTGGTACTCGATTCCGTCCGTCGTGGTTGCGTTGGTCATGACAAAGAACGACCAGTGGGGTGGTAGGGCTCTGCCTGTCGCGTCTTTGCCGCGCGGGTAAGAGCACATATAGATGGAGAGCGGCATAGCGTCGCGGTAATTTTGGGTGAGATAATTAAGGTCGTATTTTTTGAAGGGAGGACGTTATATCTGGAAGACGATGGACGGACGTCTTTCGTCTGGGTAGTTTTGATTAGACGGAGGATCTGAGTTGGGCAGCTTATATATCGGGGAACACTAAACCCTTCAAGCACCCAAAGAATTGGATGCGACGGTATGTCTGTGCCACGATACGAAATACAAGGAAATAGAAGGTGCTGCAGATGTACATGCGCAATCATTGGGGGTGTTTTTCGGAAGTCTGGTCCGATCCTAATTGTCCTTGGCGCGCCCACAGCTTCAAACAACTCTCCAGCAAAAGGACCTGGCTTTTGTGTTACTTCACTTGGCTTCCGTGATTCCATGTGTCGATGAAATCGCCCCCGTCGTCTCATCAGTTTTTTTACTTCCTTTGCGCTTGCGTGAAAATCACGATGAGGCCGGCATCGAGATTGCTTGGACGTCTAGACCACCCCCCATTCTCGCCAACGCGTTTCGTTCAAGGACCCTTCCGCTGCGTGTTAGCTTTCGTCATCCAGTGTGTATATAGACATCTGAATCTTGCAACGCGCTAGAAATACGATAACGTATTTATAGGCTGGCCGCGGTATTCTGTTCGCCAGTAACTACGGCGTCCTACATGGATAAGACTGTCTTATTATTCTCGTAAAGCCAGTGACCGTATGAACATGCAACGCGACGCGACGAACGATGTCAGCACCGTGCACTCCGTCAAGGGGATTTGTTTCGTCCACCGATTAATCAGATAGCGATCATGGAGAGTACATAATCGTTTACTCTACTCATTTCGCTTGAGGGTATATATGTAATCCACCAGCTAGGGTGCAGTGGTCCTGCTGGACCTTCACCGCTAACTGAGCGTACGTACGCTCAAACCGCTTCCCTCTAAAAGCTAAAGTGGCTACGGCAGAGATTAGGCTTGCCGTGTTTTCTGCTCGAGAGGATGCATCTACGGATGTTGTAGACCAGCTTACCTGTATCAAATACTGGAATGAGTCGCCGTACCGAAGCTCAGGATAACATTAGCGAATGGATGTGGCTATACAGATAGTGTTCCCTTGGGCCTTGATCAAGGGCAACCATTCCATTCGCTCCGTCTAAGCGTATATGCATGGTTCAGTAACTTTACTCTACAGGCATAATTGAGGCATATGAATCGTTGGGGAGATAATTATAAACCCAATAGCGCGAGCTGATTGACATGTCTTTCTTCAGCCACCGTACCCATACACCGAATATTGACCTACCCTGATCGTAAGTTATAGTCCTCACTCACAGGACATAGATGTGCCCTTGTTCTATCTATACCCCTCCCTTTGTCGGTCTCGAACCTCGCCCGATTTAAAAACAGGGCTGTATGAACCCCATCTTATCATAACATCCACAAGATTACCCACAACAACAAAGTAAAATTAAGAAGTACCTAGGGTTCTGGTGCACGTAAAAAGGAATGCACCAAAACGAGGTTGGAAGGGGCCTATACTCGAGTAAATCATGTATAGTGGGTGAAAGGGACTCGCAAGGCCTCCAAACCAAAAATAACCTCGGGATCGCGGCTGTCGGTGATTGCCGTACCAGGCACATCGTTTGATGGGATCACAAATGCAATCATATCGGTGAAAGTCGTCGGGCGCCGGTTTCAAGTTGGGGAGATGGGGGATCATGGGGCATGGGCATTGTTCTGTCTTATCTTTGTATGCAAATTGGGACTAGGGAGACCGCAGCAAGGAAGGCGTGAGGTGGTATTTTTGGGGATTCAAGTTGAAAGAAATCTTCAGTTTTGTCTGGCGTTGATGAATTGTATGGCTAGGTGAGACAGGTATAACTAATAGGATGCTGGAAGATTGCTGGAAGAGGTTGGGAAAAGGGGAAGGAAGATTGCCTGTAGTCTTGGGTATATTCAACTCGAATTGCAGGTTTACTTCAGATGTTATGAAGCATCGTATTTATAAGTCGAATCTAAATGTAACTTGCAAGAATAGGAAATTCTGCGATTTGTAGCTCGGCTGACATCGCTCATGGCTTCTAAAATCATAATGGTTTTAGTGTTCGCGGTCTTGAAGGAGTTGAAAAACATATAGGTATTCCATAAGAACGAATTCACGAATTATAATCAAAATTTCGCCAGTACATAACACCGCCTTCACAACCACCTAGCTTCTAACCGCCCAACCGCAGCATGACGTCGAAGAAAATGTGCATCGCATTGACGCCGTCGGCGATTGGACGTCTACGAAATCGCATCACCGTATATTCCCATTAACATTCCTACTGAAAGACGACGCGCAGCCAAAAATGCATGCACATCAGCGTAATGGGCGTACCTATTGACATTGTTGGACCACGGAATTAGCCACGGGGGACACGAAGGGCATGCAACGTCGGCGCCGTCCCTCGTGCCACATATAGGAGCGACAAAGGCGCTGTGTGCGCTCCGTCGGCTTGCCCTAGTGCTGCGCAAACGTACTGGCGGGTATTTGGATGATCGGATCTGTTAGAATCTGAGAAGATAGCTGACGGTCTGTTATTTGGTGCTCCGCACGCACTGAGGTAGTCGTAAGGAGTCAAGTCTAAGGCGTGCGGGGCGCTGGCAAACGAATGCGCAGACCTAGAAATTCTACTAGAAATTCTACTAGAAATAAGTAAAATGCCGTGGGCCTGCTAAGTCTATAATTAATATTAATTATTTATGGATACGTGACCCCGATTGAAACTCCGCCTGAGAACGAGGGGCGATGCAAAAGCGGTTGTGTCGTACTGCGTTTCTTCCTCTCATTCTTGAAATTTGGGCCCTTTTTCTGTGTACCCCGCCGTGACGGGTCGCATAGATCTTCTTCGTCTCTGGCGTCGTAATTCACTCCTTTATACCACCCCAGCAACGCCCAAATGCTCTACCTTACCTCCGATGATTTTCCAATATGTAAGTTCAATGCCTCGTCAGCCAACAGCCAGCTCATATTTTTCTCTATCAGTCGTACCTTTTGGTGTCATCGGGTGAGATACTATAGGAACATTACGAAATGGCGGGTAGGCTGACATTTTCTACAGATTTTACCGCTACCTGTGGTACTTGATACGTCTTGCTGCGGCAGCAACTTACCGCCCCATTCCACTACCCGAAAACCCAACATATATCGCCTCGGAGGATGTAACCATTATTGTGCCTACCATCGATGCCGGCGAGGAGTTCAAGGAAGCCGCCAATAGCTGGCTCGTTGGCAAGCCGAAGGAAATCCTCATCATCACCGAGGAAAAAATGCTCGGGCCCCTCCAGGACCTCGCTAACCAGGTCGACCCAGAGCGTATCCGCGTCCTGACCGTACCATTTGCCAACAAGCGTCTTCAGATGAGTCATGGCATCAAGAACACCACCACCGACATCATCGTTTTTGCCGACGACGACGCCATCTGGCCTCCCACCCTCCTCCCCTATGTGCTCGCTTGCTTCGAGGACCAGAAGGTCGGCGGCGTCGGCACTTCCCAGCGGGTACAGCAGGTCGGGAACCGCATGACCGTCTGGGAGGTCCTCGCCGCTTTTCGGCTCACCATCCGTAACATTGAGATCGCCTCCTCGACCCACATTGACGGCGGTTTACCTTGTCTTTCCGGCCGGACTGCCGCCTACCGTACCGTCATCCTCAAAGACCCCGAGTTCCTGCATGGATTCACGCACGATTACTGGCTCGGCAAGTACCAGCTGAACTCGGGCGACGACAAGTTTCTCACGCGGTGGATGGTGAGCCACGGGTGGAATACTTACGTTCAGTGCTGCAAGGAAGCAGAGCTGCTGTCGACGATGAAGCCGAATTGGCGTTTCCTCAAGCAGGTGCTTCGTTGGACACGAAATACGTGGCGGTCGGATCTTCGCAGTCTGTTTATGGAGCGACATATTTGGACTTCACATCCTTACGTTGCATATACGATGGTGCGTAATTTCGTGTTTCGACCACCTTCTGAGCTAATTCTTATTAATTTACTCTTTTTGCGATTCAGGTGGACAAGCTATTCAATCCTCTTACGCTCCTCGTTGGTCCATGTCTCGTCGCATATCTGATGTACAAAAGTACCATCCCAGTTGAACAGGGAGGGTATCATTTGCCGTGGTGGTAAGTCGTCGTTTACGCAGCTTGGGCGGCCAAGGACCGGTTGTGAATGCCTGCACCCCTGCGTCGATGCTTACTCACTCGCCTTGTTCTACAGGAACATCCTTCTTTCATACTTTGTATGGCTTTCTGCAACCCGTACACTCAAGCTTATGCCGCATCTTTGGAACGAGCCCGCGCATGTCATTTATGTGCCCGCGTTTATTCTATTTGGATACTACTTTGCGATCATGAAGATTTATGCGCTTTGCACGCTTCACGAGGTGGGTATTCGTACCTTTTTCTTTTCTTCTGCATTTCCCCCGTCGTTTTCGCCGTCGTTGTCATTGCCAACGCAACGCGCCTTGGCTGAACTGTTGACTTGGCGCGTTGCCAAGCCGATGATGGCGCCCATTCATTTTGACTCTTCGTTCTCGTTTCTCAATCTGATGCTAATGACACCTTCCGTAGACTGGTTGGGGCACTCGCGCCGGTATCGGTGATGCGTCAGCCGCCACCGCCGCGCTCGCGGCGCAGGACAAGCTGCAGGACGAGAAAGGGGCGGGACAGTTCTCCGCGCAACAACAACATAACAGGCACCCGCAGTACGGACCCGGCTCGTCACCGCCGGAGACGTCCCCGTTTGACCAACCAACGGCGTCGCCGTACAGGGATTACCCATCACCTAACCCGGCGAATGCACCTGGATACGCTACGAAGCATACGGGACGGAAGGCGAGTTTGAGTAACCCGCGACGGCGACCTGGGGATGATGAAGTTGAAATGCAGGTTGGATATGCGCGGTAACACAGGGAGTTGTTTGGGTGTTGGTTTGGTTTTTGGTTTGGGCCGATCGATTTGAGTTCTCGGAAAAGTTGGTGAGGAAGGACAGAAGATGAAGGCGAAGAGAGAATTGGTTACGGAGAGGGGTCGATGGCGTCCGTTTGTGCGATCGACTTTTTTGGGATTTTTTGTGACAATTTTATTTATTTTATTACTTCTAGTCCTTTCGTCCCTCTCGCGCTATGCCTCTCTTTTTCCTGGATAATTCTTCTGGACTTCGTTACTTTTCTTCGACTTTCTTTTCTGACGAACCCTTTATTGAGCCGCCGCAGAACCTCGACCTTCATTCGTTGATCCCTCCACCTGCCCTTCCTCTTCCTTCTTTTTGGTTACCACCATCTCCACCATCCTCGCCCTGTCTCATCAACTCTGCATACCCCCTGCATACACGCATCATCACCATACCCTTAATGACAGGCCTCATCAGCCTCACCCAACATCCGACAGACATCTGCCACTCCAACCACGCCCCGTTCCCCACCTGTCCACGCCGCCCCGACTTGAACGCTCGATATACCCTTCTCCAACCCACGCGGTCCATCTCATCATAGTTTTGCCTCACCCGTTCCCATAGTCCGGGATTATATACATACGTACGTACGACTCAGCTAAATGCGCATTATATTTTTCTCCTTTTTACTCTATTCTATGGTGTTTGGGTGGGTTTCAACTTTCGAGCCTTCAGGCTGAATGTTGGTACATATCTTTGGAGTGCGGGCGTGTTAGGTATGCCACTGGTTGGTATGCGATTCATGTTCTCATGCCCGTCAGAGGTCATTTGCTGGTGTTGCGCGATTCCATCAGTCAAGAAGAGTATATACTTAGAACATGTATTACTGTCCACACTCTCTCATCACACTCTTTAAATAATAGTAATTGCATCATACTCGTGTCAGAGTGCGCGTCAATAATGTTGGTGACGAAATGCAAGGCAGTATACATGTACGCCTCGACAAGCATTCACAAAAGCATAGTGCGCCCAATTGCAGTAAC
>QEYC01000100.1:0-250365 GCA_009935795.1 Pholiota adiposa
CCAGAGCGGAAACGATGTGATTGGCTGGGATGCGATTCCGAGAATACGGAAACATTGACGGTGACGCAATTCCAGTCAGACGTCCACCTCCGCGCCTGCTACCACATTCGGTTGAACGTCTTAGAGACCCACCTCTCAAAACCATTATTTATGCTTGTAGATACACGCATTCAGCTCGTTTACACTATATTGGTGCTCAAAGACTCGCGTGAACACTGCGTACAATGCGCTCGTCCTCTCTCCTTTTGAATTTCTCATTTTTACGCTCACAGAACATCGATTTTCTTTGCATAGGAGGCTTATTTACATTATCAGAGGACCCTTCAAGGAACGCTAAAAACGTGGATTGGAAAACAGTCGAAAATCCAGCGGAATCACATACCGCGTACTTAGATATGCCGAAATAACGCTTTTGCCACATTTCCTAATTACGGGGAGTTACACGAGTTCATATTAGCACAAAAAGGATTAATAATTGTATAATGGGAGTATTTTGCGATCGTAGAAGTGAGCGAGCGAGACGCGCGCACCGTGCGAGTCATGCCACCATTTCTAGAAGTGCGTGTGGCGCACAGCGCGTCGACTCTTAATTCAAGCGTTTTCGCACTATCAACAAAATAATCCGTATAAAACACTTATACGGTACCTAGGTCACGTCTATAGATGACGGGAATCAATGGGGGTCAGGCCCCAGTGTGTATTTCATGCCTCGAGCGCACACCCCTCCTCCTCTCCCGAATCGCCGTTTGGAGCACAAAGAACAGCTTCCATTTCATGCCAAGGCTTACGTAGTATGTATTAATATACATCAATACGTATTCCATAGTTCCGAGTCTAGACTGGAAGAAATTTGAAGGACGCGAGTTGTCCGATGTTCTCAGAAGATGTAGCGGAGCGTACACAACATTTCTCATTCAATTCGAAACGCACCTTTACGATATTACTCATACATGTAGTCCCATATATTCCCTAATGTTCACCAAAATTTTAAAGTTGGGGGACAACGACAGAGGAAGTTATCATTCACACACGGCATCCCTTCCCCCATCCCACATTCCGCTTCCTCGCTCGTTTCACAACGCGCGGGGACCTGGCAAATTGGACACGTCAGCAGCTATATATATCCCATCAAGGGTCGACTAGGCTGATCTGTCAAAAGATATTGCGGTTCGCTAGAACCTGGGCGGTCGCTGCAATGTTCCTTCACTCCCGGGACATCGAATCCGCATTCTGGTGCCATTTCCGCGCTTTCCCATCCTTTGGGGTGTTTCTTAGGGGCTTGAGTATAGGGAGTCAGTGGTACGATAGGTGATCGAGTGGCTAGTTGAGCGTGCGATGGCCAATTCAAAAATTCGAGGATGAGCGTCTATTTGATCTACGTGAATTTAACGCAATACAGCGTTATCCAAAACACGCCGTTTTTCTTTGTACGGTTGAGAATGAAATAGGAGGCCATTGATTAGCATCACGCAAGTTCCGAAGGTCGGGAGCGAGTAGGGAACGGGAGTTTCGTTGGGGAGAGCGCATACGGGGGATCAGACGGACTTGCACCCACATCTCGCTTAGGTGTCGTAACTCCGTTTTCTCCCAAACACATTCTCATTCGTTCGTATGTACGTACACGGTCTACCGATAATCTATAAAGGCTGAGAGGATCGACAGGATTCTCCATCCCATCCCATCCTCTCCTCTCTTCCCTCAGCTTCTCTCCTCTCCTCTCCTCTCCTCTGCTTTCCTCTCGACGCCGCCCTCCCCTCTCCTCACCTTCCATGTCGTCCTCAAGAACCCTCCGCACGTCAAGCTCAACAGCGAGCGCAACGCACAGAGTACGTCCCAACCCATTCCACCGCGCTTACCTCACTAACGCGCTCTTTCTTCACAGCGCCGCCGTCTTCGAAGCACCTGCGCACTCGTCGTCGTAGCCGTCATCGTCGTCTGGAATCGTCAACGCCAACGTTCCGAGGGGATAGACGCACCTAGGGTAAGTGTTTTCTTTGTTTTCGACGTCCTGCGCATCGCTGATCCCGCCTTGATTACCCTATCCTTTCGCCAGCGCCGTTCTCTGCATCGATCTCAACGTGCTCACCTAGTCGCATATGTTCTGGTACGTATCTTCCTCGCTGATCAACACACGCTGATACCCGCCTACATCCAACACAGATCGTGCTCGACGAACTTTCGACCCTTGACGGCGCAGGCGAGATCGATGAGCTGGGAGGCGAGTTCAGGCTCGAGGGTGTTGTCCTCGACGTTGACGATGGCGGCGGGGGCACGGATGGACGAGGAGGGCGCGAGGACGAGGGTATGGCTTTGGTTTCGAGGTAAGTCGTGCCGTTTTGATTTATGCGCCGATTTCGTTGCTCCGCGTTTACAGCCGCCGTCAACGTCGAGATCGATCGATCGTCGTCGTTCTCAACGACCGAGGACCTCTGCGAGGACGAGGGGCATGCGGCTGGGGAGGACGAGACGCAGAAGACGACGCTGGTGGTGCTGCTAGGTGAGTCGCTGCTTTCCTGATCCGCATCTCCGCTGACCTGACTCGTCGACGTCGAGAAAGACGTCCTCATCGTCCTGTTCGACGATGGACCGATCCATTACGGCGCCGGCGAGAACGAGCGGCTTGGGAGCAGGTTGAGGGTATCGTTGTTGGCGATGACGGAGGGCGGACGGCTGGACGGTGGAGGGCGCGAGGACGGGGACATGGGTCGAGGTAAGTCTTGCCGTTTTGATGTTCTGCGCTGATCTTATTCCCTTCAGCCACCCCTCGACGTCGACATCAAGCGCATGTCGTCATACACGACGACCAGGACGTCTGCTCGACGAGGGGCATGCGGCTGGGGGTGGAGACGCAGGAGGACGGCGCCGGTGGTCGTCGAGTGAGTCATCACCTCTCTCTATCCGTTCGAGACGACTCACAGACGACCCCGTTGGCTTGAAGCAGCGTCGCCCGTCTCTTTGACTCGTTAGACGTCGAGGACGACGTCTCAACGCCGCGGAACGAGACGTCGAACCCGTATGCACAGGTAAGAGCCGTCCGTCCGTCCGTTTCGTCGATGCTCGCTAACCCGTTGTTTCGTTTACGGATGCGTTTGATGCCGTCTAGGGCGTCGGATACGTCGAAGACGACGACGACGCCGTTGACGTTTGCGGCGAGCAGAAGGTGGAGAGATGGGTGGAGGAGGCAGAAGGGTGCTGGGTTCGAGGTCATGGACAAGGTATGTGCTTTGCTTGTCTGTTCTTCGCTCGTTGTTGATCTCGTTCCCAAGTCCGTCGTCGTCGTGCGAGATGTTCTCGAGAGCAGACGAGAGCATGCTAGAGGTCATAAGGTAAGCGTCATGACTCTGATATTTAACGAAACGTGCACTTACTACTCGAAACTCTGCGCTGCGGACAGAGTGCGATCGTCCTTGGAACAGACGAGCAGCGGGCGGAGAGCGACGACGACATCTTGATGGTACGTTTGTCGTCGTTATGCACGTCTCGTTCGTTCGCTTACGCACGTCCTATCTAGCTCGACGTTGACTAGAGATCATCAAGTAAGTAACATAATCTTGATTATTGAACAAATGACTGACTTACCTATCTTAGAGAGACGTGTTATCTCTCGACGACGAGGGCGTCGTGATTGTCGAATGGATAACGCCGTCGTCGATGGGCGCGTGTGGTTGAAGGAAGGCGGAGGGTGATGTTGTCGAGGTTGTGGCTATGGTACGTGGTTCTCTTGTATGGTCTCGACCTCGTTCTTATGTCCCTCGTCGTTGTCGTTGGCAGAGACGAGGGCCGTTTGCTGTTGATATGACAAGGTAAGCATTAGTCCTTGATGTTTAGATCAACGTGTACTTACCACTTCACCATCCTCGTTGGGTATCCAGCTTAACGAGTCCGTTTGACGGCATGCACGACGAGCGCCGTGAGTTGTAGACGGCCGTTTGGATGGTGTAGGTTGTTGTGGATGGGGTCTTGACTACGGTATGTGCATCCATTTTGTGTTCTCGACCTCGTTCCCATGCACCTTGTCTTCGTCGTTTGCAGAGACGGCGGCCGTGTGCTGTGGATATCACAAGGTAAGCGTTATTTCTTGATAATTAGATCGACGTGGACTTACTATCCCTGACCCATTCCCTTGCTACGCCGCTACGTTGGGTATCCAGTGTAACGGGTCCATTGGACGGCGTGTACGATGAGCGCCGTAGGTCTTGTAGACGGCTGTTTGGATGGTGGAGGTCGTTGTGGATGGCCACGGTACGTCTCATTTCATGTGATTAGGTCTCGTTCACATGTTCTCGTCGTGTTAGAGGGCCTTCTTGAGGAGTTTACTTTGGGAAACACGAGGTAAGCATGGCGATCTTTGTTTTTGCAATAGCATGCACTCACTGCCTGTTACGGTGTAGGGCCGTGTTGTACCTATACCAGCAAGTAAGTACTGTGATCTGTGATGTTGGATGTAGTGCTGACCCATCTCTGCAGCGCATAGATGTCCTGAGAGGCAGGATGGGAGAGATCGGCGCACGCGATCGGCGAGGGCGGTAGGGGATCTCGTAGGGGATGGGAGGTGATTAGATGTGTGATCAGGTGAGCACAGATGACCGTGTGCGGCTGCGTGTATGCACTGATAACGCACTCGTAGGCCGTGGGAGGGAAGGGACGGGGTAGGGAGGGGCGGTTGGTGCATGGAAAGAGGCGGCGATAGACAGAGGGAGGGACGTCTCCAGAGGCGGAAACGAGGACAGCGTGGGAACGAGGGCAGCCAATGAGAGACGTTGGCGAGGGCGTCGACGTGGCAGAGTGGCGAGCGCTAGCAGAGGAGAGCATGCAAAGGATAGGCGCCGGGCAGCGAGGTGAGGTCGAGAAGCAGAGGCTTAGGGTCCTAGGGAGAGCGAGAGAGGCGAATTCTCCCCGCCGAAAGTTTAAACTCCGCTGTGATGGCCTCGAAACAACCTCGAAACGCGCAGCGCCTGCGGACTCTTCAAGTTCCTGCATCGTCGACAGTTTTTCTTTTCACGCATGGCATCCGCAGGCGGTCTATCACGCCGACGCGCAGGAGCTGCGTCGTCCACCTACAACGACGAGGACGACACCCACCGTCCTTCAGCAGCGGCCAGCAGGAGCAACACACCGCCAGCCACACAACACGCCGGCTCTGCTTTCGAGGGCGGGCACAAGATTGCGTTCGACCCGAGGGACTTGCAGCACGAGGCGGGCGAGGAAGCTAAAATCGGTGGCAAGATGCCGCGCTTGACGATAATGGAGGAGGTGCTGCTGCTAGGAATCAAGGATAAACAGGTGCGTGTCATCCCATTTTGAACTTCATATATCACATTTATCAAATACTAACACTCGTTTTTGTAGGGTTATCTATCGTTTTGGAATGACAACATCTCGTATGCGCTGCGAGGGTGCATCCTCATTGAACTAGCCCTTCGGCGGCGTATAGCGCTCGTCCGAGATCCCAACCGCAGGAGAATACCCATAACGGAACGTCTCGTAGAAGTCATTGACGACCGACAAACGGGAGAAACACTTCTGGACGAGGCGTTGAAGATGATGAAGTCGCAGCAGGACATCGAGAAGATGAGCATCAACTCCTGGATAGACCTAATGAGCGGTACGTAGCGAGCACATAGATACCACACATGCTCATCTCTCTTAGGCGAAACGTGGAACGTCATGAAAATTGGCTTCCAGCTGAAGCAAGTCCGCGAGCGACTTGCAAAAGGCCTTGTGGACAAGGGCGTCCTCCGCACGGAGAAGCGCAATTTCCTCCTCTTCGACATGGCCACCCACCCCGTCGCCGACGTCCGCACAAAGGAAGGCATCATCACCCGCGTTGTCACCCTCCTCACCTCCACCACCAGCGCCCTGCCCCCCGCCGCCCTCGACAAAGAGGGCGTCCAATGCCGCGTCCTCCGCGCCGTCTGCCTCGTGTGTGCGGCGTACTCCGCCAGCGTCCTCGACAACGCCTTTGGGCGCCTGGGGTACGAGGAGCGCGAGGCGGCGTTCCAGCGGTGCGACGACATCCTTGGCGAGTTCGTCACTTGGCCATTTGGCACGGGCGGGATCGGCACGGATGTGCCTCAACCAGCGGCGACGGCAGCTGGGCGGAGGCGGCAGGCGAGTAGGTTAGCGAGCGGGAGCGGCCTGGAAATCAGCGGGAGGGAGGTGGTGCTCGGCCTCGTCCAGGAGGTGCGAAAGGAGGCAATGGGCGGCGACGACGATGTTGGGTTTGAGCTGATCGCTGGTGTGCTGGAGGTGCTGTCAAAACTCGACTCGTTGCTTTGATTCTTTGGTCTGCATTTGTTCTTCTCGTGTCTATGTATACTATAATAATCCTCACGTACCTAACAGTCATCACTGGAAATCCTCAGCGAAATATATGGCTCTCTGCAAGAGACCTTTTCCGATATCATGTCATTTCTGCGCCTTCTGCGTCACGTGTCATCGGATGCGCGAACCGAACATTTGAACTTGGGCCTACTAGTACTTGGGCATTCACTATTCCTACCATTCAGCATTCAGAATCACTCTAGCTCCAATGTTACGGTCGCACCTAGCACTGCGGCCACTGCCACCCCTTTCTCTACCTCTTTCCTCTTTCTTTCTCTTCCCTCGTTGTGGATCTCGCTCGTATTACTATCGACCCCATTCCCACCATCATCCGATATTTATACCAAATAATCAGTGAACATTGCTGCGCCATTGTTCCGTGTTATCGGACAATGGGAGTTGAGTGATCCGTCTTTCTCGTCTTGTCGTAACTTTTGTATACCTGTGGGCGCTAATTAATTTAACTGTATCGTTGGCGTTTCTGGGCTGAGCTCGAGATGGCGTCCTTTTGGCAGTACTTCGAAGGTCACTTGAAATTAGAGCATATGGATGTCCTCTCTATGTAGATGGATGGTGTTCCTGGTAGGGCCCAACATTCCTGGAAAGTGCGGATATGTTTTCCAGTAGACATGTGGGTTGAAATCATATCATCGTCCATGAAACCCGCTACATATGTACTGTACATACTGTCATCGGGCCGTCGTCGCCTTTGAGGTACAGTATGCGCAGTTGAAAACTCAAGGCCTCGGCAAGTATACTAGAAAGCGCGGAATAAATCCAACCGTCGCTCTGGACCTGAAGCACAATTATTGAATACGACGACGCGGCAGCGTGGTCACTTTCCATCGTCAAAGTTATTTTTAGCCTATTCCACCGAGGGCGCCATGCGACACCTTTGAAGAGTGCAAGGTTGCGCCATCTTGGAAGTGATGCCCGCCCCTTTATTTAGACCAAACGTTTACCCAAGTTCTGTCTCCTGTCTCTGCGTGGGCTTCGACTATATATGCCTTAAGGGACAGTGTTGAATACCGGCGACGATAAAGTATGTCCTTATCATAAGGGGAGGCCTCTAGAATACTTTATCTATCCGTGATACATATGTGGGGCAGGAACAGGGACTGTCCGCATTGAGCACCATACATACACCACTACCAATATTCAAGAGGAATGAAAAATAGGACGATAACGGCCAGTGTTTCACACAGTAGATTGAAAGCAAGAGATTTGCGATGTTCACTTATCTCCATGCTTCAAGTTGGTGGATAAGGACTACATGGAGGGAACTCGAAAAGCTACAGCACAGAATGTGAAGTCATTGTATGTTTAAACTATCTCCGGACTTCACAGAAGGCAAATATCGACACTAGTTTCTTCTAATTTACTTAGACTTTTAATCCCTCAATACATCTGCAGTGCGAGAAATAGTACGTGATTCTATTTTTAGAAACATAGACTTGGCAGAACTTCGTGAACTCTCATTCCCCTTCGCCTAGAGCCAGGTGGATCAACTGATCTTACTTATCTCGTGCGCTCCATGTGCATACACTTCAGCGAAGAATGAAGAAGGACATATTTAAACCTCGTCTTGGAAGGAAGAACTGCTGTGGCGCTCTCGTGCGTACATATATACGTATCAACTGCTCGCCGCACCCCCATCGCCCATCGTCATGGCCCCCGAAACGCTGACCGATGAGAAATTGGCTACAAAGAGGAGCAAGGCGGCGCAAGGGGACAGGGTAAGACTGCCTCTCGGTGCCGTCCTACGACGAGAAAGGTTTGGACGACAAGGTCCCGATAGCTGAGCTCGACTCCAGCCAAATTGGAGAGGTCTTTGCTGAGGGCCCGCGGTTGATCGATCTCGGTGCAGATGGAAAGGAGCCCTATTGGTAAAGTGGCGTCTAAACTTCTCGAAAGAATTCTAACACTTCCTCATTGTAGAGACCGACGCTGACTATTCGACGCGGTTGATATCGTTGGATGATGATCCCACTCTTCCTATATGGACGTTCCGGATGTTCTTCTTATCCTTGGGCCTATCATGCTTCGCGGCCGTTTTGGGCCAGATATTCGTGAGTTCACCAAGTGTATTCATCTGCCCGCATCTAGGCTGACTGATCCTATCTCCCTTCAGTATTTCCGTCCCCAAACTGTGCGCCAGTGTTCAATCGGCCAAGGTTCATTCTAACAATTATTTGAATCAGGTTTCCGTCAGCCAACTGTTCCTTCAGGTTAGTCATTTATCCCTGCATCGTATCTGCGTCGTTGAGTCTTGATTTATCCGCACAGATTATATCATATATATGGGAAGGTATCATAGATCACGACCCACTCATGACGAGGATGATTTGCTCACATCCGTCTGCTAGGCTATGGAAGAAATCATACCTGTCCAACAGAGTATGCGCGCTTCAAGACCCCAGACAATGCTTTTTGGAGGTCGGTATTTTTTCTTATCAAGTATATGAATTGTAATTAAGCGCTGGAACATCTTACAGATTTATGAACCCAGGACCATTCAGCACGTATCCCCCGATGTGTTTCCGTATTCCGCAGACTAATAAGTAAATTACAGATATCAAAGAACATGTCGCGATCACTATTATGGCCTCTACTGCGTCGTCCTCAGCGCTGGCTATCAGCATCTTCGCTGCTCAAGATTTGTATTACAACGTACGGCCTAACGCTGCTGTTGGTATCTTCACGTATGCATTCAATATCCCGTTCCTTTCCACTGTCGGGATATACTGATTATCCGTTCAGTTTGATAGCTTCTCAACTGATAGGTTATGGAATGGCCGGTAGGTCTACCCAAAGCTGGTGCGAACTGGACTTATAGTTTCTTCTCAGGCGTCGCACGGAGCTTCTTGGTGTATCCGACATTTGCTGTGTATCCCCAACTGATGCCAACTGTCCAACTGTTCGATGCCTTGCATAGGGGACACGAAGCCATCATGCAGAAGAAACGACTGAAGTTCTTCTGGATAATCTTCGTTGTCATTTTCGTGTGGGAATGGTTCCCGGTAAGGATACTTATCTCGAAGATTTCCACCCTTCTTTGTGCTGACAAGTCATTATTACCATTATAGGAATATATTGCCCCGTTAGTATCTCTGTCACGTTCAAGTTGCCACGTGTTCTGATTGTTCGTTTTTGTCCAGAACGCTCACTGGTATTAGCATCTTTTGTCTCGCGAATCAGAAGAGCGCATGGTTCACTCGTATCTTTGGTGAGAGTCTTCTAATACTGAACATTCACCACTTGCTCATTTGTTCCCAAAGGCGGCTCTGCCGGAAATGAAGGTCTCGGTGCATTCTCGATTTGCTTTGATTGGGCATACGTCGGTGCGGGAGGAGGATCGATTGGGTCATTGTTCACTCCTCTTTCTACTCAATTATCTCTCTATGGGGGATGCGCTGTGTGCATGTGAGTCGTATATACCAATTTTACCGCGCAACATGATCTTATTTCATCGATAACAGGATTGCATTCTGTGCTTGTTATGCAAGCAACACTTGGAACACGCAAAACTTCCCTTTCCTCACCCAGCTTTTATATTATGAGGATGGCGAGTATTTCTTTGGTCTCAGATGACTTCTGGATCTAAACGTTCACCGATTGAACAGGTAGAGAGTACGACCAACTTTCCATTCTCAATGACGATTTCACTTTGAATGAAGATAAGTTGGCGGTTCAGGTAACATTCTCTATATTCATCTCTGGTGTGCGATCGTTGAACACTCATTCTCCAGGGTTTACCATGGTACGCCGCATCTCAACTGCTCTTCAAAGTCAGCAGAACGATGTACATCGGTGGTAAAATTCTGAGCGTCATCGGACATGATAGGACAATCTTTGATTTTATTTTTTGATTTACAGCTGCGATCACTCACTTCATTCTATGGCATTCAAAAACGGTTTACAAAATTATTCGCGATCACCGGGTTCGTTCTTCATTTGATCGATTTTTCTAGAGTTCTAATCACAGGCCCTATCTAAAAGAAATCAGACTGCACCGATCCTCATTACGTGAAGATGAAGGTCATTGCGAATGCACATCTCTATTATTTTGCATCTCTCATACTTATTGAAATCCCAGATTTACCGCGAGATATCGAACTGGTGGTACTTTGGCATCTTCGTTGGTACCACGGCAGTAGCTATCGGTACTACATACGCAGCGAAGTCGGGACTACCTTGGTGGGGCACTATCATTGCCCTCATCTTCGCTTGGCTGTTTGTGCCAGTCATTGGAACCGTGAGTGTTAATGGTGTTGTGAATAACCTTGGTTGAGCAGTATTTCTGATGATAAACTTTGAAGCTCAACGCCACCGTTGGCTATGCGCCAAGTATTGAAAATATGGTGCAAGTAAGGATTCTTGAATAAATGATTGATGATCGTTTGATGTTGCTAACTCTCCATTCTAAAAGATGGTTGGGGGCGCCGTTATACCTGGTCGTCCGGTTGCGAATATGTATTTCACGATGTATGGCTATAATCCCGTTGTCCAATCATTGAAACTACTCGGTGATCTTAAGCTTGTGCGTATTGATATTCTAATCATAGATTTGCACCTCGTTCTAACACTACAGCTCTTAGGGTCAATATACGAAGTTACCCCCTGTGGTAACATTTACAGTCCAAGTGATTGGGACGGTTATCGTATGTATCGTCTTATCATTCGTGAGGCAATGGTTATATTCAATCAATTTCAGGGAGGACTTTTGAATTTCGTAATCATGAAGGTACGATCCATTTCGCTATTAGCAGACTCGGCGCAAAATATTGAAATGTAAACCCTATAGACTGTGTTAAACGCACAAAGAGATGTGCTCAAAAGCGTCCAAGGAACGAACGTTTGGTCTGGCCAACAGGTATGTTTCCTTCTTGATTTGGATGAAAGTTTCATTAAGTGATCTCCGTTTACAGGTTCAATCCTATAACAGCGCTGCGATCGCATGGGGTGCACTTGGTAAACCATTATATGCAACAGGTACACGGTACGGGGTGAGTACTTGGATGTCTCGACTTCGGCCTCTGACTTTGTGCTCACATTGTCGAAGTTCGTCCCATACATGCTCCTAGTCGGCCTCGGATTCCCTATTCCTTTCTGGTTGCTACATCGCAAATATCCCAAGGTCGGGTTCAACTATGTCTTTACCCCAATTCTAGTTGGTAAGTATACCTCCTTTTCATAATTATCTATGTGTGCGGTCTAAATCCTTACACCTCAAAGCCGAACTTGGGTACCTCAGCGTCGGTATCAACTCCAGCGTCTTCACGTCATTCGTCCTTGCCGTCTTCTCTCAGTATTATCTTCGAAAGTCAGTGATCCTTATTCTTGGCTGTGTTCGGTGCTTATTTTACCGTTCTATCGCAGGTATCGCGCGACATGGTTCAGGAAATATAAGTAAGTCGTAGACATTTCACACTTTTTGGAGTATCTAACTGGGATGATCAGCTTCTTGATGAGTGCTGCACTCGACGGTGGTACTTCGGTATGTCTGTCGTGTTTTCTTGTGAGAAGCGTGCAATTGACGAGCCGAATAGGTCATGGTCTTTGTTTATACGTTTGCGGTTGGGGAGGTAGTGGCAGAGTAGTCGCATTCCCCAACTGGGCACTGGTGAGCACGAGAAGAACGCCGTTTTTTCCCTGGCGTTAATGACTTTTGCAGAACCCGAAGGGCAATCCGGACTATTGCAAGAGATTAACCTAATGAAGAAAACATTTCTATTCTACGTTCGTTTCTTTATTTCTTTACTCTGATCAGTATAACATCTGTAGCTCCCCATAATCGAAGTGAAATGCTTTGTATTTTATGAGCCACTAACTTGAGAGAGAAAATTCGTACATCAATATGCACCGTCAGAATCCAACGTATAGAATATTCCACATGTCTTGACGTTCTCATGTCTCCAGATGATTTGGAACTATTGAATGAAGTTTTATGCAGCGTGGACATGCAGATGTAGCGAAAATCAATGTGAGGAGTATGTATATCGTGCATATTATCACCATGGATGCTGCACCCCTTCTATACTGACGAACTGCCCACCATCTTTCTCGCGTGTAGACGTTCTTATGATATCGACAAGCAAACTTGCGGCTTCGTCTGGTGGACGAGTGAGTTTCTCTAGGGTAGCGTCAAGAATTCCTGCAGTGTTTCTTTGCACTGAATAAATATTTACGTGAATGGCGTATAAAAGATTTGCACAGAATCTGAACTAGAGGTCTGGAGACGCACCCATATCTGTATTAACGCCTCCAGGACATAACGGAAAACACACTGTTCGTCAACACAAACATGATGACATCAACATATCGTATCCATTAGAAATAGAAGATAAAATTCTGACCAAGCCATTCATTTTCGAAGTGAATCTTCCTCGCAACCCAGTTCAAGGCGGCTTTGCTTGGACCGTAAGGCGCCATATCAAGGGGGGTGAACGTTGGAACCAGTCCTGTACTACCGCCGCCAGAGCTGATGGGGATAAACCGCGGGTGCGCACTGGCTTTGAGGAGAGAATAGAATGACTGGAAGAGGACAATGGCGCCAACCGTGTTCACCTGCGATGATTCGCATGATATATGATATCACAGAGATCATGAAGGCAGATAATAAATAGAGTCGACGCAGGTAGAGAAGAAATTGATTAACGATTAGACAGATAAAATATGAGGTGGAACATACTGCGAAATGCTCCGAGAACTCATGAACGGAAGCTTCGTGAATCTTCCCAATGTAATTGGAAATTGCTAATCATCAAAAATGAGGAGGGGTATGGAGAAATACCCAGCGATACCAAAAGACCATCGCACCAGCGTTAGAAATGACAGTGTCCACTCGACCATGGCTGCCCTTAATCTGTTTCGCAAGAGCTTCATTCGCTTCTTTATCCCCGGACACGCACTTCACGATCTTCACTCTCCCAGGATATTTATCAGCGAGATCTTTGAGTTTAGGACTACTGGATGTGTCTCGCGCGCCAGCGTATATTATCGCAGAAGGGTCTTTGGAGGCAACTTGGTCAACAAGGGAAAGTCCTAGGTTTGGAATTCGTTTTAGATTGGGATACAATTTCGAGCAGGGCTAGCGCATACCTATACCCCGGGTTGTGCCTGTGATAAGGTAGATCGTCTCTGGAGATTCAGACATACTATGCTAACGACGAATCTAGAGTACTGAAGTAAGCGACGTCCGAAACTGACAAAAGTTGATTAACTTACTTATAGCGTTCCGGCCAATTGTGCTACATAATCTTCAGTGAACGACCGGTGAGGTACTTGCGGACAGACGGCGGTGAAGGTTATTTGACAGGGATTTGCGTCCAAAATCTGTGACATTAGTCAGATCGCTGAGAAAGCAGGCAGCCTTGATGTCCTATTATAATTAGAATTTTGTGAGATTAACGGAAGACACGCGGTGACGAGCGGGTGAAGCTTGACCATTTATTGCAGTTTTGTATACAAATCTGTGCAGAGAACCAGATCAGAAGCGCAGTGGCAGCTACCAGGACGGAAAAGCACACCACTTGGGATCTTACAGATTTGAGAATTAGCGCCGGCACCGGGCGAACAGGGAGCAGGGCTGCAGAATGGGTTGATTTGACGTGAGTATGAAACGCAGAAGACAAGACGGGGGTAAATCCACAACTGCACTGTATTTGTTATTAAAAAATGGGGAAGTGAGCCAGAATGGGGTGTGAACGATAGCTTGGTGTGAGAGGTGTACTCTTCTCCGAGTCTGGAACACAAAACTCATAGATTCAGATATCTACAGAGATGACAAGAGAAAGAATAAGTCAGACGTGGAGAAAGTGAGATGACGAACTTGTGACGAACTCCGACGCATTCTCGCATAACCCTGACTTCCGTCATCCTCATCATGTTCGATGTCCACGGAGAATACGTCAAGAATTTGTCTTGTTCAGAAGCTGAGGAGGACTGGCATTCTTGATGCTGAGATATCCTTGACAGAATACGAAGCTGGAAGACACGCTGTTCGCTGACGAGGGTCTCTGTATTTGGGTGAGACTTGGGATCGATTCCTATCACGTCGACGATGACGAAAGGCGAAATATCAAAGAGATAGCTTATTATTGAATGGAGTCATCTAGAATAGGAAACGACTGTGGGATGTCAATAGTGTGAATAGGCAGACGAAGTGAAAGTACTTACACCTATACGAGTCACGACCCGACGGGAACTACTTACTACGATTGGCCTACCACTCTGATACTGTGACTTCTCCAGGCCCTAAGACTTCTGTTAACAAGGCGCCATTAATCATATTGTGCAGGTCGACGTCGTAGGATACAGAGAGTACAGCACGAGTTTGCCACTGGGCGAATTTCAAATTGTTCCGGCCCCCGGGTGGGTGCCGGTGAGTTCCCACGATGCGACTAGGATATTCGCTCAAAGCGCGTTGGAGAAAATGACCTTCGCAATAATAAGTTTCCGATCAAAGGAGGGTACAGCATATGCCAGATAGAACAACAAGTCTTTTTGTTTTGTGGAGGATTACATTGCTATGACCAAGTAACATGCTATGACCTTCATGCATCTCCATTCGTGCAAGTGATCGTCGCTCCAACATACATGAAGGCACTTGACTCGAAACAAAAGCAAGAATAAAAGAATTGAATAACCACAGCTATGACAACATCCATTTGTTGCTATACATCCGCCCGAGTTGTCGAGTGGCACAACAGTGGCACAGGCGGTCGCGTTTATAGCGGTGAAGAGTTCTAAGGAGCAAGGCATTCCAGAACCCCTCGTCCCCTTCTCCTTTACGATCTGTTGAAACCAGACTTTGAATCCTGATCTATCCGTTAATTTTCTCCTCAGACTTATCTATACTTTGAGGCCTGTGCAGTAAGCAGTTTCCTCTTAAAAATATAACGTTCCTAAAGTAACATATATTTCTCTTTAGCGTACCAGATATATTCCATTAATCAAATCAAACACAATGCGCTTCAACATTTTTCCTTATGGCCGAGCACCCCTCCAGAACGCGGACTGTTCTCCACCTTCAGAAGGCCAAGATTCCACAGGACAGAATACAAAAAGGCACAAATGGTATGAGCAAAAAAAATACCGCTACGAGCCCCCTCTAGATTCCGAGCGAATCATCGGAGATAAGCCGCGATACGGAATGAAATTGCGAAAGAGAAGACCAGATCACCTCGTCCTCGACACCACACCTCATTCGAAAAGTGCCGCTTCGCCTCAAGCCAGTTATCGCAGCACAGCAAGTCAACGCAATGTTGCACCCCAACGCGTACTAGTACCTAAACTTCAGAAATCGCAGAAACGGTTTTCAGTACGCTCTAGAGTCGGGCTCTTACCAAAAGTGATGAGGCCAGCCAGACAAGAGCACAAAAACAGAAACGTGTTATCCTTCCACCTGGCATCGGGAATATGTTGGGTACAGTCAAAGGGCTGGAGGAACAAATAAGGAAGGCAAGGATGAGGAGGGACAGAAAGAGAGCTAGGGCGGCACAGAAAGCGGAGTGTGCATCCCCTGACGCCTTCACGTCGTTGATGGGGAGAGGAGCGGAATCCAAGGAGGGGAAAATGTCCGTCTGGCAGAAGAAGCGTTCGAGGGTAGGGGTGTTATCGTTTCTGACCGATCCCCTGCGAAAGCGACGCAAGAAAGAGGGATCGACCTGCTCTACCTCGTCGGATATCAGAGCAGAGGACGATGAAGACCCACTCACCATGTACACCCCAAGAGTCGAAAGCTTTGTTGAACTTCCCCTTCATCCCGCAACCCTCAGTCACACTGGCATTCCCGATGCCGAACGTGAGATGACAGACTCCGAGGATGGAAGCGACAATCCGTTTCGAAATCCCGTAGGCTATGGGAAGTCAGTGCTAGCATGGGCGCGTGGGCGTAGGACAGCGCCCAGTGGTGGTGGCAAGGCGAAGCTGCAGATGTTCTTTGGACTGGGACATCCGCGTCAGAATTATTAGGTAAATAGACGTGCTAAAGAGTTACTTACCTCCGAGTGAATCTTTCTTTCTGAGTATTTCTTGCATGCTTCCGTTCTACAGAATAAAATGGAGTACAAATTTTCTGACCAAGTTGTGCGTAAGCCCTTACTTTCGAAGATTCAAGCTACTTAAGGTTCAAGCGGAGCTTATAATGTCGGCACGTCCGGCAAACTACCTGCTCCAAAATGGGTATCATTGCATCTTCTACTTAAAAAAAAAATCAACTACTTTCACTAGATACAGACTGTGTGCTTATAATGGTATAGGTTCTTGCTAGATGTAATTGGACTGTAGGTATTCGCGTTCACGTTCGAACGAACTTACTCATGTCATCAGGGCGATCACTCAGCGCTCAGCCTTAATTTTCGTGGGAATTTCTGATCTTTGGCATGAATGCTTGACGCGGAGGCGTCCACCAATAACTTCCTTGCATTGCGAGCGTCTAATAGAAGTCACCGAAGCTTCGTAACTTCACTTATCCTATTCACCTCCCCCTGAATGTACGATCGATCTCAGAAAAGTTCAACACTGCTATTCGGCTCCGAGATTCAATTTCTGTAAGATATTCCGCCGCCAGCGGGTCCGTGTTTACTGGAAGGAAAGACTTTCATGGCGTTAAGCTTTCAGTTTTAGGTACTGAATTGAAGTGTCAAGAAGTTATTGAGGAAGTTAATGTCTGGAGAGTAAGTGCAATTCAGAGCGCCACGCTTACTTACCTGGGGAGTGCAGTGCCTCCGAGTGAAGACGGCATAAAACGGTCAGTCAGTTAGAGCACCACAGTCAGTGTGTAGTTATGAGAGCGAATTATGGATGCGCGCTAGACTTAGAGCATAAGTTGGCGCAAAGACTCTTTAATTTTTTGTCCCTTCGCGGCCTGTCATTTATGGCGGTCCAAATGCACAATAATTATCAGCGCAACTTTTTTCATGCTGGCGCAACTTTTTTTACGTCAGCGCAACTTTTTTGACATCAGCGCAACTTTTTTCAGCGCAACTTCTCTCAGCGCAACTTTTTTTTACGCACTTCCAGCGCAACTTTTTTTGATAGGTACTGATTTCTCGTTGTGTAGTCTTTTCTGACGTACTCGAATGAATATAGCAAGCATTAAGCATGCTATGTAAGGAAAATTACTGATACATAATGCCTTATAGACTTCATTCCATTATGTGGGTTTGCATGCATAGGAAAGGGTTGAATATAGTAGCTATGATTATGAATACTTGTCGTGAATGCTAATAGGCGCCGTTGATTGCCCAGGCAAGGCCCAACTTGGAACGTGAACAGAGCAAAACATTGACATATATTAGCCATATATTATGATAGAAGCGCTGTATGTGCAGATGACCTAGATCCTACTAGATTATAAAAGAGCAACTTACAATTCAGAGACTGAGCGATTCATAGTACACTGTGCCAGTCATGATGCGCGAGCACGCTCACTTTGTGGATTCCGCATTCCAGGGCCTCCCTCATTCCCAAGTGCACTACTAAACAGCACAATTAAACAATCCATTGAGTAGACTATGAACTTTGTCCCAGAGCCGCAAAATTGATGCGCATGCATCGAACATACGGTCACCGGCTAACATGGCGGCGCGTCCTCGTAGCACGTGCACTCGCTGTTAAGCTGTTATGCATATAACAGCCATACTAACATTACCCCCCCCCCTGAGCCACCCCACCCGATGAGCCAGTCACAGACGTGTCACGGTGTAAGTTCAAGCCCCGCAGAGCTAACACTGCTGTGGTGAGTGAATTTCCCAACGTCGAAAAATCCATTGACATTTTGTCACATTTCCTTATTGTTTTCCTTTCGACAAAATGTGATATTTTTCCCTGAGGAAAATCCTTATTTTGGCAGTAAAGTAAAGATTTCCCAAACCGGAAAATGTCAAATTTTGTCTCGAGGAAAATAAAAAGGAAATGTGACAAAACGTCAGTGCATTTTCCGACGTTGGAAAATGTACCCACCGCAGCAGTGTAAGCGTTGATCTGATCAGTGATAACGCCGATTAAGCGAGACGGTCAGTGCGCTCCTGGTGCGCTCACCGTCGACGGGATATAGCGGATGGCACTAGGGTTAGTAGAGGATAAAAAGCTTAATGAGAGAAACTATAACTTATAAGGCTCAGAACAGGTATAGTATAAACCCTTGTGCTTGGAGAAGGAAATGTGGACAAGATTAGGGGAATTGATGAACCACTTGACAGGATATTCCTGCTTGGATCCGAGCGCTTCATAGGAAGGATTGTTAATGCAGTAAATTTGCCTCCATGTTCACTAGCATTGTTAAATTCAGTCATTGCGCGCGACCGTCAATGCGACGCGACAACTTCGCGCTGTGCTTGCATGACCATCTTGGCATCACTTGTGCTTGTGCCGATGACAGATCCGGAACGGCAAGTGTCGGCAAGAGTGACTGGACACCGTCTGTTGAACCACCTCCCTACATTGATTTTTTTGAAAAAAAACACTTGGAGTGTATTAAGAACACCTAATTATATGTGTATACAAAGTTTGAAAGGAAACCAGCCAGCCAATGTTGAGATATTCGCAACTGGCTCATCGGGTAGGGTGGCTCAGGGGGGGGGTAATGTTAGTATATAGAAAGGACTAATTCTGAAGGGTATTGTTAGATACTGAGTACTGAACTGTATGGCTAGTTATGCAGGGGCCTCACTGCATTATAGATAGCAACTCAAGCCTCTCGAGTCTCGACTCAATGAATAAGTGAGTGGCAATTATGACGCGGGTGCCGCGTATGCACATCTTGAAGATTCCCCGGGTTTGGACCTTCCCCAATTTACAAGTCCCGCGTTAATCTGTATCCTGATTGAAATTCCTCTGAGCATGGACTTTACTCTAGGGCGCCATTATTGATGCGCATGCGCTGAACATACGACGCGCGTTGGGATCGACGCGCAGGTGTGATGCGTGAGAACTTTGATGAGATAAGATAAACTCCCCTTGATAAGATAAGATGTCAAACTATTCCTCCCTCTACAACACTCTGCAATGAGGCTAGCATAGGGATACAAACAACTTGGATCAGTAATTGACCTATGCGCCTTCATTAGAAAGCCACAGCGAAGGTTGCGCAAAAAAAAAGTTGCGCTGATGCACAAAAAGTTGCGCTGACATAAAAAAAGTTGCGCTGATAATTATTGTGCATTCGGACCGCCATAGTCATTGACACATCGAGAGCGAGTTATATAACATACGAAGAAAAGATGTACATGTATCAGCAAAACCAGAGTAATTCTACAACCGCCGCGACACAGCTTATCCAATCATCAAGCTTCTAGCCAAGCTTCTAGTCTACTACCCGCCTGTATTGTAGATAACATTTCTCTCCCATGGGGCTCGCCTTCCAAAACAGCATTATTTTCATCAGTTTCACCATATACAGTCAGTAGAATGACAGTACTCACCCGCTGCAGGTCGTTGACGTCGGGAATTGGTAGTACCTTGGGGAAGTTGCCTTTACCATCGACGAGCTCGTACTCATATCCAGCGAGGAAAAGAGCGACGATCATCTTGATTTCAAGCTTGGCGAACTATAATATCCAAGATTATATTCATATAAGTAGAGTAGCACGAGGAAGATTAATGAATACTATACCTTCATTCCAGAGCACGGGTGGCGACCTCCTCCCCACGCGATGAAGGCGTATGCCTCTTTCTTATCCTCTTCGCGACCAGGCTCGAACCGGGATGGATCCCAGTCATCAGGGTTGGCGTAGATGTTAGGGTTGAGGTGGACGTCCGCCGCCGAATAGGCAAGGAACCAGCCTCGCTTGACAATCTTTCCCGCCATAGGCAGGTCGGCCTTTGTATTGCGACGCAGCGCTGCCCCAGTCGCGGTGAGGCGCAGCGTCTCCTTGAGGCAGAGTTCTAAGACCGGCATTTCAGATTCCCATGCGTTGATCGGGATGGTGGCCAGACGCTTGTGCAGAGGCTCCTTCGCGTAGACGGGATTGGAGTGGTTGGCGATGAGGTCGTGGACTTCCCTCGTTGCCTTGGCCTTCCAGTCGGGGTGCGAAGCGAGATAGATCAAGATCCAGCAAGCTGACGTTTTGTGATTAACAGGGCAATTTTGGGCGACATGTAAGGAACGACATACCATTTACACTGCTGTTGGTAATCCCAGCAAAGATGATAATCATGGCAAACTACTCAGTCATTAGTCAATTTTCTATCAAAAAGAAAATAAAGTGCTCACTCCGACAATGGCTTTGTTGTCCAGTCCAGAGGCGATCAAAACGTCGAAGGCATCGGAAGAAGGGGTCGCGTTACGCCTCTGTTCTATGTACTTGACGAGGAACTTGTAGAGATTGGTGGTTGCCTTCTCCTTGTTCCGGGTAGACGAAGTAGGAATCCAGGGCAAGATCAGAGAGAATGGAGTTGCGCTTTTCTCGATGATGTCAAAGTACTGCCACATCTCGGCGACGGCGGCAGGATCGTTGGACAAGGAACGACAGGATACCATTCTGATAGTCATTTGGACGATCAGCTAATACGGCAACTGTCAGAGTGAGCGAACGTAACGTTTAAGTAAGACGTACGTCGTAGACATTGCGGAATGGATCAATGCGTCCCTCCTTCGCAGGCATTGTCCTCATGATACTGCCGTTGATGTCATCAAGCAGCGAAGGAAGTACTAGTACATGAAGTTGAGTTTTCGTTTATCCTACACTAGATTATTTACCACTCACCATCTGCGAGACGCTCCTTACTAAAAAGGATAGCCACGTTCTTATTGAACCATGTCATATTTTCCGGTTGCCATTCTGCTTCTGACGATTGCTCAAGACGTGGGGCCTGAAATAATATATGAGCGAGAGGAAGTTTAAACAGTATCAGAGCGAACTCACCCCTCCAAGGAGAATCTGATATCCCTGCGTGAAGTCGAGGTACTTGTCATTGTGAAAAACCTTGCGCCCCTCTTCTCCAGAGACGGCTACAACGGTGTGCTGCAAGAAACGGAATTGGAATAGCTCCTGTCCCGTCTTTGCGAAGCCATTGAACATAAAGTCGTGTCGCTTAGTAAAGAATGACCAAGCAGTAAGACTCGATATCCAGCCGGGGAGTTTTACGATACCAGAGTCATCGGTCTGCACAACGGGGCGCAAGAGAAACGACAACGATCCTAGAAGGATAACTCCCGCCGCTGTAGCCGCGACTGGGATGCGCGAGTCGACTTGGGCGGCGGCGCGAAGGTCAGCAAGTACGGCGGTAGCGTTCATCGTTGTAAGAGACGAGAAATAGAAGTCCCACAAAAGTCCAAGTTTTATTTAGGCTGATGTCTATTTGTGAAAGAACACATCACCATACCGGCGGTACCACGGCGACTGGAATGAAACATCCCCATGTTGATTGGAGCTTCTATCAGAGTATGTCGATTATCATTACAATATAGTGAGTTGGATGGCTGACACAAAAAAGAACGGGATCTACTTGGGGAACGAGACTGTTTGCGCACTTATCTCTTCCTTGTGACCATACAATACTGTTCTGAGAATTTCCGAACCTATTCGGTGAATATCAAGTTATGGTAGACATTCTAAAGAAGGGCACCGCATTGTACATCGCTTACTGTGAGGAGAGAATGTGTTGCGCCGATGCGATCAGTATACCCAGTTGTACAGTAAGTTATCAGAGTGAGCCTCCGACTCTCCGCCCATAACCGCTCGCCATGGTTCGTTCGTATCGTCACCGGGCCGAACTTCCCAATAGATTGCATCAGTGATCTCGGCGCTACCCCGATGAATCTGGAAAACACCCATGGCGCTGGAAATACGCAATGTCCGACGATGCAGGAACACAAATTAGGGTCCGCATGAAAACCCTGCAAGCGGATAATTGATCATTGTAAGGGAACAGGGTGATTACTTCCTCTGTAAGCGCCTTGCGCAGATCGCTAAGGCGCTTACATACAGCTTCTCCGCACTCTTGTTCGCTGCGATGAAGCGACTTCGACTCCTTGCCTCGCCGACCTGAGATGATTGTCGTGTGAAGCTTTGTGAACATATGCGGCTACGTCCACCATCCACCGAGGTTTAGCCCAATAGAACCGTATGTAAAGGTTATTAGAGGGTTTGTGTCCATCTATAACCCCGTACGGAAGTAACCCCCATAAGCGGTTACGAGGCAATGATAGATGGAAAGGATGAAAAGTGATAAGCAGAAACGATCCAGCTCATGGTATAGTCTTTATGCGTTTCGGCTCGTCCGATACACCCCACCTTTCGAGAATTGAATATCTTTTCCAAACTTCCGTGGAAGTGGGATGATTGTCCAAGGAGCGACACATCCAACCTAGCAGAATTCCATCACCGCCAGATATTTTTATGTAACTTTGGAGATTAATCGATTAAGACCTGGACTTATCATTCGAAGAATACGCCATACTTCGAAGTAGAACTCATCACAATGTCCTCCCCAGTCACTAAAGTTGCCCTTGTCACCGGCGCCGCACAAGGCATTGGCAAAGCCATTGCTCTGAAACTCGCAGACGACGGTCTCGATGTCGCACTCAACGATCTTGGCTCCAAGTCTGCTGAGCTTGAATCCCTCAAGAAAGAGATCGAGGCCAAAGGACGCAAGTCGGCGATTATTGCTGGTGATGTTTCTTCTGAGCCTGATGTGGTTGCCTTGATCGGCGGCGTTGTCTCCCAACTCGGAGGCCTAGACGTCGTAAGTTGTCCGCTATGTGAACATGTATTATTGCTGATAATTTCTTATGCAGATGATAGCGAACGCTGGGATTACGTTTGCTTGCCCTTTGACCGAACGTATGTCATTTTGTGTCGAATGCGGTGATTGCGTTCGCTGACTCGAAGTGACAAGTGCCCGTGTCAGAATGGGATAGAGTATTTGCTATCAACACTCGAGGCCTCTTCCTCTGCTACCGTCATGCTGCCAAGCAGATGATCAAACAAGGCCGAGGTGGACGCATCATCGGAGCTGCATCATCTGCAGGAAAGCAAGGTGTGCAGTCGCGCCCCTTCTCTGACGCGTTCGTTGATCTCAAATGTCGACAGGTATTGCGAACCTTGGACACTACAGTGCATCAAAGTTCGCCGTCCGTGGATTGACCCAGGCTGCAGGTGCGACTTCGAAGATCATCATTACCACCTATCCAAAGATCTAATCTTGTTTCTGATCAGCTCAAGAATGGGGCCCCCATAAAATCACTGTTAACTGCTATGCGCCCAGTACGTACTTCTGACCTTCTCACTGTCATATTTCAGTTAATTCGGATATTTAGGTACCGTCCAAACACCCATGAGTGAAATACCTAGAATCACAATGATCGCCCCACGCTAACGCCCTTATTTTTTTCTTCTAGTTGATAACTTTATCAACCAAGTCGGAGTTCCCAAAGACGCATTCTACACGAGCGTGAGTGTATCAGAGGCCTAGATTTTATGCGCATTGAGTTGACTCATTGACGAGATACTAGCAAAGCCAGGCGACCGCAGTTGGATACCACGGCCAGCCAGAATACATCGCCAGCCTTGTTTCGTTCTTAGCGTCTGAGGATTCCCACCACATCACAGGTAAGCAGGGTTTCTCTATCCAGTAATGACGACTGATCTAATCTCTCATCCAGGCCAAAGTGTAAGTGATAAATTCGCTGATATGATGCCGACCTTGATCTGACGACATTTCAAATAGATCAATATCGACGGTGGAAAGCTCTTCGATTGACCCCAATCAGGCGCCACACCGCCTATATATCGCTAACGACAGTTCGAGTTTATGTACGTAGAAACAAGGGCACATTATTCATCTTAGCAAATGTTGGGAAAGATCCTTGTAACTAGGTCAATGCTCGCGATACTGTACTTGTATTTCAAATCAAACCCATTGCACGATCTCAGAAGCATACCATGTATCCATGTGGCTGTGCTGTTGAGGAGATGCTTAAAAGTTCAACAGTGTAGACCAAAAAAACTGCCAAAATTGCTCCAGGAGGATAATGCGCACCCGGAGTATCGTGCTATACAACACCTGATATTGTTAGCAGGTCCCGACCTTCAAGATAGATGTAGAATACATACTTTTGAAGTGTCCTTCGGGATCCGACATACTCGGTCTTTGGTCCACCTTTTTTTGAGGCGCCATTCGGCTCACTCCACTCTTTCTCCTTCTGAAAATCCTTGAAACTGCAACGATTAGAAATTCTGGGATCGACAGCCGACCTTGATACCCTTGAGCTCCCAATTTAGATGAAGATCGATCACAACTTGATAGGCAGCAGTGGAGCGGTAAGCGCCCAGCGAATTTGATTGGGGAGCGTTGAATACTCGCTAGCGATGGTTTGGCGGAACAATAATACGGATGAAGCCCTGTCGTCGGTTCAACTCATACACGTGAAGCTCGCCACTGGCCAGTGTGATAATAAAACCTCATCTTATTGTTGGTAGAAAGCATTCGGGTGCGAAGTACGAGGTAGTTCTGATGCGGAGTCAAAATTATGCAAAGAGACGTCTGTCCGACGTATTGGAATCAGCCCGTAGACATCGTCGTGTTGGTAGCAAGTATCGCAGTGAGGTCTGGACTCCGCCGTAGTACGAATGCAGGAAGTGCCAAGTTGCTTATAGCCAGGCGGTATAACGCCTCGCGAGACGAAGCTGTGCAGACATAAAGACCGCTCAGAATGCTCCACGAAAACAAGGACACAGAATGAGATGAATTGAGTCCTTTCGATAATCTACTATTGTGCTTGGGACTCGCCAAGTCAGCGCTGGACCGCATAGGACTACCGCTCACCTTTCCACTGGGGCAGAGGAAAGCACATCCAGGGTGCGCAGCGTGCATAGTAAAATGAAATTAAGATGATTCTTCTATACCATGCACCGCCTTTCTTTTCACGGTTCGACCCATCCCTGCTTGGAGTGCGTTAGCGAGCGAGTTAAAATTTTTTGAGCGCGATGAGTGGGTCGCAGTCTGCGTCCCTGCAGAGAATTTGAAGGAGAGGAGCAGTGATAAACATTGCACCCAGATTTGCGATTTGACCTTCAAGCTTCAAGCTCAAGCCGATAGGATTAGAGGGAGAGTCGAAGTCGACGACGTAAGTATGTATCCGATCGTCTCCGTACGCGGGTTACGTATGCCAGTGCTTGGTTGGGAAGTCTAGATCAAATAACGCCAAATGTTCAACTTCGTCGTTAAGTGCTTGGAAAGTTCACACAGATACCTTTGACTCGAATTGTAGTAATTTTGCATCAGATGTGTTCTATATAATCATATATTTTAATAGTGGTAAATGACGATCGACCTGACAGAAATTGCAAGCTCTACTACTTGAGTTCTACCCGCAATGCACTGGACGACATATTCTACAGATGTGAAGGGGAACTGATGAGTTTAAATTCATACATAAAAGGACAATAGGCCCTTGTGTGGATACAAGGATACACCAAATTCTAGAGGCATGTGCGCGTCACCAGAAGGTGTCGAGCACGAATCTAGGCAATGATGACTTTGCGAGTCTTCTGAATCTCAAGACCCTCATCACCAAAATACCTGAGCGCAAAATCAGTTGAGTCGACCACTTTCAATAGTGAGATATAAGATATTAAATAATGCGAACCTTCCAGAGCCGAAGTTCCACTCATCGTGACCGCGGATCCATTGACCTACACAGCAATGTCAACTCGCTTTGGATTTCGAAGTTGCATTTGCATTTAAAACTCACCAAGGCCATGGACGTAGTCCGCAACTTGACGGTCCATATGCTCACCGTACGATGGGAAGCCGCGCTTGTTGAGCACATCATCGCGAACCTTGAGGAAATGTTCGACAATATCGTCATGGGTGTCCGAGATCCACTGGATGCCTCCAGCGACGTCGGTGTTGTTGTTCTTCATGACGACTGTGACTGCATTGTAGTCAGCATCGTCGACGAGGATCTCCTTCTTGTAGGAGCACATATCCTGAGAGACAATGAATGAGTTAATTATATTTTCTGTATCTTTAGAGTGAGTACTTACGTTGGCCAACACAATCATGTCGGTCGTATCCCTGTTGAGTTCGACGATGAAAGGGTGCTCCATAATATGGTGGGGAATGTCCACACCGAGGGACATCTCCAAAAACGCGAAGGAGGGATCCGATCCGATGTTGTCACGCCTTGCGACCATGTACTCCTCAATGGTGCAGATGTAGCGAGACTTGTCTCGGCGCTGAGCTTGGAGAATGACGGAGTCAAGGTAGGATCTCCATGCTTTGACGAAGCGCTCCTTAGTAGCCTGGTGCGCGTTAACGGACTCGGAGGCGCGCTTCCAAAATCTATCAACACGTGCAAGTCAATGCTTGATCTCAATAAGATTTATGACTGGCAGACTTACTGCCGAGCGATTTCACCAATGATTGGTTCGCCCTCGGGTCTGGGCTTGTTGGGATGGAGAATAGCGTCCATGGTAGCCTCGCAATGCACCTTCACGCCCTCGGTATCCAGAATGTCGGTGTGCTCATCAAGAGTAAAGAAAGTGTGCATCAAGTCGCAGCAGCTTCGAAGGTCGTCTGTAAAGTGCCGGTGAGTAAGTTATCTTTGAAACTGGATATTCTGTCTAAACTTACAGTGTGTCGCCTTGGGAAAGGTGAGAGCGGAGACGAGACCTTAACATGGAAGAAACTGATTAGAAAAACTAGAGGTGTAATATCAGAAGAATAAACGTACTGAAGTCGCATTTGTTGAATGCTTTCTGGCCCGTAGGAGTGAAAGGCTTGAAGCTCTCGAGCCAAGCAACCGACTCTGCTTGCGCAGCGCGGTAGTAGGGGCTGATGATACGCTCGTAAGGCCAGTTACGGAGGGTGTCAGGAAGGATATAGAATGGAGGCTCTGGTGTGGCCTCGGACGCATCTGCGTAGACGGGCAATATACCAGCCTGATTCTTGGAAACAGTGGTTTCAGTGGCGGTGTTGGTTTCGATGGCCATTGTACTTGAAATAATGGTAAAGTCTGGATAGTTCTCTGAGGGATAGGGGCGAGAAAACGATCTGAAGTACCCAAGTCCTGAATCTTTAACGTCTTTAAAGGGAGAATAATCTGAGCAGCTCCAAAATAAGAATTAAATTAACCGGAGAGCTATGTCGATTTAGGGCGCAATCAACCCGTTTGTCTTCCATCGAAAGCGCATCAACAGCGCCATGTTTCAGCATTGTAGCTATCTTCATTTCTGGAACTACCTCAGGCGCACAATACAACCATTAACAAACTGAACAAGCAGCGTTACTCATTTTTTCATTCGCGTGGATGTAGTAACAGCTATCCACTTCAGGTTCGACGAATCGATATCCCCATTTAGAAAACAGTCCGAGACAGTACAAAACTATGCACAGCGCGGTGGCTTCGGACCAGAGATCAGATTGGCCTCAGATCCTATCTAACCGACATGATAAGCGGCTGTTATAGGAGTACGGTAGCGGACTATATCTGCCTGGGAGTTTAAAAGAAGTTCACGTCGAAACTATTTTAATACCCTTACTGAGTTATTAGTATTAAATGAACAGAATTAAACATGAGTCAGAAATAAGCAGATTTGCATAGAGGCCTTATCGTAACAATTGCCCGATTCTAAAATACAGGCTCAATGGTCCATAGTTCATTTTGCATGTTGCCTTACCTGTCCGGGAACCTCGATAGCTTACGCCAATAGACAGCCTTTTACGTTCACTTGCAACGGCTACTTGCGGACTACTACGTCTTTTCTTATGCGAGATTTGATCGATTGTAAAGAAAACGACACTCGTTTCAACGACTCCAGGCTGATCTGAAAGGCTGATGCTCTGCAGCTGTTGCGTTGCCTGTGTACCTAATTTCCGACGATCATTTTACGCGTTGGTAGCACAATTTTTGAACTCTGCTCCAAAGAACATGCGGTAGCGCTGTGCTTCCATATTGGTCATGCTTCCAGATGGGCGTTTATCATACAACAGAGTGTGCTCACATTGCGATACTTAGAGTTATTGTTTATCCAACGGCTATACACGGCGGTACTTTCAGCACCGGAATCGTTCAAACTCCTCGCTTGAAAGATAAAGCAGAGGGCTTTCGTAGTTGGATATCCTATCTATCTATCATTTCTTGTGCAAAATCACCCTGAAGAACAAGAGTCAATCAAATTATAATGGATCTTGGCACCAGAAAAGGAAATGGCGCGTGAAATATATGGGCTCGGTCTGGACATCTGCCCTATTCGAAGGAGAATTCCCGGCGCTTCTCCATCAAAAACATATCTACGCGAGACAAGAAACTTTTCATGAAGTTGGATACTTGTGAGAATTATTCAGAACACTTCTGTCATTGAGTCAAGCCTAAGGGTGGGACAGAACGTCAGATAGTACGCAGGGAGAAGTACCTGCCCTATTCTTACAACACGAGTACGTAGCACTGACTCACTCTGGTTTAACGGCTAATTTACGATCCCATTCTGGCTATCGCTTCGAGAACGTCGGCTGGCTGTTTAGTGTCGGACGGCGGACATCAACGGAGATTGTACTTTGGGGTGCTTTGATCTACTGACTCTCTAAATAGAATAATAAAGCATGGAGGATTCTAATAGATTCGGCGTCGTATCTACAAGACAAGTTCTTATCTTCACGCAGTCCAATGGAGTTGATATGCGCAGTAAAGAGTGGTGAATAATTATTAATTAATAAGAATGCAACAGACCTTATGCATGTTTCAGTAAGTCTGAGCAGCGGCAATGATTTGTCACTGAAAGGCAGTGGACAGGCATCATCTGAAATTGTGTATTGAAAATCGCATTCGGGCGACCCGCCTATTTCCTATTTTGTTCAGTTACTTTCTATTTCTGGCTAGACTATCGCACAATCGATGTCTTTTATCGAACATCTATTTTAACTTTTCTGCAAAGCTCAAGTAGGTACGACATCATACGCCATTGTGAAGCAGAGAAAGTGGTAGGTCAAATGAATAAGAGTAATTGCAAATGCAACTGATTTTTTCGGCTGAGTCCCTGGGGTCTTCAGATTTAACGTACTTACTATATTGCACTTGTTTGAATGGTTGTAAACAAATGGAAACTTTAAGCGACGACAGACAGCTAAAGCGTTTAATTGTCGCCACTGGCTCAGGTGGATATGGGCGGTATTGACTTCTCCGGATGCCCTCTGATTCGGTTCGGTTTGACTACCGATACTATCGGGAACAGCTATCGCACATTACACAAGCGAACGCGAAACGCCGTAAATAATGTACTTGTTCGACCAAATCTGCACCATAAGTAGCTCATAACTCACGACCACAATTCTAAGCACCGGACGCTTTCATGGGGGAGAAAATGATCTCCTTCACTGCTGTAACTGCTTTACTCGCTAATGTTCCTCTTGCCGTTTGGCTTTCTGCCCCTCTCCTAGCCTTTGGAATCTTCCTCTTCATTCGAGGTGGCCTTCGTTGGCAAACACTGAAGAATATACGCGGGCCACCTCCTGGATCCTGGCTCTATGGACATCAAGTCGAATTCTACCGCCAGAATGACGTGGGCGAATTAGATTTCAATTGGGCCAACGAATACGGAGGTGCTTGGAAAATCGATGGTTGCTTTGGTGTAAGTGACTTTAGAAATTGTCCTATCGACCGAATACTGATGCCGACTTTGTCTCCAGAGGAACATCCTGATGATCTCGGATCCCAGTGCAATTCGTCACACAATCCACACTATGGGATACGGCTACCCGAAGACCAGAGAAAGCAAAACATTTACTGGTTTAGCTTTCGGTCGGGGTGTCTCTTGGGCTGGAGGTGCGTATATCTCGCAGAGCTCTCTTGGCTTTCCACTGACGTGTTGCAGGTGATACACATGTTCGTCATAGGAAGTTGTTAAACCCTGCCTTCACTACGCAAGCACAACGACCATTCTATCCTGTGTTCAGGCGCGTTGCCGCTCAGGTATGTGTTTTGTTATCAATCCACTTACACTCGCTCACTCGATCCCCTTACAGCTCACCAGTCAATGGAAAGACAAGCTTCAGGAGGGAGATTGTTCCGATTTCCAGGTCATGGATATCAGTCGCGGCCTTGTCAACACTACCCTCGATATCATCGGAGAAGGTAATTTAGCCTCTCCGGTGCATATTTTTCGCCTGCTAATACCCTTCCTTCGAAGCTGTGTTCGACTACCATTTCGGTTCGCTTGATGGAAAGGAAGAGAAAAACGAGTTTTCTGAAGTATTTCACAATCTCTTGTAGGTTGTATCTTAAAACTGTTTCGTCGCCAACTAAACTGCATCACAGCGCCGACTCTAATCTGTTTCCTCCGAAGGCTGCTATTTTATTCGCTGCCAGCTGGGCTTATTGGCCTGAAATTGTTCTTCGCTATGTCGGGAACCTTCCTTTCCGCCAATTTATTCGATTCAAGGAATTTCTAACCATCGGGAAAAGGCTCGGTAAAGACCTTGTGGAAAATCAGGCCGCCACTGTCGATGGAAAGAAGCGTCGTGATATTCTGAGCATTCTTGGTATGTTTCTATTGATTTTAAATGGATCTTCGTTCTGATCTTGCTATAGTCGAGGCAAACAAAACGAACAGTAGCGCTGATCGTCTCAGCGAGGACGAAGTATTATCCCAAGTAACGTAAGTACTATTTGTTCATATACCGTCACTATCCAGCAATTCAGATGATAACTAGGACTCTCCTGTTTGCTGGCCACGAGACCACTGCCACTACTCTCACCTGGATCATGTTCGAACTTGCAAACCATCCCGAGGATCAGGCCCGCGTGCGAGAAGAAGTGAAGAATAAACGCCTAAAGATCACCGCTAACGGGCAGAGAGACTTCACGTCGACTGACCTCGAGAGCTTGACGTTCACCAATGCGGTTATCAAGGCACGTCTACTATAATTGATATGATATCATCTAAATATTTTTTTATTGATCTGCATAGGAGGGCCTTCGAATGCATCCTGTAGGTTTATACATTCACTTTAAATGCGTCATTCGCTAATGCGGGTACCTAGATCTCTCCATGGATGTTCGTATTCATTTAATCATACTAATCATTTTGGTTACCGTCAACTAACTCCCTATTTTAGTACTCGCGAAGCTGCAGTCGACGATGTGATCCCACTCTTGGAGCCCATCACTGGTGTTGACGGGAAGACTATCACCGAAATCGAAGTTGTAGCCGGTCAACCTGTTCTTGTCTCAACCTGTGCTTATAACCGGTGAGTCTTCTCATATGTGTACTTTCAGTGACTTGTCTAATCTGCGATTTAGTCATACCGCTACATGGGGCGAAGATTCTCATATATGGCGGCCAAGTCGTCATTTGAACCAGGACATGAAGGACAAGCAGACTCCCATCGGCCTTTATTCCAACCTGTAAGTCAATTCATTCGCTTCAACGCTCTCACATAGCTGATTTATTCTGGCTTAGGTTGACTTTTGCCGGCGGACCTTCGGGATGTATGGGATGGAGATTCGCGTTAGTGACATTTTTCTTGAACTTCGGACGAGAATGAAGCTGACAGATCATTCTAGACTTACCGAAATGCAATCTACTGTTGTGGAATTGGTTGAAAACTTTGAGTTCTGTGCTCCAGCGGACAGTATCAAGATGCTACGTACCCCGGTTGGTGCTATCATGGCTCCCATGATTGAAGGCAAATTCGACGAACGCACCCAAATGCCGCTGGGTGTTCGACCTCTCTGACCCCAGGAGCGCATGCTGTCGCATTCTAGACCAAATCTAACATTGTACCCCTGACCACATCGCGGCAGCTACATTGGAATTCAGTAGATATGTAGAACTCCTGGTCTGCTCGACTCACAAGCGTGTAATAATGCTGTATCCAACGATTCACTTAAACTTTTGAAATTCTCGGAAATAAATACAAATTTGAGTAGCGCATGCCAGTGTGTGCACATTGCTGTAACTTAATGGTATGAAATACAGACTTCTTCATGCTTCCGTATATTTTAGAATATATTCTCAGAGTAGATTAGTAGCACGAAGAGAAGCGTCTCGTCTATCCAGCTCGTCAGTTTTTCAACCAATATGCAATCGGGATGAAGGTTTGGTATCGAACCTGTACCCCAGATATTATACGCCTTGTACTGACGTATGCTGACCACTAAAATTCATTGGGCGACCCCGCAAGTGTAACGTCGACTACGTGAATAATTTACTTAGTTTTTAGTTCTCATTTGTGAAGGTCCCTCAGCCTTCGAAACGGGCACAGGTAAAAAGCCGTGCCACGTCTGTGCCGTCTGTGCAATGTCCGGCTGCGTCTGTGCACGTCTGTGCCAATATGTCCGGGTCTGTGCATTGTATCAGATGTGTCTGTACGACATTGTTTTGAGTCCTTTTCAGAATCTGGTAGATTTAAATACGCATTCAACCTTCCTGCTAGCCACTGGTTCTAAATTTTCCGTAGTCCTGCATCTTTCCTTTACCAGGGTATACGTATCTGTATTGATCAAGTATTGATGCTTACTTCTTGCGTTATGACTTCAACTTATGAGATGGGTTAGGTCATATATTTGTGTTGTTTAAGTCCCCTGTAGACTTGGTAATTAGTCTTGAGCAACTCTTGAGTGAGAAGAAAGGCGACATGTTCGAACTTCGAAGGCGCATTGGCACTTCTGTACTCCCAAGGTGATGGTAAATTCCATATTAGGCAGGATTTGCCGCCGGCTTCCGACGGCCCAACGGCATCACAAATGCGAAGCGCCAATTTCCAAGTAGCGCGAAGTACTAGTAATTGAAAACTCTTAGAATAAGTAGTGCACTCGTGTAGCGCAGTTTACTGAAAGTAGGGCGCTGTGTGGAGCAATGAAAGAGTGAGAAATTCCTGTACTACAATCTACGGGAAACTTAATATCGAGCTATAATATCCAGCGCTGACCACGACTGTAGCAGACAAAAAAGGTCTGACTTAGCTCAAAATTCCATAGAAACGTGAAAATAACCTCAAAGTATATCGCTCATCTCAAAAATTATCACATTTTATTATTTTTACAAAATGAAATCCATAAAGAAGTGGACATTTGGGCAAGCAATATCGATCAGCGAACCTTGATCATGCGTTGTCCAAATGCGCCCTTCACCTAGCGAGGCGCGCGCATGTATAGATATTGCCCGTCTGTACGTCTGTGCAACTACATGACGCGTCTGTGCATCTCCGAGTAGGTCTGTGCATGTTCTGTGCAGTGTCTGTGCATGTCTGTGCATGCGTCTGTGCATCTGTGCGGTGTCTGTGCATATTGCAGGACGTCTGTGCAGGTTCCAAAGCATTTCTGTACATACATCTATAGCTTTTAGGGCTATTGTGAATCACAAATACACTCAATCTAAACCATGTGCACGAGCGTTACACGTACCTGTTTGCATTTTAATGGGTGATTTTTTTGCTCTATTAACCAATTTTTGCGAGCTTATGGACATGTATATAGTGTATTGACATATAGTTTATGATGTCCAAAGAATTGGTCGCCTTACGGGCACTCGTCTTTGAGTTGAGTTGATTTTTTGTCAATGCACTGGTCGTATTGGGGAACCGGCAGCAATTCCGCCGAGGTGCCGCATTCAAACTCAGCGTGAGTGTACTTCAAAGTGTAGTTGCCCAAAGCCGCATGGAATATATATTTTGACTTCATATTATTACTCTAAATACATGTTCTGAATGTACTCTGAACTCTGTCTTAGAATATGAGCCCAATTGTACTAGAGGCCTGATTGAGATCTCGCCGGGTATATGACCCCTAACATTAACACAGCCACCGTCTGTGCAGAGCGAGCGACGTCTGTGCACAGACGCACAGACGCTGCACAGATGGCACAGACTCTGCACGGCGAATTCCCTTTGCCCCTTCGAAACATATGATTGCCCTTCTAATATGCACCCAACATAATCTCCAATTTAATTTTGTACACGATAACCACAGCAAGGTAAGACCAATAGAATGAGAAATCATAATAAGTAGTCGTAAAGTAAAATCAAACGGAATAACCTTTAAGCTCAACTCAGCTTTCCTAAGGTCTAGAGACTTTCTGACGGGTGTGGGTTATTAAAAATCTCCTCGAGTTCCTCCAGAGATCTTCCACACGTCTCCACAGCTGCAAAGTACCACACCGCCGCCTCGACGATGTCCCATCCCACAAAAATCTGTTGGTTCTGATGAGCGTTCAATCTTAATCAAGCGTAAGAATTGAACCTACGAATACATAGTTGTATTTGATTTTTTCGAGGGCGATAGGCGTTGCGTACAGGTTAATAAAGCTGAAGAGTCCGGCAATGACGCTGTACAATGACATTCCTGGCGAATCCGTGTCAATGATTTATCAGAGAAGAAATGACAGAAATACAAACCTTTCGCTCTGGTAGTCGTAGTGAGCACCTCAACAGGGTACAAACCTTGCAGGGGAGTATACGTGAACGAGTAGATGAAGTAGAAGATAAAATATGACGCGGCTGCACCACGCCCAACAGCGAGGTTCTCCATTCCTGAAGGCATTTTTGCCCATCTCGCAGAAAGGCCTCCGTTGAGAGCGAGGAACACTGCACAACCGAACGTTCCGCAGACCAGAACTGGTCGGCGGGGCATTCTGTCAGCTAAGAGAACCCCGATGAGCGCCCCGATGGCGGACACAATCGAGTTCCCGAGGTTGAGCAGGAATTGTTGATGGACGGTGTACCCAATGACGTCGAAGATCTGGACATACGATAAGTACTTCAATCGGAGAGCTTATGATGATAAAATCACTTACCTGAGTGTTGAAGTAGCCCAAACCGTTACCTGATAGATGGTAAGAACAAGACGGTCTGAAAGAGCCGCCTTACTAGGCGTACCTGAAAATTGACCAAATACTCCTGCAAGGAACGTCAGCAAATTGATTGAAGAAATTTGAATATAAAAATCGTACCCATGATCAGGGCGAGCATAATTCTGTATCTAGCGTTGGCCGTCTTGAATATTTCGGAATAGTCCCAAGGTCGTTTATCAGACCCATCCTGGACGATACTCTCCCTCATCTCCTTCCATTCGGCGAGAACGAGAGGATGATTGGGATCGTTATTCCCGTGGAATCGAACGAGGAACGCCTTCGCTTCCTCTTCATGTCCGTTCGCCAATAGCCAACGCGGAGTCTAGTGCAAGTCAGACCAGGTGCCTATGAGTTGCAGCAATGATAAATAAATGAAATACCTCAGGGAGGAAGAAGACAACCAAAAGTACAAAGAATGCAGGGACACATTGTAAGATCAGAGGAAGGCGCCATGAGATGTCTGACTGAATATTTTGGGAGCCTAAACAAATAGCGGCTGCTGGAATAGAGCCACCGAACCATCTGTACAAGGTCTGTGATTCAGAACGTCCATTAAATTCAGCAATGAAGCTCACCCAAGGCTGTAGAACGCTGTCATTCGGCCACGCCAATGAACAGGCGGAATTTCAGCGATGTAGGATGGTGCTCCCGAGGTCATGAATGCCGCTATTGAAACGAACTACGGTAAGTAATGAATGGTGAACAAAATTGATAGGTCCCTACTTCCGAAACCAAGGATAAACCTTCCAGCGAGCAGCTGTTGGCGGTGATTGGAGCTCGATACGATTGCGCTTCCAAGACAGATTGTGAGGGCACCGCAAAACATGCTTGCTCGGCGTCCCCAGCGATCTTAATATTCTGAGTAAGGCAGTCAAACTCATAGATAACGACCTACCTGCGATGGGTCCCTAGATGCATATATTAATTTGAATAAGAGAGTGTAGAAAAGACGACATACGGCAAACCATGGCCCAACCAAGGAACCGATATTATCTAGGACAACGCGATAAGTCTAACAAAGAGCAAAACCACTCCTTACATACAGATAGAAAATATCAATCCTGTCGTTTTCCCGACCATTCCGGAGTTGAACTTGGCTGAAAAGCTGTATTAGACGGGGGAATTTAAAAATCGGCTTTTGTGTACCCTGATAAAATGGCATCTGATATCAGAGTCAAAGTATCAGAGTGAGTCCGACTAGTAAAATTTTTTGAACTCACAATATTAATAGCGGTCATTAACGTGCCGTCATACCCAATTGCGCAAGCACACAGGAAGGAGGTCTACGCAGTTCGTTGAATATGTGAAGAATTTTGGACATGGAAGGACATACGAAGCAACAAAAATACAGAATGAAGGATTCTCTCGACCAGTTGTTTAGCCCGGCTACCTTTGCTACGGCCACGGCTCCTAGGAGAGGTCAACATGCATATGCAGTCTTTTCGCTTCAAATCCAACACACCTCGTGCAACCACGATTTCTGCATGCAAATCGTCTTCAGAGCTTTTGGACACTTTCTCGTCGTCGACTGCGTCCTTAGGGTCCATCAGGAAGTCAGAAGGTAATCAAACGCTCTCATGGGCCTGAATGCTTATATTTTTGAACAACTAACGTTCGAACCACTGAGATTTTTTTGTCCGACGAATGCCCGGTCCATTCAGAGTGCCAGAAATGCGTCGCATGTTCCTCTTGCTCGCCGTAAGTCTTTCCGTTCCAGGCATACATTCCATGAGTTCAAGAACGCAGGGTCCAGCAGTAGGCAGTAGATGGTGGGAACAAAAAGAAAGGTGAGCGGGGTCCGACGGCAGCATGCGTGATGCTGAACCACCGTCAAACCGAGTCGGCGTCTCCGTTGGTGGCCGCCCTCCCACGGCGGCGTATGGTGCATCAAAAGCTCCAAACGGAAAACATCGCCATATTTACGTCTATCTACGTAGTAGATCATCGACGATCCCGATCGTTTTGCCATTAAGCGAAGGCGCCGCCCCTCCCCGCTTCCGTCCACATAGGGCTCCGACGACTTGATACGTAAGGATGGAATCCGCCAATGTGCATTCACAGATTTCCATCAGCAACTGAAGTACACATTTCCATATTTGACACCTCCGAGCCGTGTACTCCGGTGTCCAGGAAAGGACCAATCTTTCATCTGATGTAAGTTGACCTTGACCGTGGCTGGTGCGGTACACACATAGTACATATCTGTATATGGCTGAAAAGAAGATAAGATATTTTGCTGCAAAGTCTCTAGGGCCCCGAGCGACACGGATGGATGGCTGGAAAGCCACCTATTGCGGACGTAACACCTAGCGTTTTCTGATACCAAACTGAAGCAACATTGGCATATGTTCTGGAAGAAGATATTACTGTCTCCGTGGAGCATAACATTCGCTTCTTTTTTGGTCGCGAGACGATGCATCCTGCATTGAATTGTTTGAGAGCTCCATGGAGTATGTGCGTAGACAAAAACGGTCGTTCATCATCTCCGTTTCCTTTGGATTTTCCCAAGATTTTCCGCAGTTACATATGTACAGGGGCAGATGAGAGTGAACACCATCGCGATGGTGCTCCGCAAAAAAGAGAAGATGAAGAATGATGCCCAAATCCAAATTTGTGGGTATGTAGCAAACTGTCAGTGACATGCGGTGAGTCGGTTCGACGTTAGATCGAACGCCTTTAGTCTCAACCGAACATTGGCATGATGAACTCCATCTCGGAATGTGCCCAGTTTCATAGCGGAAATTGCTTTCCACATAAGACAATCTGATAATATTCAGCTTGCAACGGAATGAGATAATAATACAGCCCTAACTCAGTGTCAATGCCGTACGGAATCGTAAAGTACATAGGCGGCGTCTTTGCGTAAAACCGCCTGGTCTATTCAATTTGAACTTATCAGCTCTCAATCACACTGAGTGCGGTGGAGCCTGTTAAGACCTCTATGGCATTCATACATATTCACCCGTTCACAATGGAGTTCCTTTCAACGAACACCATCGCACTGGGCGTAATTCTCGCCGCTCTCGCTACTGTGTGGCTCGTAAAAAGGCTATCTATCTGCGGCAACATCCCAGGCCCAATTTCGCCTTCATTCTTTACTGGTATGTTTGGTCTAACTTTTGTTTCAACACACATTCACACACGACGAATCTTAGGCAGCTTATTAGATCTTGTAGCACCAGAGACGGGGCGCGATTGGCAACTCAATACGAATACGATCTTCGGAGGGATATCACGCATCAGGACTCTGTTCGGCGTGTGTTCTATTTTCTCTGCAAGTCGAAATCACTCTGATAAAGTTGTTCCCATAGGGTAGTGCACTGTTAGTGAGCGACCCCAAGGCTTTGCATCATATTCTGGTCAAAAGATCAAGAGGTGTTCGAAGAATGGAGTGCCTTCACTTCGTGAGTATTCCTGCAATTACTAGCTGAAGACTAGAGATTTACGACTTCTCACCTCAATAAGGACGAATGCCCTGTTATTCGGACCCGGACTTGTCGCTACCATTGGAAATCAGCACAAGAAACAGCGCAAGATGCTGACACCCGCGTTCTCAATAAAGTATTTGCGCGTATGACCCCGATGTTCGTGTCCATCGCGAGAGAGGTATGTATGGGCATTGCACTTGTCGATCTGATTAGCCAATGACGATTTCCCCTAAGCTCGAGAACCACATCTCTTCGCTGGTCCCCAACCAAGCCAAGGAAATAGACGTTACCTCCTACTTGAACAGATTCGCTCTTGAAGCTGTTGGCAGAGGTGGTCTAGGGCATCGTTCGGAAAGATGTCAGAGCCAAACAAATTTTCCCAGGCCGCCAAGGACTTGGCGTAAGTGCGCCTTCAGCTCAATCCGCACAGTGCTCACACGTTTCGCATGTAGAGCGAGCGTATCGGTTTTGGTTCCAGCGGCACCTCTTGCTCCCCTGTTCAAGTATCTAGGGCCTCCTCAGTTCCGCAGATTCGTCCTCAACTTGATCCCATGGAATCTCCTCCAGCAGCTAGCACAGATCGTCAACACTATGGATGACGAAGTCCAGAAGGTGTTCTCAACTCACCAGAAGTCTCTGGAGGCTGGATACCAGCAGCACGACGCTGATAATAAAGACATCATGAGTATTCTTAGTGAGTGTCCCACTGATTCATTGAGGCGTTGACAAGTTACACTAATGATGATACTTCAGTGAAGGCAAACCGCGCCTCTTCGGAAGCAGATCGTATGACCAATGAGGAGCTCCTTGGGCAGATAGCGTGAGTTCAATGTCTTTTCCAAACATGGGTTTGATACTTAGGTTCGCAGCACCCTCGTATTCACAGCAACAGATACGACCTCTGGGCTATTGCCCGCTTGCTCCACCTCCTTGCGCTTCATCCTGATGTCCAGGAGAAATTACGTGCCGAAGTCATCGAAGCATACCACCATCAAGACGACGCTATAGATTTCAACAATGTATCTGCTCTCCCTTATATGGATGCTGTTATTAGGGAGACCCTCCGAGTGTGAGTCCGGAAGCATCATGCCACCCGACAGTCTGACTGATGTTGTCGTGTAGATATCCTCCTATCCCGACTATTTTCCGGCAGTAAGCATGACTATTTCTATTGAAATAACAAGAATTCTCATCTATGCACCAGAACGATGCAAGATACCGTCGTACCTCTCCTTCATCCTATAACGGGCATTGACGGAAAAACTCTAAACGAGATTCACGTTCAGAAGGGTACTGATATCTTTATTGATATCCTTGGCGCGAATCACCATCGCAAGACATGGGGAGAAGACGCAGATGAGTGGAAGCCGGAGCGATGGCTTAAGGACCTCCCTGAGAGCGTCACCAAGATTCGTGATATGTCAGGAGTGTACTCTCATTTGTGCGTGTTAAACATTTCAATCCTAACTCTCAGTAGCTGATAGCTAGGAGTATAGGATGACTTTCCTTGCTGGAAATCGCTCGTGCATGTAGGTCAAAATCGCAAACTGCTTTAAATTGTCTCTAACTGTAAATATACACAGCGGTTTCAACTTCTCTCAATTGGAGATGAGTAGGTCTACCCGTGTTTCTGTGCCTGATACCCAATACTGACACCAAATTAAGAGGTCGTTCTGGCTGTCCTCATCCAGTCACTCGAATTCTCCGCCCCGCAAGACAAGGAGATAGGCTGGAATCTTGGACTCCTCATGACGCCCGTCGTCAGAGGGTCTGGCTCTATACATGCACAACTGCCACTCGTCATTAAGAGGCGTGCACAGGCTTAGCCTTGTACTCTACATATAAACAATAGCCTTTTTGGTAGAATAGGTGTATAAATGCATCGAAAGCACTTCGTTGTTGTAGAATACTATTAGAAATACATTTTATTCTAGAGAACCGGGAAGCAGGAGTCAAATCGATACACGTCGAACGCACATGGTAAAATGCGCCAGCATTGTCATAAATTGGCATATTTAAGACTATAGGCCAGGTCAAGACGGTGCTTCTAAATTTGGTACGGCCAGGCCATGTATACAATTAGAGGAGTCGTATTCGAACACAGTACATTTGAGTGTACCATAACTCGAACCAATAAAGCGTGAATTACTAAATATCATTTCAAGTTATTGCGAATCTCATGCGTACAGCACCAAATTTAATTCAATTCATTCTTCCTGATGTTCTGATTTAATCATAAAATCGATTCGTTCAATTTCGTCAAAATGCAAGCATCAACATCTATACGAAAGCCGAAAATTTTGCGAAAGCCTGGTCAAGAATGAAATCCGCTGCTCTCGCCCTTCCCTGCTTTTTCCGGCACAACACTCCTAGCTCAGCCGCACGGCGTCGATAGCTAGGTGTAGTCGTCACTTTGTACACAGCCTCTTTCAGCTCGGGAATGTTGAGCTTAGGAGCAGTACTCCGACTCCCGCACGCCCCGATTCCAAGGTACTCGACGCGAGTTGCGTTATCGTATAGGTCAAACCACTGGGGCAGCACCACCTGCGGAACACCACAGCTACAGACTAGATTAGGGTCAGAAATCGGAATATGTTGAGCATTGACTTACTACGCAGCCTCGAAGTATGAATTCGCACCACCATGGTGGATGAAGCAGGTCACATTTGGATGAGATAAGATAGAGGTGATGGGAGCGTCTAACCACGATGAGGCGTTCACAGTATCAGGAGAGTATTTCAATTCTTCCAACAATTTGTGGATGAGCGCTTCAAACTTCTCCGCGCAAGGGAGCTTCCACAGAAGTTGCACCTTTCGGCCATGGAACGCTGATAGGATCCCAGTGAGCGCCACACGCGCGAGCTCCTCCGTGAACTCGTAGTGCGTCCCCATCATGAATAGTACCGTCTCCCCCTGGTTAAGCCAGCGACCCAGGTCGTCGACAGGATCCAGCGGAGCAGGAGGGGCGAGTATAGGGCCGTAGAGCGTCATGTTGGGCGGGACAACCATGGGGAACTCGAGCTCCTCAAGTCCTTGGCAGATGTACGGGATGTCCTTCCGGAACTGAAAGCCGGTCGACTTCTTCGCGCGTGGGTCGAAGAGGAAGGTGTATGCCCAGCGCAAAGTGAACCAGATGTTCTGCAGCATCGAGCTCCATGGCACGGGGAATTGGATGCCCGAGCCGCCACTGCGGATGTGAATAAGGTGGTTAGGCGGAGACGAGGTGGGTGAAGTATGGAACTTGCCATGGGTAGTACCAGAAGGCGCGCCCGTTGGGCTGGGCGTCGAGGGTCATTCCTAGAGGCGGCATGCAGGTGTTGACGATGTATTTTGCATCGACGGACTTGCATGCCTCGATGGCTTGGTGGAAGACCATGTCCATGAGGATTACATCGGGTCGGAGTTTGAGAAGCACAGTCTTGCAGCTTTGGATAGTTTCCTATGACATAGAGCGGGACGTCAGAAAATCACTAGCCAAGACTGACTTCGCGAAATGAAAAACCACCTCGAACTCAGCTTCAGACCATGGACACAGCAGCAGAGGGATGAGCTCAAATGCATAGTTCGATCGAGTGAGCGGAGGGTGCTGGTTCCCATCGTGGGGCAGCCCACTCCTCCAGATCGCGTCCATTCAGTGACCCCGGTGATACTATGGAATGTCAATGAAGATCCCACGTGGACCTCGTCCTTCAGCCTCTCTACGCGCGCTTCTCCAGCTCGGGGAATGACGCGACATGGATATCGAGCGGCTGTGGGCGAGAGAGCAGCTCAGAGACCAGAGAGAGGATCGTTGTCGACTGGCCTGCCTCGGGGTAGGTGAATACCAGCATGGTGAGGGGGTTTTCGAGAGCCATTTGGGCTTGGGGTTGGGGCACAGGGCTGCTTCCAAGGATGTGATTATCGTGCCTTTGGGTGATCCAAGTGCACCAGATACCGAGCAGCGATTGGCTATTTAGGTCTGTCAAGGGTGATCTATACATATCACCTTCGCAGACCGTGTGTGCATGCGTGTGTACGATGCCCGGAGTTTATCCTTCTTTTTCAATGACTGCAGGGATGGTGGTCTACCGAATTGAATCATCAGAAAGATAATCAGCCATTGAAAACATGGTAGGATTTCGCAAGGATAGGAAGACAAAGAGGCGCACCGTAAGACGGCAACCTAGGGCAAGGTGCGGAGAATCTGGGCAACAAAGGCGAGTTGAGAAGGAGAACGTCACGGTCGAGTGCCGCAGAGTGCCGCAGAGTAAGCAAGGCGTATTGTTATCGGCATTGTCCTTCCTGAAAACACCACGTTTGGCGTTTGTTCCTTCGATAACGAAGGGCTATAATGGAAGAGAAGTTTATCCTCATACCGAGCCATGCCCAAAGTGACAATTTTAGCCCACATCACTCTCACTGGCAACCACAGAACCTCCCGGCTGCGTCGTTCCACGAGAGCCCAGAGAAATGACACAAGCGAGGCCCATCCATTCGTCGTTGAGGGCTTCCGTTGGACGATTCGCCGTTCATGACCGTCGCATTTTGGGAAGCAGGGCGTGCGATTCCGGAAATCAAAGAAGGCTTGAGGTGAAGCGTGGTGTGTTTATGATATGTGCTGAATTCTCAACGTCGGCGGCGTAATGATACTGAACGGTGTTCAATGTATTTGCCACAGGCATCAAATACGGCGGTTCCCGCTCACCGAAACCGGGCCGGCCGCCGATAACGTCACATGGAACAGTCGCAGTTCAAGCTCAAGTTGAAGTTGGAAAACCGACAAGGTCGAAGAAAGCACACAGTAGGTTGAATTTCCACCTTCGAGGATTACTCCTCTTCTATAGACCGCAGTTATCTACGGACAACACATAAATCAATCCAAAGTTCAAATATTGCATTCCCAAAAAAATACATGTTCAAATCCTAAACCCCCTCGCCAACCTACTTACAATACTCTTCAACAAACCGCCTTAAATCCCTAACCTCCAGCCCTTCCCCAACCCACGCACCCCTCAACAATCTCTTTATCCGCTGTGCATTGGCCCTCTTCTGCTTCCCCACAGCCCCACGTGCATCGTCCACTACCCGGCTTATCTCCTCGCGCACGGCCTCACGGGTAGAAGCGGGAGTCTTGATACCTCCAAAGCGTAGGAGGGGCTTCGTCCCGAGCGCCCCTGTGCGTACCTCGGTGAGCTCGAAGGCTACGTCGAGGGTGAGAGAAAGATAGGCGGCATTGAAGGGCTGATCGGAGGTGAAGGGGTAACAGATCCTGGTGTTGTAAAATTAGATGTGGGATGTAGAGTCTATGGGGAGGGGAAAACGTACATGGGCACTCCGCTCGACAACGCCTCAGTGGTGCTTCCTTGCCCACAATGGGTCAAGAACCAGCCAAGAGCCTACACAATTACGAAAAATAAATTGAGACTTCTTCGGACAGTTTAGGACAAAAAATGCACAGGATGATTCAGGATATACTGTTGCGGGACCCATTTCGCTAAGAGGCCCTTTGAAGAAAACTTAAGACCCTCGGGGAGCTTTGCAGCAGGCGAGCCGTAGGCGAAGATCTAGAGTACGCGGGGTGCCGAAGAGAAGCAAAGAAGAAAAAAGAAGCGAAGACGCAACACCGATAAAAAGGAAGGAAAGATAAAGGCTGAATGAGTCAGGGAATTGGAGGGCAAAGAAAAGACAACGCACGAAAGGAAACTCCTTCTCGGTCATCACGTTTAAGATCTCCTCAACGAAAGAGTTGTCCGGCGGCCAATAGGTCGACCCAAACGAAATCTAAAAATCCAAAGATACCCCAATGAACTCATCTCAGCACCGCACCAAGGAACCAAACAGAAGAGGAAGAACACACGAAAATAACAGACTCCTTCCCATATTTCTGCAGCGCGTTTTCAAGAAATGCAGAAACCTCCTCCTGCTCCTTTTCGTGCTCTCTAACTACCTTCTCCCCATCCCCGTCAATTAGTTTTTGTTTTTCGGAGACTAATTCACCGCGCTGGAAATCGACAGGCAGCGTCGGTCCGACGGAAAAGAAGGACTTGCCGAGACCCTCGAGCCACGAGCGCAGCGTCTCGGTGAAGACGGACTCGTATGCCTCAGAGGTGTTGATTATGGTACCATCAGTGTCGTTCAAGGTCCTAAATATATTCAGCCTTATGGTAAATTATGAAGAAGGTATTTGAAGTGGGAAGACGCACTGGAAGAGCTTGCCTCCCATCGTATTGAAGAGGGGTTCGGAGAAAGGCAACTAGCATTACACTTAGTTCAAATTGTGACAAAAAAAGGAGAGGACGGCGTACCTCCTGCGGGAAACATTCATAGTCAAACATGGGCGGCATGCCGGGGATGTGGACCACCTCGCCCGAAAATCTTCCGTATTCCTATCCACAAGCCCAAAGCACACAATCAGTGCATGTTCTCCACACAGATCGCTTGATCACACTTACAGCCTCGATAAACCTTTCCAACACCGCCCCCTCTCCCGCCGCCTCGAAGTTCCTCTTCGCGCGGCCCGCAACGTCGCCCAGCCCGCCGACGTTCTCTGGGCAGTAGTATCGAATGATCACGGGCGCGCTGCCAGTGACCCAAGCGAAGATGGGCACGCGTGTGCCAGTGAGGGCGCGTGTGGAGTGGAGTTGGAAGGGAGCCAGGAACTGGGGAGAGTTTCAGTGATAGAGAGGCGGGAGGGGAAGCATGAGGGACATACGTCTAGAATGACCGCAGAGGGGAAGGGGGCGGGGTCGTACACCGCTCCAGTCGTACAGGTCAGAGACTCCCCAGCAACGAGGGCCTTATAAGGCGCGTCGTACACTGTGGTATAGGCCTCGATAACTTTGGGGAGGTCCGCGTTATCCCTGTTCGAGTCGAGGATGGAGATAATCCTGTAACGCCAGGCCGAACATCAGCTAGCAGTTACAAAACGCGCAATCTAATCAATCTCCCACCTGATGTGCTCCAACCCCTCCTCGCCCTCTCCGTACTGTCTCGCGATCTCCGCCTTGACTTTGTAGAGGAGGAGCTCCGCGACGAAGAAGGTCACGATGCACCTGCCTGCCTTTTGGAGCTTGGCGACGAAGACGCAGAGGGGGCGCGTGTGTCCCCAGAGCGGGAGGGAGACGACAACAATGTGGCTCATTGTCTGTTGTATGTCTATCAATAGAAAAATAGCGTTATTGCGTGTGTAGTATCACGATGAGAAGTCGTTTGACGAGATAAGGATTTATGTGGTACACACTTTATGGTTTTTGTTTTGTCTTGGAAACACCTCCACCGCCTAACGGGCAAGAGAGGGCAGGCGTACACGTAGGTGTAGGCGTGTTGGCTGCGAATAACAAGTTCATTTTCAGATAACAGTCATCTGTGCATCAGATGAGCTGGGATAAGCGCCGGGAGGAAGATGTAGTTCAATGTGAACCGAACTCCGAAGGACTCGCAGGAAAGGTGGGCCCGTCTAGAGACGGGCATAGACGGTGAGGGAGCTTGAAAGGTATGTGTCCGGGGTCCCTCCCCGTAAATAGATCATTTTCCATTGAAATCGTGGGAATATGACTTCGGCACGATCGTAAACAAACCAGAACAAACCTCGTCACAACATTCTTTCATCGTGTACCTGACTAAACTTGTCGACGGTGACTGGTCCCTGCTGGCTGGGTGGGTTCTCAAGCCTCCGTTTCCTCGAAAAGTGGCTTATAAATTCTTAAGAACGGCAATACCATGGAGAAATTGTATTCGTTATACATAACGCTTCCTGTGCTGGGGTCTGGTCCTGTGTTCGGATACGGATACGGCCACGGTCAAAGCTACAGCAGTGCTACAGTGCCATGGCCAGCAGCAGCGCTTCACCGTCGACGAAGAGCCTGAGCGCAGACAACGAGAAAGAACTCGCGGAAAACGAAAGGCCATCCGATACAGCTATCATCGAAACCGGCGTATCCGACTCTTCCAATTCCAAACCCAAATCCGAGCCCGACTCTTCCAAAGCGCAAGACACTTTCCCCCAAGTCTCTTTCTTCTCCCTGTTCCGCTTTCAAACGCCCCTCGAGAGTGCCCTCAATGTTATCGGCCTCGTTGCAGCAGCAGCAGCGGGCGCTGCCCAGCCTCTCATGTCTCTCCTATTCGGTAACCTCACTCAGGCGTTCATTCAATTCGGGGCGGACGTATCGCAAGGGAAGGATGTCACCCAGTCGGCCCAGAAATTTAAGGATGCGTCTGCGAAGGATGCGTTGTATATCTTCATCATTGGTGCGTGATAGTTTGTTCATGACGTCGGTGTTGCCTTAACACAATCAATTCAGGTATCGGGATGGGAATCAGCACATGGGCGTTCATGGCGATCTGGACGTATACCGGGGAGGTAAACGCGAAGCGCCTGCGTGAGCGGTACCTTCAAGCCATCTTGCGTCAAGATATTGCGTATTTCGATAACGTCGGGGCGGGAGAGGTAGCTACGCGTATCCAGTCCGATACTCGTAAGTCCATGATTTTATTTTACAAAAACTCGTCTTTCTAGGAAATGAACTTATTTTATTCTTTTTCAACAGATCTGGTACAACAAGGTACCTCGGAGAAGGTAGCCATGGCAGTCGAACAGTTCTCCTCCTTCGTCACAGGCTTCGTCGGTACGTATCTCTCTCCATCTCACTCTTACCCTCGAAACCAAAACTTATCTCTCATTTACTACCCAGTCGCTTACGTTCGCTCCTGGCGCCTCGCGCTCGCGCTCACCTCCATCCTACCATGCATCGTCCTCACAGGGGCCGTCATGTCCACGCTCATGTCGCGCTCCATGCAGCGCTCTCTCTCCCACCTAGCAAACGGGGGCACCCTCGCTGAGGAGGTTATCGCGAGTATCAGGACGCTACAGGCTTTTGGTGCCCAGCTTAGATTGGGAGCGATGTATCAAGAATTTAACAAGAAGGCTCTGGGCATTGAGAGACGCACGGCGGCGGTGCATGGTATCGGATTGGGCTGTTTTTATTTCGTGGTTTACGCTGCGTATGGTTTGGGTGCGTTTTCTTAACTCTCTTGTTGATGTCATGGCAGTAGAGCTAAACGGTGTTGATAGCGTTCTACTATGGCACCACCCTCATCCTGGACGGCAAAGCTACTGTCGGCGTGGTAGTCAATGTTTTTATGTCTATCCTCACGGGATCGTACGCCCTCGTCCTGCTTGGGCCTGAGCAACAGGCGATAGCGCAGGCGCAAGGTGCCGCTGCGAAGCTTTACGCTACAATCGACCGTGTGCCGACAATCGACTCACTTTCGCCTGAGGGTCTGAAGCTCGAAGACATTGCACAGAACGACGAAAAGAAACAAGAGAAAAAGAAGGGTCACGTTAGACTTGAGAACGTTGTTTTCCGCTACCCAAGTCGCCCAGATGTGCCCATCCTGAACGGTACATTCATAACCATTCTAAAGTTCCTTGCATAAAATCTTGACATTCACTCTACCACAGGCCTCACACTAGACTTCGAGGCTGGCAAAACGAGCGCCCTCGTCGGCTCCTCTGGCTCGGGAAAATCTACGATCGTAAGCCTCGTCGAGCGGTTTTACGACCCGCTCGCGGGAAGGGTCCTGCTCGATGGCGTAGACCTACGCACGCTCAACGTCTCGTGGCTCCGCAGCCAGATAGGACTGGTAGCCCAAGAACCTGTACTCTTTGCTACGACCATTAGGGGTAATGTGGCGCATGGGTTGATAGGGGAGTAGGTTTGAAGGGGAGGGCGAAGAGCAGAGGGAGAAGAGGATCAGGGAGGCGTGTATTATGGCGAACGCGCACGAGTTCATCATGGCCCTCCCGCAGGGCTATGATACGATGGTGGGGGAGAGAGGGTTTTTGTTGTCCGGGGGACAGAAACGTACGTCTCCTTTCCGGTTTTTCAAATTATACATTCAAGTATACTAACTCGCGCTTGAACAGAGCGGATCGCCATCGCTCGCGCCATCGTCTCCGACCCACGCATCCTGCTTCTCGACGAGGCCACCTCCGCTCTTGACACACGCTCCGAGGGCATCGTTCAGAACGCGCTCGACAAAGCTGCCACAGGCCGCACCACTATCGTCGTGGCTCACCGACTCTCTACAGTGCGAGACGCGGACTGTATATACGTCATGGGCGGGGGTGCTGTACTCGAGTCGGGAACACATAACGAGCTCCTGCGCAACCCAGAGGGTCCCTATTCGAAGCTTGTGTCGGCGCAGAAGCTGCGTGAGGCGCAGGATGGCGTTGAGGCAGGCCCTGCAGAGCAAGCTCAAGCGCTCACAATTCCGCTTCAGAGGGCAGACAAGCGGCGTCTCCCTCGGCAACGTCTCCGACAAGCCCTCCCCGGACCCTACGAAGGAAGAAACGACCACCCTCGTGCCTGCTCCGCCCAAGACCTACTCCATGACCTACCTCTTCAGGCGCATGGGGCGCATCGCCCGACCCAATTGGCCGCTGTACGTGTATGGCGCTCTGGGGGCCGTCGCTGTGGGCTGCGTGTACCCCGCCTTCGGTATCGTGTACGCGCGCGCGGTAACAACGTTCCAAATCGTGCCAGATGACGATGCTTCAAGACGGGAGCTGAGGAGGGATGGCAATAGGAATGCGCTGTGGTTCTTTGTAATTGCGCTGCTTTCAACGGCAGCGATGGCAGTGCAAACATTCTTCTTGGCGCGCTCTGCCGCGATGCTGACGAGTACGTTGAGGTTTTTGAGCTTCAAGTCGATTTTGAGGCAGGATAGTAAGTGTTATTGATTTTTTATGATGGCGCGACTCTGATTAATGTATGTTTGGTAAGTTGAGTTCTTTGACCAAGAGCGTAATAGCGTGAGTGGCGCACTTTTCTCATCTTTTGTCGACGTCCTACTAACCTTTGGAGCGCAGACTGGCGCCCTCACCTCCGGCTGAGTTCGAAACACTCAAAAGGTCAACGGTCTAGCAGGCATCACCCTGGCAGCATTACCCAAAGCTGCACAACTATTATCGCCGGCATGGTCATCGGCCTCGCCTTCGCGCCTCGCCTCGCCGCTGTTGCCATAGCCTCCCTCCCCTTCGTCATAGGATCGGGTTACGTCCGCCTGCGCGTCGTCGTCCTCAAAGATGAGTCAACAAGCAAGCCCATGACGAGTCTGCGCAGATGGCCTGCGAGGCTGTCGGAGCGATTCGTACGGTGGCGTCGCTAACGAGGGAAAGAGACTGCTGTGACATTTACGAGAAGAGCTTGCAAGCCCCGCTGCGGCGCGCGACTCATGCGGGGGTGGCAAGCACATTTGCATATGCCCTCTCGCAGGCACTGACGTTCTTTGTGATTTCGTTGGTATTTTGGTATGGATCGCGGCTAGTGGCGGATAGAGTGTATGACTCGAATGAATTCTTTGTGTGCCTCATGTCAGTTGTTTTCAGCGCTATCCAGGCTGGAAGGTGAGTACTTGTTCGTTTCTGTATTGGGTTTCCTCGACTGAATGGTGTGTGCGCAGTGTTTTCGGTTCGTGCCAGATATTTCAGCTGCCAAAGGCGGCGCTTCCGAAATTATTACCTTGCTGGATTCAATGCCCATCATCGACGCAGAGTCCACCACAGGCAAGGTCCCTCAAGATGTCTCAGGCGAGATTCAATTCCAGGACGTTCACTTCCAATATCCTACCCGTCCATCTGTCAAAGTTCTGCGCGGCTTGAACATCATCGCAAAGCCTGGCACGTACGTAGCGCTTGTGGGAAGCTCTGTTGCGGGAAGAGCACGGTCATTCAGTTGCTTGAGCATTTCTACGATCCCGTTGCCGGTCGCGTTTTGGTAAGCTGTCGTTGGTTAATAACCTTTCTTCCCTAATTTATTTTGAATTATAGATGGACGGTGTGCCAATCGACGAGTACAATGTTCAAGAATACCGCAAGCACCTCGCCCTAGTATCTCAGGAGCCTACGCTGTATGCTGGTACGATCCGCTTCAACATCTTGCTGGGTGCGACGAAGCCTGTCGAAGACGTGACCAAGTCGAGCTGGAAGATGCATGCCGAAAGGCGAATATTTTGGAATTCATCAATTCCTTGCCTGAGTAAGACGATCTATTGTCGTCCAGTACGATTCATTGGACTAATTTGTGCCTGCATAGAGGGTTTGAGACCAATGTTGGGGGGAAAGGAGCGCAGCTCTCAGGTGGTCAGAAGCGTTAGTATATGGTTTATGCATTGTTCCCTCGACTTTATGCTGATTTCCTTTCAGAACGTTTGCTATTGCCCGTGCATTGCTACGAAATCCAAAGTTCTGCTACTCGATGAAGCGTGAGACATTCATTTTTGCGTAATATTGAAATCATTTCCTCTTCCTTGACAGAACATCTGCGCTCGATTCGCAGTCAGAAAAAGTTGTGCAAGAAGCGCTCGACCAAGCGGCGAAAGACGGACAACAATCGCTATCGCGCATAGGCTCTCAACGATCCAAAATGCAGATGCATGTACGTCGTCATTATAAAACCTCTGAGATTAATCTTCGTCCAAGCGCCCAGCAAAAGCTGAATTCATTTCTTTATTTAGATACTTGCAAGAGGGGCGCGTGTTGATCTGGTACACACGATCAGCTCAGTGCGAGACGTGGCGCTTATTGGGAGTACACTCAGCAGCAGCAATTGTCAAAGTCTGAATAAGGAATCTTGCCGGACTTGGTTAGTAGGAAAATGACAATTGGTGATAATACACAATATCCGTGTACTCTTATTCACTCTCGCTTTACTAAAGCGTAGCCATTGCCGTTACCATTGAGCTAATGACGGACTTCGGGTGTTGCACTCTCTCATGCAATATTAAGGATTGGCCGTTGATACCATACATATAGCACGAAGTTCCAGTTGTATACGTATGTGGACTGTACGCAGTTATTCACTGTGTGTCTTCAAGACGAGTGCCGAAGGCGTTGCAAAGTAGATAGGTACGCAATATGAGGCAGAGGTGTTCGGCAACAGTGCCAGAAGACGATGTGTGCTCCATTGGCGACCTATCGCTGCGCACGCCTCAAGTATGTTTGGCAAGATCGAGGATTGCCCCTAAACGAGGTGCTGCATATCAAAATGAGCGACAAGAGAAATCGAAGCATCAGTTGGGTCCAAGGCGACTCCTCGATGCAGAGAAACAGACAAATAAATTGATCAAACTCTACGGTGGGCGGCTCATCGTCGTGTAGGGGCAATTCTACACGTAAATGAAAAAGGCGGACGTCACGGATGGCATTAAGTGGATGCTCTGCCTCAGAACTGATCCTCAGAAAGTGATACGCAAACGACGAGAGGCTGTGAATGCGGAGGAATAGTAATAGAACACTGTGCGTATATCAGCGTCATATATGAATGAACAACAGTGTAGACTAACGTACGATCGCAGCTTCTCCAAAGAAGGTGATGCCCTGCAGGATTGACAACTGTACGTGCAGGTCAAAGTTTGACGATAAAGAGCCCTGGGTAGAGGCTATATGCCAGATGTATATCGATATGCCTACGTTTAGTGAGATTGAATGTTTTTTTTTCTATATGGTTTGGGCACTTGTACGTATCATACACCGGATTACACAACGGGCAAAAGTTGCCTCGGTCAAAACTAACCGCCCTTAACTCGGTTGACTTACGGTTGAACAACGGTTGGGGTTCGTGTCAAAAACGTGACCACTGTACAGTGTCCAAAGTCAACCACGAGTCAACCGCGAGTCAACCGTGAGTCAACCGAGTTAGGGACAGTATGTTTCAACCGAGTTAACTTTTGCCCGTTGTGTTAGCTACCCTAATCATTACAACGCGCACGAGTTTTTGCTTCAAGTTGAGCGCTGAATTTTACAGGCTTTATACCTTGAAGATACAGCGTGTAGATGGAGAATCTGTGTTGTGTCAATCATGATTTAGAGGACGACACTTTAGACAAGAAAACCAACTGAAGGAGAGGCGAAAGGGGTAGGGCCGAAGTGAGAATGTTGCGCTCTATCGTCCGATTTCAACCATGGAAATAAAGTGTATTCATGATGTCAACGAAAACACGAATTAGAGCTATCTGCATGAATCTATGGTCTGAAGCGTGAATGCGTCGTATTCGGTCAATAAAGCAGATGAGGTACTCTCTTCTGCTCCTTGGGTGGAGGTGATCTTTAACTGCAGCATGTTCATGACCATCCTGCAACACTGAAAATAGGCGCCGAATTCATATCAGTGAATATGCGCTGAATTACTTGACTTACCGTAACCGAGTATATCGATATCGGCCAACTAAAGGAAACGAGACCAGTGAATATATAAGTCAAGCCAAGGCAAGCAAGGAAAAAATACCCGAAAACGATATGTGCTTTAAAAACTTGTTTGATGAATGTGTAGTTTACTGCTGCTGTGAATAGAGCTACATACAGAGTGAGTGACAACAGCTCCATTAAAATAGGAAGACCCGCACCGCAAATAAGGACCGCAATCCACATCCCCTCACGCCTTACCAATCGTACAACGGTGTGCTGAGCGCTGGCAAGTTACGCTTTGCCAGCGTCATCGCCAGCAGTGTCAAATGCGTGACCCATATCGTGATGCTGAGGAAACGGATATGAGTGAATCGGATTGTATTGCATGGGAAAACACTTACAAAAAATACACCGCACCTTTAGGCACCTTTTGCGAGTCGCAAATCGGGTCAAACGAGCGTTCAAATACAGTAGCCGGCATGTAAATGCCTTCAATGAGAAGTTGCGCGCCAAATAATGTTGCCAAAAAAATTCCGGTTCTGAGATCTTGAAGATATAGAGCATAAACTACAACGCGGGGATGTAAGCATACGCGGAAGCTGTGGAACACATTATTGATTGGAAGCTCATACCTCGTAGCATCAAAATTGCGTCCACCGCCTCTATTAAAGCACACCCGGATGCAACGAGGAATAAGAACCATCTTTTGCAAATAGGCTCCGCGATATCCAATTTCGATAGCGGACCCAATACTAGATACAAATTAATGCTGGAGGGGCACGTATTAGAGCATAACCTTCCGGGACAACCTCACTCACGATTGGACTGCTAGCCCATAGTATCGCGCGAAAAGGTAGATTGCTTTCACGATTGAAACAGGCCGCCTGGATTGAAAAGGAAGTTAGCTTGATGTTTCTCGACCGTCCAAGGTGAAATGAGTACCTCCAAATGTAATGAATTTCACTTTGAATCATAAGTGCGTAGTCCCAGACGAGCAGAACGAGCACAGCGACTGACGAGCGTATGTACAAGCTCTCTAGATCAGGCGAGTCCCCTGGTCTGGAGCAAGATGCTACTTACCAGCAGACCATTTCCGAAAGACAATGTTCTCTGTGGCGGAATTGACATATGCGGGGTCGAGTTCTTGGGGTATGCTCATGGGAGAACGACAGCAAGTTGCTTACAACGAAGCCGTAAGAACGACACTAGCGCCCCATAAATGAAGACAAGAGAATTCGTCAGGAGCCCCGTGAGAGCGCGTAAAGTCGACAGGGCGAATTTGCATACTCTAGATCTGCGTTAATTTCCCTCGGCACTGGCGCCCGCCGCCAATCTCCGGTCGCCTATGTACATAGAGTCGCATAACCGGCAGCCGTTCCTTCATATTGAATGTCAATGCCACCTCGACGTCACCCAGCCATCGCGGCAAGTATGTTGGTGGATCTCGTTAAGTATGACCTCAACGCATGGAGGCCTCAGGCGAGTTGGGGCAAAGGCAAGGCAAAGCACCGTCATAGTGATTTCAAAAGTATGGTTTTTAGAATATATTACAGCTCATGATTGCTGATGTGGTCAAAGGTTGACGTTCTGTTCACGAAATGCTTGAAGGATATCAAGACCAGAACGTTCCTTGTGAGTATCATGACGTGAGGAACGTATTTACAACGTATTTGAATCAAACTTATCAGTAATGGCAGTGGGAGGTGCTCGGCTGGAACTGGCTATTCTTGTTATCATCTCCACGATGATCATTGTCAATGTTAGAGCCGCATCGTAACGACAAATCCCGTGCCCATCCTCGTTCGGTCACATAAATGTGGGTTCAGTCGACCCCCCTGCATGTCCACTACTCATATACAACCATAACCATGAAAATTTTACTTTTGAATACTGTAATCTATGCACACCCTAATAGCACCATTTTACTTTTCTTTGCTTTGCTCAACAGGTGGCTCGACATCTGCGAACAAGTGATTGCCCTGGATGTCAATTACTTTCTCATCGGGTGTAAATACGGCGTCTTCTAAAGGCGCATTACTCGATATTGCTGTAATGTTTGGCGGAGCGATGTTGTTAGACGCTCCACTGGCAGAGGCAGATAAAAAAGAGGAAGTGCTGGTATGTCTTTCCTTTGGGAAAGCCCTGTATGCTGGTCGTCGAGATTTCCGTCTCCCTTATAAGGCCGAATCTTGTTTTCGGTAGACTCGGCATGCCATGATGTTGGTGATCGCAATGTTGGGGATCACGCACATCGATCTCGTTGTGATCGGAACAGATGAATCAAAGATCATGATCACCGCCACCAGGTTAGATATCAGACTAAGCCTTAATTTTGAAGGATAGTTGCAGGGTTAGCAATCATCACACATAGAATATATAGAGGCCTTACAGGTAGTACTTCTGGCCATCCTTCAATAGACCTCTGGAGAATGCGGGAAGGTACTTTCCAGAAACTGCGACGACCACCCCATCTTGAATCCCATGCACAAATGGGAATTTATCACTAAACGATGAGTGATAGCGATAAAAATAAAGGTGTCGTGAACCAGCGGCGACAAAATTGACGCATATACAGATTTGGAGAAGGCGGCATTAATGTCTAAAACACAATATTGCGCGTGCCCAATGTTGATGCTAGTGATCGTTATGGGCGGTATCATTGCGTCCCAAGAAGGCCAAGCCACAGGGAGAAGAAGCAAGCCACAACGAGACGGTTGCGATTATATATGGCAGAAAGACGAATGAAAAAGAAGCGCACTGAAGCCGAGGGCAAAAGGATAGAATCCAATGGCCATCTTCTCCACAGTGTTGCAATGCCCTGTCGTTGCAGCTGGAGAATAAAAGATCAAATCGTTAAAAAATTGCATCTTCAAACTTGATCTTTAATTTATGAACCCACTCTCAAGGATATTGGACATAGTCACAAATCCCAGTGATCCAATTCTGTCCGTATATGAGTGAGTGTCTTTCTTGAAGTTTACGACAAGTGGTCACGTACCTCGATGCGAAATAAAATAGTGTCGTATAGCTAATCCGGTTTTTGAATAGTAGTTCGAAATCGCTGCCAATATTATCCAAAATATCCCAGAGGAGTACCTGTGGAAATTCACACAAAATTTTGTAAGAAAGCTTGAATCAACCGTACAATCAAGCTCCATCCCTAAAGCCGGAAATTTCTATTACAATATCTATGCACTCACCCCAAGAGATCCCGCCAGCACATAGAGTGAGACGGAGGTCTGGTATGCTGCCTCACTGGGATCAAGAGGTGCTAGTGATGTATTTGGATTGGGGAGCCCAATGCAGAAGAATTGTCCATAGCTATGTCGGTGAGGTTCGAATGCAATGGGATAGCTGTAAGTGTTATATACTGACGCCTGATAGGTGTGAAAAATCGCAGCGTTAATAGTTACATCAGCTTCGAAACTAGAGATTGATAGATCATATCAAGCCAGCGTACGATGTCATCATAGATCATACCAGAAATAATAATAATATCCTCTGAATCTGGCGGACCGTACGGTGAATTTCATGACGAGCTTGCCGGCGGGGGACAGGAGTGGCACAGTGGCCAACGCTAAAGGCGGCGTCATGCCGGGATGAGGGAGAGGATCATGGCTCACAGAGTTGGGGCGGGGAATTAATTAATTATGGTGAACACAGCAGTGTCGGGGGCGGCGGGAAACAGCGCGGGCAGAACGCTACTTTAACGCCTATAACGAATGACCGTTCGGCGAACAGTCCACCTCAATTTCTCCCGCGGACGATATTCCCTCCCTGCCAGATCATAACATTATGCTACACAATCTATCATGCTAATATCACCACTGAACTCGAGGATCTACACCCTACATCAGCTTCGCAATGGAGAGATTTACCGACGATGATATGATGGCCCAGGTCCATAGTTTCGTGACAGATTCGATCACACTGTCACAACGCGAGAGTCGGCGGTACATACGTATACGTTACCAGCGAGTGAAAAAGATGACCTTGGTACGGAGGGTGCACGAAAAGTCTGAACCTAGCAGTTTCGTCGATTTGGTCTCGCAGAATATCGGCGGGTTTGTAGGTTGGTAGAGCATGTGTGTTCTATCATCCATGTGTCTGGGAGCTATGTCAAGAGTGGGTTCAGAGGGTTCAGATATGGGGAATTGGGGTCCAGGGGACTGGGACGTCACTGGCTGATATATCATATACTCGACCCATGCTTCCCGAATCCGAACATCAACTCGCACACCCCTACATTCAGTACTCAGAAATCACCACGGATGCCTCCCGCCGTCGATATCATGGAACTGCCCCCCGTCCTTCTCGCGCGTCTACGCCGTGATGATGTCCACCAGGAGCGCGCTGCCGCTTCGGGCGTCTTCCACTTGTATTTCTCCGCCATGCTCGGTCGGGGGAATGCCGGTGATTTTTTCGACGGCTTGTTTTACTGTTGGTAGTGTAGATTGTATATGGGAGGAAGTGAGTACATACGTGGAATGAAGAGGAGAGGGATGGGGACGCACACATGTCGGTGGAGACGGGGCCGGGGCATTGGGGGTAGGCGACTATCGCGTGCACGCATCTATACAATAATGCGAAGAAGCCTGGGAAAGCTGACACACAAATGAGCTCATTCTCGCTGACACATAGTTCCTCTTTTGGCCCAACATAAACTACGTCATGCGACGTTATGGCGGCTTTAAAGTTTAGGCGCCCACTCTCGAGGCTCGGTCTCGATGAGGTCCTTCTCTAGCTAGCTTTCTAGCTCTCTTCTCGGGCATCTGAAGCCCACTAGCTTCATTGTAGAGGAGTACTACTCTTGCTACAACTCTAGCATACTTGGACACTTCTTTAAAAATTCAATAGAAATTAAGTAGTTCTCGCACTCAGTCTCCTTGACCCTTCGCTTCTATACAGAAAATTATGGGTGGGTCTGATAATTTCCTTTGGCCAGTCCGACCCCACAACACTTTTATTTGATAAAAAATGCACGGGTATCTAATCTAATGTTCTGCAATTATCAAATCACTGGGCAGCTGTAATCCAAAGAGAAATCTCCGGTCTGAACATATGTTACTTTTGGAAACTATAAATCGCAAAACTCTGACAATAATTCACAGGACTTTGGCTATAACTATAATTCAATTTCTCAGGTGCTCATATTCTTAGTTTATGATACATAAGGCTGAGCACGAGTGCAAGTCCTTTGCGGGTACTTGCAAGTAAACTCACAAAAAAACTTGCAAGTAGTAAACTCGCGAGTGCGAGTTACTTGGCCCTGCAAGTTCCTGCGAGTGCAAGTCTAATATTGAGAGAACACGAGTACTTGCCACAAGTACTTGTGTTCTCATAAAATAAACCTGGGCTCAGCATCTACTTGTCTATGCTGGCATAGGTTGGGCAATGTTATAACTTTCTGCAGTGTCAAGAACAAGTGTCATAGTAAGGGCACCTGCACTGGGGAAAGGTGGCAGTTGGGTGTTGTCGCAGCTTCCCTGGGTGTCAATAATGCACATTAGTTGGGTGCTCAGCTTGAGGCACCATTGGATGTTGTAAATATATTATAGTACGGACACTTTGGACGTTTCACTTACATTCGTTTCTTATCTTTGTTTGTTCAACTCACATGATACGTTCATTACATAATCTTCGATTCCGTACACTACCGAGCACTTTCCTTCTGCTCTCCTCAGTTCGTCTAACACGTCGATACTGAGGTGAGCTTCGTATATCCGCTCTATATTTCTCATTACTTACACAGTACCTGTAGTTCTCTCTTTTCACTCTCAGGTACTTAATATAACAATCAGTTCATCTAACACGTCGATACTGAGTTCTCTCTTTTCACTCTCAGTGCCCGCCGCTTCGCTTCAAACACAGTCCTTACAATAGGTTATGGGCCCCGCAGACCTACGCTATCTATAGAAGACATCTCGAAGATAATCTCTTAGCTCCGCTGCGCATTCTCACACCTGTCAACTCGTGCACTCCTTCATCATGCCCGACCCCGTCAAACTCCCATCAGCTTCTACTCGACTTTACGACATTCCGTCACTCGAGAACGATGGCGCCAACTTCCAGACATGGAAATTCAGAATTTCTACTGTCCTCGACGTTCGTGGCCTCCTCAGCATTGTCGACGGATCCGAGCCTCGCCCCCCGATGTCTTCCGGCACCGTGGGAACCAAACCTGCTCCTGCGCCAACTGCGTCGACGTTAGCGGCAGTCAGTACTCCTAGTCCCTCGACCCCATCCAGTGATTTGATCATGGACTGGGATCGACGCGATAAGGAGGCGCGTGCTCAGATCACATTGACTCTGAAGGACGAGCCATTAAGTGGCGTTCTCCACGCGGCCTCTGCGGCCGACGTCTGGGATAAACTACTCCGGCGCTACGAAGGAAAAGGAAAGCAAACTGTCGCTTTCCTCACTGGCGAAATATTCCGCGGCACGTTCACCGACGAAACTCCCTTGGAGCCACAGCTTAATGCTGTTTGACACAAGGCGTACATCCTGAAGACGTTGAATCATGAGCTTAGCGACGCTCTCATCGCAATCGCACTCATCATCTCTCTTCCCGAATCTTTTTCCACCCTTCGCACTATCCTCATGGCTACACCTGAAGAAAAACTTACTTCGGATTCAGTCGTTACTCAAGTCCTTACGGAGGAGAGAAGCCGACAAAATCCAAACTCTTCTCAGGTCGCGCTTTACACGCGTACGTCAAAGGGGAAAGCTGCAGATGCATCCAAGTCGGGTGTAAAAGGGGACAAGAAATCGACGATTCGGTGCAATCACTGCAAGAAGAAGGGTCACATCAAGTCAGAGTGTCGCAAGCTCAAGGCAGAACAAGCAGTGTCATCCAAAGACGTGAAGAGCACCAGTTCGAGTTCCGCCAGTGGTGGGAAGGAAACTGAGCTCTCAGCTAAGCTCGCGTCAGTCAGGACTGACAACGACGAGTACATCCAGCTCTTCCTCACAAACAGCATCTCCAAGAGGACAGCTTTGCTCCTCAAGTGGATTGTCGACTCCGGTTGCACCTCCCACATGTCCTCGAACCGTCAGTGGTTCATCTCCTTCACAGAACTCGCTACGCCGAAACGTGTCTGGCTCGGAGACGAGAGTTATATCCTGGCTACGGGTATTGGACGCATACTCCTCAAGCTCCTCTTACCTGGTGGGGAACATATCACTACCTGTCTCACAGACGTATACTATGTTCCTGAGCTTCGTGGAAACCTCCTCTCTGTCCTACGTCTCACACGGTCCAAGCACTACTTGTCATTTGCGCCCGACGACATCTGCGAAATCTACGACTCGTCTCGCAAGCTTTGCGGAGTTGGCCGTCAACAGGATGATCTCTACATCCTCGACACAGCGCCCATTGCTCGCGAACGCGCCTACATCTGCACTGCTCCTCCCTCTACCTCTTCCGAAGACCTGGACCCCTCTTCCGAGCCCCAAATCTTAGCATTAAAGGCAAAGGTTGAGACGTCCAAGGCGCCGCTCAGCACCTGGCACCGCCGTCTTGGCCACGTCATGGTTGAGTCCGTGCGCAAACTCTTTAAAAAGAAGATGGTCAAAGGCATGCAGATTACGGACGACGACACTCACGGCGCAACGTGCATTCCGTGCCTCAAAGGCAAACAGACGCGCTCTCCCATTCCGAAGTCCACAACCACCGAAAATCCCCGACTCCTTCATCGCATCTACTCAGATCTCTGCGGCCCGATGCAGACTGAAGGTCGACACGGCGAGAGATACTTCATGACGTTCATCGACGGTAAATCTCGCCTCGTCAAGGTCGATCCTCTTCGACTCAAATCGGATGCTTTCGGGAAATTCCGGGCTCGGGTTATTCGCGCTGAGGTCGAGACCGGTGAGAAGGTCAACTTCATGCGCACGGATAATGGTGGAGAGTACATCTCAGCGGAATTTACCAAGTTCCTCGAGATGAAGGGGATACATGCCGAAAAGACCAATCCGGACACACCACAGGAGAACGGCATCAGTGAGCGCATGAACAGGACTCTCATCGAGATGGCACGCACCATGTTAAACGACGCCGACCTTCCTCACACGTATTGGGCACACGCGATCCAACACGCGGCTCACATCGTCAATGTCACTCCCACGCGCGCGCTTCCGGACGAAATTACTCCGTTCGAGGCCTACTACGGCACCAAACCCAACGTCGCACACCTTCGAGCATTCGGCTGCAAGGCCTATGTTCATATCCCAGACTCTAAGCGCAAGAAACTCGATGCCAAATCATTGGAATGTGCTCACCTAGGGTTCTCAGAGCACAAGAAGGCATATATCTTGCTGCACAGGCCCTCTGGTCGTCTTCTGGAGTCGCGGGACGTCTATTTTGATGAAGGGTTGCCTGGTGGACAGTCTAGGGTCGTTATCGACCCCTCAGACGACAAGAGCGATGACGAAAACTCGGATAGAGGGCCTGAGGGGGATGGGGAGGGAGAGGGGGATTCCTCTTCCTCAGAGGGCGATTCGGATGACGAAAATGGCGAGAATGGGACTGGTACAGGTCAGGGCAGTGGGGGAAGTCGTTTGGGGGGCGCCGGAATGGGTGGATCTAATTCCACAGGTTCTTCAAGTGAGTCTCAGTCACATTCGACTTCGGACGGCTCTAGCGAACGAACGAACGACCGCGCGTCCAAACGGACTTCAGATTCGGATTCGCCGACCTCGAAAACGGGTATACGCACCTCTACTTCGACGGAGCACGCCCAGGGACCCGGTCCAACATCTGCCACATCATCACCTCCTCCTCCTCCTGAAACACGTCGTTCCACACGCACCCGTCGCACGCCTGTCCGAGACGACGATGACCGTTTCACAACGACGTCGTATGGCTCCAGGAAACGTCCCGAAACTCCCCGAGTGAAGGACGACGAAGCCGCCTCGCAGCGATCTCTCGATCCTGTCTCAGAGGCCGGCTCTGGCTCGACGGCAGACGCTGGTCCTTCAGTGGGCGCTGAATCAGCGAAAACGTCGACGATGGATGCAGATCCACTCACCTACGAGGAAGCCATGGCTCGATCCGACGCTCTGGAATGGAAGAAGGCATGCGCCCTCGAACTCGAGCAGTTTGTGCGGCAGAAGCTCTTCACGCCCGTCCCACGTCCTGTCAACCGGAAAGTCATCGGCTGCAAATGGGTATTCAAGCGCAAGCTTGGGCCGACGGCAAGGTCGAGCGATACAAGGCACGTCTCGTGGCGAAAGGTTTTTCGCAGGTTGAAGGATTGGACTACGACGAGACGTTCTCGCCGGTTACTCGCTACGCGACCATCCGCACCCTCCTCGCTCTCGCTGCTCGTTACGGCTGGCATAGTCGTCAGGTTGACGCTGTGTCAGCATTCACCAACCCGGAGATCGACCGTGAAATATTCATGCATCCTCCGCCTGGCGCTGAAACCGAACCCGGATTAGTCTGGCTCCTCGAGCGAGCACTCTATGGTCTCAAGCAGGCCTCACACGAGTGGTACCTCCTCGTATGCAACCTTCTCCTTGAGCTCGGCTTCACCCGCAGCGCCGTCGACCACGCTCTCTTCTATCGGAACCGAGATGGGGTTCTCACAATCGTGGCAGTCTATGTCGACGATTTCCTCATCCTCTCCACCGAAAACGGCGTCATCGACGAGCTCGTCAGCAAACTCCGCGAGAAGTTCGAGGTCAAGGATCTCGGAGAGATCAAATGGATCCTCGGCATGCTTGTCGAGCGAGACATTTCTCGTCGCCTCATCACCATCTCCCAGGAACAGTACATCAACACCATCCTCGAGCGCTTTGGCTTTCAGGATTGTCGTCCAGTCAGCACTCCCATGGATCCCAACACTCATCTTCCTGTTCTTTCTGAACCTGAAGTTGATGTTCATGACTATCAACGTCGTGTCGGATCTCTGATGCACGCCATGGTCTGTTCTCGATGGGACATTGCTCAGGCATTGGGCGTTGTCTCTCGTCACACTTCCGCCCCCGGTGAAGTTCACCTCGCTGCTGTTAACCGGATTTTCCGTTATCTGCGCGGCACCTCTGACTACGTTCTCGTCTACGATGGGAATGTTGGTTCATCTGAGCCCACTGTCTACTCCGACTCTGACTGGGCCGGCGATCATACTGATCGCAAATCCACCTCTGGATATTTTTCCATCCTCTCTGGTGGCGCTATCTCTTGGGGTTCCAAGAAACAGACTGCTACCGCCCTTTCAAGCACTGAAGCAGAATTTATTGCTGGTGCTTATGCTGGTCAGGAGGCTCTTTGGCTCCGCAATCTCCTTGCTTCCATCGGCTCTGCTCCTGAACACCCTACTCCCTTGTTAATCGACAATCAATCCGCGATTCACATGATCAAGAACGGCAACATCAATGAGCGCACCAAGCACATCGACATCAAGTATCGATTCATTTGCGACATCAATGAGTCTGGCGCTGTCGCTGCTGACTACGTCCCGACTGGAGATCAGTTCGCTGATATCCTCACCAAGTCCCTTGCTCGCCAGAAGTTCACACATTTTGTTCGAGCAGTCGGCCTCAAGCCTCGTTCTGAAGTTCATGCTCGTTGAGTGGGCGTGTTGTAAATATATTATAGTACGGACACTTTGGACGTTTCACTTACATTCGTTTCTTATCTTTGTTTGTTCAACTCACATGATACGTTCATGAATCATTACATAATCTTCGATTCCGTACACTACCGAGCACTTTCCTTCTGCTCTCCTCAGTTCGTCTAACACGTCGATACTGAGGTGAGCTTCGTATATCCGCTCTATATTTCTCATTACTTACACAGTACCTGTAGTTCTCTCTTTTCACTCTCAGGTACTTAATATAACAATCAGTTCGTCTAACACGTCGATACTGAGTTCTCTCTTTTCACTCTCAGTGCCCGCCGCTTCGCTTCAAACACAGTCCTTACAATATTGGAGACAGTGTGGGGCAATGTCAATAGCATGTTTCATCTAATTTATACAATAATTTACATGACAACTGCAAGTACTTGTGAGTAAACTCACAAGTACTTGTAATTACTTGTTGCTGGCAAGTACTCGTAAACTTGCAAGTAAAAACTTGCGAGTCCAAGTAACTCGTGAGGTGAAACTTGTGCGAGTCTAAGTATGGCTTTTGTAGACTAAAATACTTGTGAGTCCGAGTCCAAGTAACTTGCGAGTGCACTCGTGCTCAGCCTTAATGATACAGTGAGCTTAGAATATACACGGGTAGGGTCCTTCTAATTTTATGGGACTCGGGAGTTCTATCGAGTGCAACTCTTGCGTTTCCAATAAATGTCTGAACCCGTGCGAAGCACGGGTTCACGGCTACTCATGATGAATACTAATTGCGAGCGAAGCGAAGCAATCCATTCTCTTAGGGCTGAACCGGGCGACCAAACAAAGCCAAAGCCATTTCCGAGCCCGCAGGCGAGGCTACGATTTGTCGGCCTAACAGCTCTGCAAATTTGCAACCTTTGGCTCTCAAAGCTTGCGAATATGTCATAGTATCTATACGCTATGAAACGGTGCAAAAAGATTTGTCTAATCGCGTGTTTCTGCTCCGCTGTTACTGATCTAAATGTGAATAGCTTTTGACATCGTAACGTTCTTGTACACATAAAGTAAATTATCATTACCAATACTTTGATAGGATAAGGAACGCACCAAGCCACTCATTCTCGAAGTGGATCTTCCTCACGACCCAATTAAGAGCAGCCTTGCTCACGCCGTACGGCGCGACGTCCATGACGGCCGTCGCCTGGAGCTCGAGGCTGCCGTCTGCGGAGCTGATGGCGATAAATCGGGGATGGGCGCTTGCTTGCAGGAGGGAGCGGAAGGATTGGAAGAGGACGATTGGGCCGAGGGTGTTTACCTGAGAAGGAGAAAGGTGAGAGAAGGAGATGGGGGGAAGGAGGAAGGGGCGCGTACGGAGAAGTGATCTTGGTATTTCTCGGCCGGTATTTCGTGCACCTTTCCAAAGTAATTTGAGATCGCTACATATGTAAAGATCAACGCACATCAGCTTCCTTCGTCCTCATCGCAAACCCCAAGTCTCCGCAAAGCGACTCAAGCTCAAGCGAGAAACGGAATGTACCAGCATTCGCAACCACCATATCTACCCTACCCCACTTGTCCCTAATCTCCTTCGCCACGGCCTCGTTGCCCTCCTCGTCGCCTGCGACGTACGTCACGGGCAGGACGCGATCGGGGTAGCGACCCGCGAGTTCGAGGAGTTGTGGGGCGCTGGAGGTGTTGCGCCCGCCTGCGTAGATGATGGAGGTGGGGTCTCTAGAGGCGATGTCGGCGACGAGGGCGAGTCCTGGCGGGAGGTAAGTGAGTTAGAGAGGTGAAGGTGCTAGGCGAGGGGAGAGAGAGGATCGTACCTATACCGCGCGTCGCGCCTGCGATGAAGTAGATCGTGGGGGTTGAGCTCGCCATATTCAGTGTTCAGACGTTCAAGCTCAAGTTGTGATAGATGCGATGCAGTAATTATATTCGGGCTGAGTATGTCACTCCTCCGCTCACGAGATGAAAGCCATCGACACACGAATGACTCAATGGAGAAGCCGTAAAGCTAGCCCTCCCAAGTAGCTTGATTGTCAAGGATCTCCTGGTCAAAAGAGTGCCGTAAAAAGGGTGGAAAGGTTCACCGACGATAGGGAAAGGTGAGCGAGGCGAATTTCTGACGGCGTCGCGCAGGATGGGAGTGAACTCGAATGTAGACACGTCGGTTGCACGTCGGGGGACGAGGAAAGAGGTTGAACGGACCCCGGGCCGTGCTCTTTTGCTTGCGTAAGCCGAGGGTCCGTGCGAGCAATCGCGCGTTTTGTCCCTTGACCACAAAGACGTTCGAAAAATGGTCGTTCTCGGTTCCTCTGCTGGTCTCAATGTATGTACACTCTGTGGAATGGGTTGTAAGTTTACTGGGTATGATGATATGCAATGTGGACAACGATGTGAGTTGCAGATCGCTTTCCATCATCCAATGGATTCTCTCACTGTCCTCCAGGTACCCTCCTCGTCCTGCATCTGCTGTTCCTCCTCGCTACTCTTAGATATCTCTGAAAAACCCCCAAATTCGACATTACCTACTTCCACGTCTGTCCGTCGAGCTCTAGATCGCGCTCGCTAATGGGTAATTCGAACCTGTAGGTCAGGACACGCTGAAGCGCGTCAAACCGCTGAGGGTGTAATACACTGTACCTCCTCTCAAATACGCTCTTCTGTGCTTTGCCATGTACAGGTAAACCTCGTCATACCCATGCGAGTTCCTTCGCCGAGACGCACCTGTGCACGATGAGTGAGATGGACTAGCTGGAGCATTGAAGATGAACAGGCAGAGAGGTTTCATCTCGTTCGCTTCGAACGTCACTTCTTCCTCAATGCCTTAATGGTCTCCCCAAAAATTTCAGCTGGTCTATCCTGCCTTCCCTGCGTCAGACCAGCGACATCCTTGGCTCGATCGATTATTATTACTCTTCTGGCTGATCAACGACCAATTGGTAAATTGAAGACGAAGCAGAAGCCAGAGAAGCGAAGTCGAAGTCGACGGACGTTCAGACGTTCGACATCAGCTATTCGGACTCCACTCTCTCCTGTACTTACGATGGTGCATTCTGAGCTAAATGGCAACGTCGACTTTTCATCTGGCTCGCTTATTTGAGCGGTCTTTTTTTTGGCAGTCAGGAAGTGACGAGTTGTAGCACACGTACACAACGGCTTTACATAAAATTTTTTGAGCCACAGTGGCTAACTCAACGGCGATATCAGATGATTGGCGTGGCTTGAACAGGGCTCCCTTTGAAGTTGCTTTAGTGCAAGCAAGTGGATAAGCACCCGTTCCTGATCAGATCGTGTAAGATTCTTCTGTTTCCTTATCTGCAGTGCAGTGCTTGCCCTCCTCCCTGTTCTTGATTGCTTTATGTGACTGAAAGTTTTAGTTTCAAACAGGAATGGTTCTTATGAGCAGCTTGGGGTCGTTGGTGGTGTTACTGAGTGTTTCATTCCTTGGCCAAAGACGATCGCAGACGGGAATACTTGTGGAAGGTATGTGGAACCGGATATAAACAGATAACTTTTATGGTTTAAAAAAAGGCGAGTAAGCGGTTGGAGAGCCTTGGACGGTAAAGATGAGGTGCGTAGAAAGATCTCACAACTATTCGAAGGAGCACTTGGCTATGCGTTATGTTAATCAGTGCATATTTACGAGGAATATCAACCAAACAAGGTGAATAGCGTGAAAGCGACCTCAGGACTCAGGAAGAAATAATTCCTAGTCTATACCTTCAGTCTACAATGCGCGAACACCCAACGGCATCTGTGTTCCTTCGTCCATCTTTCCTTCGACCAACGGTGTCATAATGGCACCAATTCGGGCACGCAATATTTTGATATCATCCAGTGGAGCGCTGAACTCGAAGTTCTCTATCAACTCAACGGCAATGGCCTGCATTTCAGTAAGCCTGCGGAAAGAAGCCAGTATGTCAGAACTGAAAACAGACGATGAAGAAAACGTGTGAAAAAGAAGTAACTGACGCAAATCTCCAGCCTATGCATCCGGAAGGCCCGCCGGAGAAGCTTAACCTGAATGTCGAAGTTTTAGTTTCTAGGGATTTGTGATAAACAGGCCGTACTCACACATTGGCATAAAGACCGATTGGAATTTGTTTGTCCTTCGTGTCTTCCAAGTGACGGTCGGGTCGCCACTGATGAGCGTCAAGACCCCATGTGCCGGGACGACTTGATGGCGACGTTAAATTAACAAACCAAAAGTTATTAATCAAGACTATAAAGGACTTACCGATTGTAGGCACAGATCGAAATAAATACAGGTTGGCCTGCCGTGACTTCGATTTGGGAGATAGTCGTCCCATCACTCCCAATGATTGGTTCAGAGAGCGGAACTACATCATCCACTGCAGCTTCTCTGTGGCTAAAGACAAATTGTTAAGTCGTATCCAAGTAGAACAAGTTGACATAGACGAACATCCAGGGGGCGATCTGGGAATATTTAATATTTGGTGAAAAAGATAATAAGATCAACGAGCCTTACCGGGTGCATTCGGAGTCCCTCCTGTATTCATAGATAATTTTTTTAAATAATATCATATAGTAGGTTAAATAGATACCTGCCTTGATGACCGCATTGGTAAATATCAATTTCTCGAGGTCGGCGGGCGTGAAGTCGGTCTGCCCATTGGCGCTAATCGTAAGCCGCTTAGCTCTAATTTCTTCTCGAACACGGGTCTGGTCTTCAGGATGCTTCGCAAGTTCGTAAAGAATCCAAGTCAAGGTAGAAGCAGTGGTCTCATAGCCACCAAATATGAGGGTTCTTGTCGCAATTCTGCTATTCAGATATAGGTTGCCTTGTAGATAATGAGACTCACGTTATTTGCGACAGCACTTCATCTTCGCTGAGATGATCGGCCTTGCTACTGCTCTTGTTTGCCTCAACTGGATCGCAGTAAGGACGAGACTCCATCATATAAATGATACCTACCGAGGATATTCAAAATATCAGTCCTCTTCTTTCTATCGACCACGGTGGCCATGTTCGCAATAAGCTCTTTACCGAGCCTCTTGCCAATGGTAAGAAATTGCTTGAAGCGAATAAATTGACGGAATGGAAGGTCTCCAATGTAACGGAGCATGAAATCAGGCCAGTATACCCAGCTCGCGGAGAAGAGAATGGCACTTTTAGGCAGAAACAAAGTGGAAGAAGTACTAAAGCATGCGACTAGTCAGATGATATGTGACGGTAAATAATATGCAACGCACAAGAGGTTGTGTAAGACCTCTGAAAATTCATTTTTTTCCGCCTTTCCATCCAATGCGCCAAAATGGTAGTCAAAGACGGCTTTGATAAATAATATGAGATGAGAGATTAGGTCTAAGGCACCACTTGCATACCAAGCGACACTTACTTTCTCCGATGACGTCGAGGGTAGTATCTGCAAGGCCACGATTAATATTTATAGTCTGGAAATCCGAGCAATCTCCCTCCTGAAGCTTGTCTCTCCATCGGCTGGTAAGCTATACACAGATACATTATGAGTTATTGGAAGCGATAGAAATGAAATCAATATATACCTGAGCAGCGAAGCGCCTAAATACCGCATAAAAGGGTCGCTGGGCTTGGGTAGTGAAGACAGGGTATAGCAACTTTCTATGACGAACATGCCTATCCCCTATATCGGATGGGTGGAATTAGTAGGATAGTGGCTCAGGCTGACATTCACAAACCTCTAGCCCACAGGATTCCTCGGCCTACAGAGAAACCAGCAAAAACCTCTATCTCCTTCATCATTGGGTAGGCGTAGCCCATGGTGTGGATGATATGATGAATCGCACCCGGGTCGGACACCATCAAGATACTACGCTGCGCATGACATAAATATCCGATTCATCTACGGACAAAAAGTGCATCCACTTACTCCAAAGCAACCATCAATTTTCCATGCCCCGCCATACTCGTTAAGCCAATTAAAGTCGAATTCCCCTACCTCTTTCTGGGATTGAAACTCAATTTGGTGACCGTATAACCAGGAGCCTGGAGCTGGTCCACGTATGTTCTTGAGCGTTTGCCATCGCAGACCCCCTCGAGAAATGATGAAGGCTGTAAAAGCTGCAACAGGGACAGAAAGCCAAATACTGAGAGGAACGTATTCGAGTACGGAAAGGAACGAAGTCATGTTCGATGCGTCGATTTTGCACAACATGGTCATTTCATTCAGTCTTTTTAAGGTCAAAACTAGGTTTACAATTAATGCCTAGATGCAGCGTTCAATTAAGTAGATGAGAAAAGTGTTGCGTGAAAATGAATAGGGGTGTCCTGATTCAGGTACATTGTTCCCTTCTATGTTTACTGCTGAGAACAAGGCATATAAAAACAGCCTACAGTGGGAAACTCACTAACGGTGTGGCGCACTCATCCGTGGGGTCGAGTGCGATACATGTAAGTTATTGATCTGCAGAACTTCACATTCAACATTCTATATCTTGGATCCTGAAGTCATCAGTTGATAAAGAAGGTTGCAAACACTGAAAATCTTCTCTATATCAGAGCCACTTTGATCATCTTTAGAAGAGCGTCATGAGGACACAGTCCGAAATACACAGATACATCTCTGTACTATTAGCGCACGGAATAGAAGCGTGCACACCATTCTTTTTTAAAGATCAGTTGATAATGAGAGCCTCAGTTGTGCCAATGTGCATGCGATGAATAGGATCTCCTCGGTGGCAAACGGCGTCCTTGTCAAAAGCATATGAGCGCCTAATAATGACTTCAGACACATACTCATAGCGGCCGATGTATGTTCGAACAAAGGCAGTTGTGATCATTGGCTGAAATAGAGAAGCTGTATAGATAGTACAATGTGCGAGTGGCTAAGGGTGTACACACTGAGTGGTGTGGAGGGGTGTGCAAGGGTGTGCAAGGGCAGCAGATAACCTACAGAAATGCCAGCACTTCGGAATTATGACTGATTGATCTGCACACCGGAACGCACATTCGTTCAGCCAACAACACACAGAAAACAGAGAACGTTGACCGGGATCTGACCTAGACCAGCTGCACCGTTTTCACGCAAAGTTCACAGTTCGCACACGCACGCACCCTCGTGTGTGCAGAAATGCAGGACCACAATCATCATCGCCATTTCTTGACATGGAAGTGGAAGTAGAAGTGACGGTGTTTCCGAGCAAGTCAAGAAGATCTAGAGGGGATAACGAGGAGTACTTGAGGTCCGAGGAGTACTTACAGAAGAATTCAGGCACCAATTCACAGGTCGCGCTGTTTTCCGTGACCTATACAAGATGCGATAAACAGGAATCGCTGACGTACTCGTACTTGAATACATACAGTCTGCGTTGTGAATTGACATCGGCCGAACGCTCATTGACGCAGAAATTATGAGATCCCAGAGGGCATGAGTCGGAACCTCAAACAGAAATTAAGATGCGCGTCAACATACAGTATCATCAACAGAGGGATGAAGGCCGGCGCCAATAAAGACGCACACGATAGTCGACTCGGAGAATGTCCTCCACAACCGCACGGACACAACACCAACAAGATTCAAAGAGACCAACGGGAATATAAATAAAGCCCTGAGCAGCGCACAGCCCTCCAATTCGCGTTGATTCGCATCGTTGAGAGGAACCTGAGGCTGCGAGAGCATAGAATCTGCCCGTGGTCTCGTTCATCCGCGGTAGTCGCACCGCGCGGGTAGCGGGTTGGGATTGTTCATGGGTAGAGAATGAGGTTCAAGTAGATGACGAGCGACAAGAGGGCGTGACACAAAGTAATAGAGGAGCAGCGAATCATTAAAGTATACTCCTCTCAAGAACTAGAGCACGAGCACGAAGTGAACACCACAGGAACCTGAAAACAAAGCACCCAACGAGGGAAGGTCAGGAAGAAAACAGAGAAAACAATTGAGATGAACCATACAGGGGTTGCTCCATGGAGGGCCGGCGAGTGACTAGCACGAGCGGGGAACAGCGAGCGGTGGCGTAGATCAGCGTAGATCAGCGTAATTCAAACAATGGACTCATTCAAGGCCCCGCTCTACGGGAACCAGTCCCCTAGACATCCATCATCCGCGCCCCTCTCGATACTCCAACAACTTCGCGACCCCGCCGAGTCAGAAGCGCCGGCACCGCACTCCTCCCTCTTTCCCGGCTCGCCGGCTAAGCGGCGTAGGCGAGAACAAATTATTCGACAGTCTATATCTCTCAGCACCTTGATGGTTCGGTGACTAGAAGCCGATCCGTTATTCGGATGAAGAGAACGCAGAAGGAGGATATAATGAAGTGGAGGAGAGGAGCGGAGAGGAGGGAAAATGTGGAGACGAGAGAAGACGAGAGAGAGGACGCGCAAGGTGGGTGTTTATGTAGAATGAAGGCCTACACCCAGCCTCCTAGAAACCAAATAGACTCCAGACTCAAAAGCAAACAAACAGACAGATGCGCGAAGTGACACTCCACTCCCCGAGCTGCTCCACTGGACAGCTCGTTTATTAATTCAATGCTCACTATCAGCACGCATACACGGGCATACACCCCATATGCCTTACGGAGTAGCACGGAGCCCTCACCCGCGCTTCAATTGCGGGCTGAGTCCACAATGGCAGAAAGCAAAGAAAAAGGGGCATAGAGCGTGAAGGACTCAAGGGAAACGACCAGAAACTAGCAACATACAAGCGAATCAACGGAGGTCAGCGTCAACTGAACAAAGAACCAAGAATTGGAGGACCCACCATGGAGATTCTAGCCCAACGCTACTCAAATCTACTCGGCCCTCTGCCCATTCACCCTACATCAACCTCTTTGCCCGCCCCGCTTTCAAACCATGAGGTTTCCCCGATTCCAACCAAGCGAGGCATTGGCGGATGGAGTAGGAGCGGGAAAGACAGGTAAGGTATTGAAGCAGGGGCAGGCGGGACGGATGTGGTGATAGGCCCGCACAGGGAGGTGCGCTGGCTGCGCTAGTGAGGTATTGACGTCGTAGCTACAAAGGCCATCAAAGACGTGGACGAGAGAGATGTTCCATCCCGCGTGGCTGTGCCCTGCACTTCGGTTTGCATCCCTCCGGCTCCCTCGGGTTCAGACTTTTCATGCACCCTTCCGTGCCAACATTGTCTCCTACAATGGCCGGCGAAACAAACGCACATCAGCTTCCTTCCCCTTCATCGCAAACCCCAAAATCTCCGCAAAGCGACTCAAGCTCAAGCAAGAAAAGGAACGTACCAGCATTCGCAACAACCGTATCCACCCTACCCCACCTGTTCCCAATCTCCTTCGCCACGGCCTCGTTGCCCTCCTTGTCGCCTGCAATGTACGTCACGGGGAGCACGCGATCGGGGTAGCGACCCGCGAGTTCGAGGAGTTGTGGGGCGCTAAAAGTGTTGCGCCCGCCTGCGTAGATGACGGCGGTAGGGTCTCTGGACGCGATGTCGGCGACGACGGCGAGTCCTGGAGGGAGGTTGGTGGGCGTTAGAGAGATGAAGATGTTGGGTGAGGAGAGGGGAGAGGAGCGTACCTATACCGCGCGTCGCGCCTGCCATGAAGTAGATCGTGGGGGTTGAGCTCGTCATGTTCAGCGGTCAAGTTGTGATAGATGCGATGCAAGTAATTATCGTTGGGCTGAGTATGTCACTCCTCCGCTCCCGAGATGATATGCATCGATACAAGAATGAGTCATTGATGAAGCTTAAGCTTGAAGCCAAGCCGTGAAGCTAGCCCTGACTGTCAATGACTTCCTGGTCAAAAGAGCGCTGTAAAAAGGGGCAGAAAATTTCACCGACGATGGGCAAAGATGAGGGAGGTGGGTTTCTGAAGACGTCGTGCAGGATGTGCGCGAACTTGAATGTAGGACACGTCGGGGACGATGAAGGAGGTTTGAACGGACCCCAGGCCGTGCTCTGTGCTTGCGTAATCCGAGGGTCCGTGCGAGAAATCGCTCCGCGTTTTGTCTCTTGACCACAAAGACGTTCGAAAGATGGTCGTTCTCGGTTCCTCTGCTGGTCTCAATGTATGTACACTCTGTGGAATGGGTTGTAAGTTTACTGGGTATGATGATATGCAATGTGGACAACGATGTGAGTTGCAGATCGCTTTCCATCATCCAATGGATTCTCTCACTGTCCTCCAGGTACCCTCCTCGTCCTGCATCTGCTGTTCCTCCTCGCTACTCTTAGATATCTCTGAAAAACCCCCAAATTCGACATTACCTACTTCCACGTCTGTCCGTCGAGCTCTAGATCGCGCTCGCTAATGGGTAATTCGAACCTGTAGGTCAGGACACGCTGAAGCGCGTCAAACCGCTGAGGGTGTAATACACTGTACCTCCTCTCAAATACGCTCTTCTGTGCTTCGCCATGTACAGGTAAACCTCGTCATACCCATGCGAGCTCCTTCGCCGAGACTCTCCTGTGCACGATGAGTGAGATGGACTAGCTGGAGCATTGAAGATGAACAGGCAGGGAGGTTTCATCTCGTTCGCTTCGAACGTCACTTCTTCCTCGATGCCTCAATGGTCTCCCCAAAAATTTCAGCTGGTCCATCCTGCCTTCCCTGCGTCAGACCAGCGACATCCTTGGTTCGATCGACTATCTAGATTCGACACTTATTTGCATTTCGTTCATAGACATTATGTCTGCTGTCTTCTGTGGGGTGAGCATCCAACATCCTCTGCATGTTGTTTGTCGCTCTCGAATTTCTCTTTCCTCCATCCCTTGTCTTCTTCCCCCCAGATCTCCCTCTCACCTTCTCTCTGACTCACCCCTGCGATACTTCCAAATCCACCTCGCATTCTTTTCTCTCGTCTATCCGCCTCTTCCCCGCTCTCGCTCACATAATCTTTCATCCAGGTTCACCCAGATACCTGGAGAGCGTTGAGATAAGTACTTGGTTGGCTATGAGGTTGTCAAGGCATTGTATTGTTGATGGATTAGGGATCATTATTCGTAGGCTCGCCTCAGTGGCCATGCGGCTCACGAAGTGAACGATGAACAATGCCCCGTCTACCCGAACATACATCTGTTTTGAATCCATGCTGAGGTTAGCTCTTAGTGAGTAACTGTACTCTTCTTTGTTCCCGCATCATTCCTCCTCTGTTTTGCGAGTACAATTTCCATGTTATTCAGAGAGATCTCGGCGTGAAGTCGTTCTGACGGTAGCCGACGATTCGGTGGCTATCGATGGACCTTATGACACCTTTTGCTATACGAGATGTATGCTTCTGAGTTTGCTCACTGGACATCTTCGAGTCCGCGAATTTTTGAGCATTGGCGGCGCATCGGTTTGTGCCCATGAAGTATTTGGGCGGTGGGCTGGCGTGGCTCTGTTGTGGTCAATAAAAATCTGCGGACTCGATGATCGATAGTGGGATGTGGGTGTTGTTACTGTCGGCCAGATTGCGGCCATGCGTGCAGGGGCAGATTTATTCCCCGGCGAATGGTGTTCAGAGAAATCATTGTACCCACAGCACGAGATTTGTTCAAATGAGAATAACGTCCTCTGGGTACGATAAATTTGTGCCCCAGGGAAATATTGTTCCTGCAGCATGATGTTTTACAAAATGAGAGATGACTTGGCTCATCGTTCGGCGGGTACAAAGAAGAAGTAGTGGTTGTGTTATAGATATTTATTGTTCCCGCCACACGATATTGGTTAAACTGAAATCATCGTTCCCTGAGTACGGTAAATTTGTGGTTTCGTGAAATAACGTTCCCGTCGCACAATATCAAGAAAATTGAAATTATCGTTTCCCGGGTACGATAAATTTATCGTAATCAAAAATCGTTCGGGCCGTAGCACGATGTCCAGATAGATAAAATCATCGGTTTTATCGTCAACGTATGATGGTGTTGTTGGATTGAGGTAAGACCTCCCACACCAGATGCGCCTAAGCTTATTTGTTGCTATAACAAGAACCCACTATGCGCTTTATAAGTCTAAATTTGTTATCAAGCTGAGGATATAGATATGTTAGAATAGCAGCTATCTTAGACAGACATAAAACTTCAGAATTATCAGCTACAAAGGTAAGAAATTTTTCAACCTGAGCCATCAACTCAGCAGTCGATACCGGAAATATCCGCGATGCACGCCCCTCCGTAGGGCATTCTAATTTAGCTTGACATTTCTCATGTCAACAGTGCTGCATTCCCATTCCACAGAAGCCGTGTGAGCTCGAATTGTGCTGAAGATAAAAATCAAGTTTGCGTTCATTCCCTTCTAACATAGGTAGGATACTTAAATTCAACGGAGACAAGGAAGATGTGCTAGCTCTGCTTGTTAATTCAGTCCAATGTGTGCTGAAGAAACTATTTTCAGTCAGACTCTCTGTGGGAAGTTGAAACTACGTATCGAAAAGCATCAGCTTCGATTTGATTTGATGCTCTGTTACATCAGATATTTCAAACGACGCCTCCAAGTTCCCTTCACATTAGAACTAATCATATTTTTTCAGTTTGTATGCTAACACAATCAAGAGATACAGGCACATTTACCCACTATCAAGTTGTAATTGAATTACGAGTACCTGCTGCCAAAACGAGAGAGAAGACTGATGTTGAACGTAGTCGAGGGAGTTCAACGAGAGATACAGCAGTAGCGTGGGTACGGTGGGATGTCTACTTTGCGTATAAATTCACCACATCTAGCCTTCATCTTTCAGCGTCCACTTTCTTGACATATTCAGCGACAATGAATGACGCTCTTCACGAGGTTTATGGCGCTGCTTTATTGGGAATCATCGTGAATGCATGGTACGTTGACATACCGGATGACTTTCCTCTGGGGTCTGCATGACTTACAGTGAATCATTAGGCTTGTAGGAATCATATGTATGATGTCTTACCAATACTACAATAACTTTCCCCGTGATCGATGGGCCACAAAGTGGCTGGTAATCGAGAAATTTACCTGACTTTACTGCTCAGATTACGCTAATGAAATTATGCTGCAGGTAGCATGGACCTTGTATGCGATTTTCTCCATGGCTGTCTCCTACGTAGCACTATCTGACATCAATTGTCGCATTCAGGTTGATACAGATATTTAACGCGTAAGTTTCTCTCAACGATGAATGCCATGACACGAACTCAATTCGCAATAGATTTGACGTCGCCTTCATGATATATCATTACCTTGTCTCTTCCTTTGGAAAAGGTGCAAACCTTGGAGTCAGTATCTGGTCAGCATGTTCTCGGCGGCTCATTGCTGATTCCTCCAATCTGAAATAATAAATAGGGCGTGGAACTTATATCTGGGTACTGAGGTAACATGGCTTTAGAGCTCACGGGGAATTGGCTAATACAAGGCTTGATACAATACAGGCAGTCACTGCGTTTAGCGTGCAAGTATTCTACGCCTGGCGCATTTTCGTCTGTAAGTTTGAAGTCCATCTCTTGGGCGTGTATCACTGACAAACATATCTGAAGTAACGGGAAGTTACGCAGTTTCTGGCGCAGTGGTAAGCATGCCGCAATGCGTACGCCTCACATCTTATCGACTCCGATAGGCTCTTTTGGCTCTCATTGGAGTTGGATTCGGATTAGCAACCATGTCGGAAGGCTTCCTCCTAGTGGATTTCAGTCGGTTTACCTCAGTTACAGTAAGTCGAATGGCCTTCACCCTGTTCTTTGCTCACTTTTGTAATGCTGATAGTGGGTTTGTGCAACATGGCTCGGCGCTTCCGCAGCTTGCGATATCGTCATAGCTGTTGTTCAAATTATCTACCTTCATCGCCGACGAACCGGAATATCAGGGTGAGTGGTATTTTTTCCTTTCAATTGCTTGTTTAGTAATAATAATAAAAACAGAACAAACCTTATTATCAATACCCTCATTCTGTATATCCTGAGCACGGGCCTTCTTACAGCGTGCGTATGTTTGTTTACGCCCTAGAGTCTGTCTGACAACACCCCTTTAATAAGCGTCATTGCAATCATCGAGCTCACAACGGTATGTCAATTATTTTCCAGCCACACAGCGTAACTCGAGTAATTTAATGATGATCTTGCATTAGCTCATCACCCTTGGGTTCAATTTCTCTCACATCTTCCTTAGCCAGCCATTGGGAGCCGGTAAGTTATTTCGTAAAAGTTGAACATTTATGTGAACCTGATCAAAATATGTAGTATACACGGTGTCTTTCCTTGCGAAGTAAGTCAAGACGTAATGCTACTGAGGGCGTCCCAGATCTCTGAGCAACTTTTCTTGATAGCCTCGACGCACGCCGCATACTTCGTACCATTGGATCGGAAACCATGCCCGCTAAGTCAATCGCCGAAATCGATACGATAAAGTTCAAGCCTGGGAGAATTCCTAACGACAACACAATGTCCTTGTCTTCAACAACCTTGGACCGCAGTGTCAAAGACTTACGCGTTGAGGAAACTAAGACTAGCAAGGGGAATAACGTTTATGTCTAGTTTTTCAGAGTTTGTTATATGATCTCTTTTGTTACGGTGCGCAGCGCGACAGAATATATCATCGCCCATTGTTAACAATTAGATATTTTGAATCTTGGAGAGAACGACATGTACGTGCAGTCGTATGTACGCATTCTTCTGAAATTTCAGTACGTTATACGGATGTGTCCGTAGAATTCATTAGTGATACAGGTATGATAGGACTGAACCACCATTCATAACTGTACTATGGGTCTAAAGTACTTGAGATTCACAAAGGGGCACACGAGCAGCGCGCCTCCATCTTTGTGGAGCACCTACCGAGGTGGGGGTCGTATTGAACCGATGACGGGACTGGCAGGGAAGACACCAACGTGCACAACATGTTGCCAGTTGGTGAGTTCCTGACTAAAGCAAATGTGCCGCATTTAATTGTTAACACGTTCGTGTTTTATGCCAGCGCGACCTCAAAAGGCAGCAAGAACGATTCGCTCGTCTGAGAGGCAGATGAATCGCACCCATAGGACGTCATAATCATCGTAGACGCACATCAGCTCATTGTATCACCCCCTACTTCCTTGTAGTCACCCCTCACACTCCGAATTCATACGCCGCGGTCGAAGGCCGCCGTCTGGGTAGGAGAGTAAACGACACGGTGATGGCAACGTCCTTGCATGTAAGCGTTAAACCTCGTAACTTGACAACGCGCTTTGTCGCACGTAATGAAAGAATTATAGCGGCAGCTGAGCATTACTACCCCGCGGAAAGCCCAATACGTTCCCCATGAACCTATATTTTCCCCTGAGCCCGATATATCCCCCATGTGCCCGCCCACTCCCATGAACCTGCCAGCCCCTCACGCAGGACGGACGCTATGGAAGTGCTGCACCCAAATCAACATCTTGTACCATGTGTCAACTGTCAGGCCTCTCGATTAGGTCTAAAGACACCGCTTGCAAACCAAGTGACACTTTATTCACAGCCAGTCTATAGTGGGAAACTTACCAACGGTGTGGCGCACTCGTCCATGAGGTCAAGAGCGATACGCGCAATTTATTGATCTGCGGACTCCTCATTCAACCTTGTACATCTTGATCCTGAAGTCACCAGATGATAACGAAGGTCGCGAAACCCGAAACTGAAGCCTTCTCTGTATCAGACCCACTTTGATCATCTTTAGAAGAGCGTCACAAGAACAGTCAGAAATACACAGATCTTTGTGTACTATTAGCGTACGGGATAGAAGCTGTATGGATAGTACAATGTGCGAGTGACGAAGGGTGTGCACGTTGAGTGGTGTGAAGGGGTGTGCATGGGTACCGGTATGCAGGGGCGGCAGATAACCCACAGAAAAGTCAAAGCCTCGGAATTCTGACTGATTCATCTGCACACCAGTAAAGCACGTCTCGGAGCACGCATTCGTCCGACAAACAACCGAGAACATTGGACTAGAAAGTAGATTAGCTGCGCCGTTCTCACGCGCGGTCACGGTTCGCTCACACACGCACCCTCGTGTGAGTAGGAACGCAAGACCATATTCGTCATTACCATTACTCGACGCGGAAGTAGAAGTTATAGATAACGAGGAGTAGTGAAGACATTTAGGCACTAGTTCGCAGATATATACAGTCTGCATTATGAGTTGATCTCGGCTGAACGTGCATAGACGAAGAAATTATCGATCATCAATGGATTGCAGGGATTCGATGGTCGAAATTTACGTCGACAGCGACGCCGTCAGTGACACAATCAATAGTCCACTCGGAGACATACAGCACACCAGTTCAGCGTCTAACAGGATTCAACGAGATCACTGGAGATTTTTAAGGCCCTTGAAGTAATCAGGCCTCCAACTCGCGTTCATTCGCATCATTGAGAAGGTGTGGGGGGCTGTGAGCGTAGAATCTGCCCGTGGTCTCATGCATCCGATCGCTGGTCATGCCTCGTGGATAGCGAGATAGGCGTGAATTCATGGGTAGGCATGAGTTAGAATTGACAGTAGACCACGAGCGACGAGCGATGACTCGAGGAAGCGACACAAAAATCATAAAAGCAGTTGCACCAGAGCGGCGCGGACCCAGAGATAGAGCGAGCCACTAGCATAAGAACCAGAACAAGAAAGCGGACACAGAAGCACACAAACCAGTAGAGGGTGGAGATTAAACACAGAGCAGAAGAACAGGAAATTGAAACTGATGCGTGGTCATCTGTTGGTATCACCGCTGCTCCAGTTCATCGTGAACAACCGAACAGACCTCGAGAATTTAAGAGAGCGCACCCCTCCCCCTTCCCCATGCGACCTCGTCCGCGACACCTCCGCCATCACCATCCACTCAGACAGTCCACGCCCCTCTACATTCCAACATCCTCGGGACCTGCGACGGAGTCGGAAGTGCGAGGCTATGCGTTTAAGATTGATCCATTCGACAGCTTAGGATAAGAGAGAAGAAACGGGGAGTCAGCGTAATCCAAACAAAAACTGAGAAGGACGCACTAGACCCGACCCCAATATACCCCATCTACAACCCTGCCTGCCCACTCAGCCTACACACGTTCACCCCCACAGGCTCATCATACACTTCTTCTCATACGTCTCCTCCCCAACAACCTCCAGACGCCCCACCGAGCCAGAGGCTCTACTAAACCTTCGCTGGCGACATCACACACCTTGTTCAAGCACGTAGGGCGAGACCGAAGCTTGAGATTAAATCGATTTACTGCCTGAGCTACCTAAGCGCTTGTCAATGAATCTCTTTGTGGAAGCTTTAAGGAGATGCAGAGGGACGATACGGTGATGTAGAGGAGGGGAGAGAAGGGAGAAGAGGGTGGCACAAGGCGAAGGAGGAAAGACGAGAGAAAAGGCGGAGAGAGAAGAACTCACATCGCGAGCGTGTATGTACATTGTACACACGCAGAACGATACCCGAGCCCATCCTCCTAGACAACTACGATCAGAGCTAACATTTTACTAGCGCTCCCCGAGCTGCCCCGCTAGATAGCTGGTGTATCACTTTAACGCTTCTATCTCAGCACATAGATACGCATACATCCCCCAATACGCCTCACGGAGAAGCACCGAGTCTTCACTCACTCTTCAACCGCGGGCTGAGTCGACATGACTAGCAAATTAGTTAAATAAGAACTCGAGAAGGACCCACCATGGAAACTTCTAACCCAATGCTACTTGAATCCAGTCGGCCCTCTGCCCACTCACCCTACACCAGTCCCTTCGCCCAACCCCTTTCGAAACCACGACGATTCCCCGATTTCACCCAGGCGAGGCATTGGCGGTCCAGGATGGAGTAGGAGCGGGAAAGACAGGTGAGGTATTCGAGCAGGGGCAGGCAGGACGGACGTGGTGAGAGGTCTACACGGGGAGGTGCGCTGGCTGCGCTGGGGAGGTATTTGACGCGAGCATCTCCGAGTAGCTACGTGGACGTTGACGTGCAAGAGTTCCGTACACCCCGCGTGGCTGTGCCCTGCACTTCGGTTCGCGTCACCCGACCGACTGCGAAGAACCATATGTGAATGAGAGTACAGGACCTGTAAAGTATGATTGGTCGCTTGTAAATTTCAAAGAGACAGAGAGCATCCATAATACATATGTCAATTTTAATGCGAAGCAAGAAATTGGAAGACAGGCTACAGAATCGTAAATTCGAGGTGTCTTGTGCGAGATAGATCTAGAGGCATGATGTGGGCGATGTGAGCGTTATGTGCGAGACCTATAATTGATCGTCGGATAGTCCCTCTCACTGCGCCTCAACCCAAGCCCTTTCAGCCTCCAACGCCTCATCTCGCCTTCCCTTTATCCTTAACTCCCCCATCCTGACACTGAAAAGCGTCTTCTTCCTCTTATACCCCTGATCCCATAATGCGCGACCATGCTCCCAATACGAATCGTCGTATCCCGTGATCCTCGCCGCTGGATGTATGGACCCATCGTTGTCAACCCTGCGGGTACAATACGAGCCCCAATTGACGCCTGGTGGATGCTGCCCTGTGCGCAGGTAGAGGACGGTTGGAGCGTAGTGACCTTTGTGCCGCTCGAGCACCGATCGGAGGTGAATGATGGGTATGTAAGGAAACGCACACTGAAGATAGATCTGCGGAACCAAGGGTTAGGTTATAATGGATTGCAAATGAATGGAGGAATCCGGAAAGCAAGTTGCGAGTACAATGGGTGACAAAAGACGTACCAGCGCCATCTCTTTATAGTCACTCCCGCCCTCGTGGGTGCGATCAATCCTCTCATAGTCACTCCGTATACGCTCCTCTGGCGCTACCAATCCCGTCTCTCTCCCAACGACCTGGGCCGCGTCGATTAGCGTCGATGAGTGTGTCGATGGCGTTATCGATGCGCTGGCTATAGCCGCAGCTACCAGGCGCTCGAACGTGCCGAGTTGGGAATCGTCCTTGGGCATGTTTTGGAAATTGGCGAAACCGTCCTGTGTAGAAATGTCGGGGGATTCAGGAATGATAACAGGAGAGGAACGTATTGAGCGCCGACTAAAATTTGAATCTCTACGGTAATAAGGTATACCTTAGTATACCCAAACACTCATCGAAGGTATGTAGCCGATTAGTTATGTAATGGGCGCGTCTATCATTCGGAATCGGTCAACACGAAGCAGAAAGCCCGCCGAATGCCGCTTTTATGAAGATAAGAAATGTCTCAAACATATCTTGCGTGTCCATATCTTGAGGGAGAAAAAGAGATACATACTAGAATTACGATGTTACAGTGATGGTGTTGAATTTGGCAACAAATTTCTCACGATGGACGGCATATATTATGTCTTTGAACCAAGGAGGCCAATTCTTGGGGAGATCCCGACAGGAACATGGACGGGCAATGCATTTAATTGCATCGAAATTTGGTGGAAGGGAGGGTTTGGTGTTGATCTCTGTTGGGTTATCGCAAAGCTGGCGAGAATATATAGCAGAGAGGCGCGTCCAGGCTCGACAATTTGAATCACCACAGGAATATTGTTCAAATTTATCGGCGGCATATTTGGCTGCAGTGCGCCATTGGCTGTAGTAGATTAACTAGACGTTTTTTCGAATAAATTAGTGCTCCGAATTTAAGGTAATTAGAAAGAGAAAGTAACAATACCCATCTCGATAATAGTCCAGGGGCGGTAAGCTTCGAGGCGATGCGATTTAAGGGCTGCGACAGAGTGCATTCTGCGGCCGAATTCATTATGTCTGGGTAACCATGCTTGTCGCAATGGTTGAGCGTCTCAAGCGGCGCCGAAAAATACATGATCTGCATGCGCATGGCGCAAACGTTCATCGCTCCATAGACGACATATTTTTCGGCCGCTTCTGCCAGTCCAAAAAAGAGTGTCGTGTCTAAGCCATATAATGAAGGTTGCCGATAGTTGCGTGATTCAGACGGAGGTTCAATAAACTGGAAGAGTATCTCCAGAACATCGGCGTTTTCGGAGAGGTGAATTGGCTCTGTTCCGACCAATGTATGCTCAGATACCTTCGCGAAGCCTGTACTCGTAATCAGATTGAGATATTGCCCGTGAATTTTGAATAAGATGTTGTCCGATGAGATGAACGTAGTATCAGCGTCAGTTTCGCAGACTAGACAACAAAATCATCACATTGATGTTAGCTGAATGAACGTAGTAATAATGTAATGAATGCGCACATATCGCAGATATCTGCTGTTCTGCCACAGGGGGTGGGTTTATATCCATCGAGAATCGATGTAAGAGCGCCTGTGAATCACAATAGCAAAGACATAACGCCGGCAGCAAGCTGTGAGTACGGAATCGTGAATTATCTAGCTCAAGTACTCACCTCTAAATCAAACGCGTCAGAAACAACTGAGGGCGCGGGAGAGAATATATATGCTATATATACCATTTTGAGGGTAGCGATAAGAATTCACCTTCTAAAACTGCCACAATAGCGTCAAGAATAGCGAGTTGACAGGGAGCAACGGTAGCCTTCGACGACGTCAATTGTTTTGTCTTTACAAAGAGCGGAGCTTCAATATTTCAATAACGTTACGGGATTGTCCGTTCCCGCTGTCGCATTCTGCTCTCCTTGCTGCATCCAGGTTCTCACCGCCATATGTATACGCGTTCTGTCAGTGCTCGTTCACCAGTCACTCTGGATATATCACCCCTCCCTCGATCCTTGCTTCAAATTCGCCGCGCCCATCTGTTATGGTTCCATTGAGGTACGCTACAACAAACGTTGTCACTTGAATAGCCTCTAACAGCGCTCAGTCACGACATCTAGCCTTGATTGTCTCGTCCGAGTATGATTCCATGGATTTGCCAAGGCCGCTCCTCTGCTAGGACCTAAGGAACAAACAGCCGCATTCTGCACGAGACGAGGTTGAATTCGAGGAACCTATGCTGCCGTATACTCGCCTCGCCGCGTTGTTAAACACGCTTGTGTCGTCCGTAGTTCAAAGCATCAGTCGAGGCGTTGAGGGCGTTTGAGAGTGCGTCAGAGTGGACCTGGGAGACTCTGGTGCGTCACTTTTTCCCATACCTCCTTTCGCGTAGTAATCTCTCGTCGCCTTGATGTTTTCAGTAGATTGTATGAGGCTGGGGAACTGTGGAGCTATGGTTGGATGACTCACGACATTCGCTCAAGGAATCCGCTTCCACTCACAGTACGTACCACGGAGTCACCGACGCCCAGGTCAACTCCACTCAGCTAAATAGAGTACGTGATACTTGGAAAGGATGTTGGTTACCGCGGGTACGCATCCATTTTCTATGATGAGATTCACTCTTACTCACTGAAGTGCTCATTCGGCTCGTTCAACCTTCTTCACGATGCAGCCTCTGATATGTTCTCCTGTTGGCAGAATGGCACTCTAGAAGGTGAAATAGTTCTAATCCATGGTTCGCTCGAATGCACATGCGCATCTTGTCATTTATCCCCGTAGCTCATCCACTATTTGCCAGCACCGATCCGGCCTTCGAAGAGGAGTATTAAAAGGAACGTCCGTTAACTCGATCGCTACATGACCTATTTGACTATGCGTCATCCCGAGCTGTAAACCCTACATTGCTCAGGCTCATAATCGCCTCTTCCGTGGTTTGTTCTGGTGCTGAGGCCGTGGTTATTGAGTCAATTTCTATGGCTAAGTTGAACCTACCTTCCTTCCGATCTCAGTCCTACTACGCGCCGTCTTTGCATTCAGCTCGTTCGCTCGGATACCCTCTCCACGTGGGAAACAAACGCGGGGCTCTCTCATTCCAATCGATTTCTCGTGCATGCCTAATTTCAAGCTCGCGTTATTTAGCTCCCACCGCTTCCTTCTCAATCGACAGTCGACCCTCCATCTCACGATCCATTCGGCTGATGGAAGCATTGCTTCCATCTCCTACCCTGCTCTATCTCCCTCGCATCTTGCAGAATCGAGTCTATAGGGTATGCATATATAGAGGATTGAATTACCTGTCGCACACCGAGCTCCCGTTTCGTTTATATTTATCGTGTGACCATCAAAATTCTGGTAATTCACATGTGAATTGTATTCACAGGCGTCAAAAAGAGAATTATTCAGTATCTGCATAATTGTTTTTCGAGTCTATATTCGGTGATGCCCATTAATGTCGCGGTCGACCAAAGGCACATTTACCTACCGCCTTCTCTCACCTTCCACGTAGGTTTCCTTTGGCGAGAGCTGCGCCTTAAACCACCATTATGCGAGGAAGTTCCAGTTTCTGTGTCCATTGCTGTATCTCCGTCTTCATCTGCACTGCTGTCCCCACCATCTCCTTCATCCATACCGTGGCCTTCTTCGGTCACTTTATGGTCCTCCTCGACTTCCATCGGCTCCTCTTGTTGTTCATGTTCCGATTCATCTTCGCTTTCACTTGAATCATCTTCGAGCTCTAGTAGCGCGAGGTCTTCATCCGTCAGCCACTGGCTCTTGCCGTGGAATGGAATCAAGTCATGCAGCCAAGGATGGCGCATCACATCTTGCATTGACAACCGCCTGTGAGGTTTCTTGTGTAGGAGTAGCTTGATTACTTGGCGAGCTTAAAAGGTATGAACAGTGAGAATTGGGTACACATATTTGTTTTTAAATAGTACGCACCTCGTTTGTTGATTTTTCTCGCGTATATGCTTGTCAAGTCAAGCTTGCGGCTCTCGACATAGCGCACTATCTGGGCCTCAATACTGATGTCCACCTTTACACTTGGTCGTCGCTTCCTCTCTTCCTTAATGTCAAAAGGCTCCTGTGCTGTCATCCTAGACGGTTTGAAATTACGATATTAGCATTGATTCGATGTTAAGGTGTCGTAGAAATGACAACTCACAGAACACACATAATAACCCCAAGGCTGAAGCAGTCGTATCGATTGTCATATGGTCGCGGAATGACCACTTCCGGTGCCACGTAAGTCCGTGTTCCACTGACGGCCTGTCAAAGTTTGAGACGGAAAAGTTAGGATGGGCTGTCCACTCGTGTAGGAAACAAGAATTATATCCACTAACCGATATCTTTCCATTGGTACCGGCCACTACTGCGCTCCCAAAATCCGCAATCTTGGCAATAGGCGGGAGCTGTCTATCAATGACGATGTTCTAGAATATTGCAAGTGAGCACTAATAAACCAAGGCGGGACGTATCATACACACCTCGGGCTTTAGGTCACGATGTATCACCCCTTTCGAATGAAGATACTGTTCATTTACTGATGCATCAATATTGCGCATGTCAAGAGAGAACACTATCGCTCACCGCCATTCCGTCGCAGATCTGGTATATTATATCTTTGACGTACCCTTCGGCTGAAATGAAATCTTTGTCAGTAATGAAGTACATATGTAAGGGCGACTCGGATATCATAAACTTACGAAGTCCATTGCTATACTGAGGCAGCGACAACAATTTCCCCAAATCACCTTCTGGCATACACTCTACCACAAGTGCTGCAATAGGAGATGAAAGAACGTTGAGAGTCAGTGCGTGCCTAGGAAAAGGTAAGAAAGGTGCCACTCACTAAGCTTCTCAGCATCCTCGCTCGACAGGTATAAGTTACAGATATTTCGGTGTCCTCCTCCCAACGTCCTCATCACATTCACTTCCCTCCTAAAGCGTTCTTTTATGCTATTGACACTAGCAGGACACGTTCGTCGCCTTCCGATAGAAATGACTTTCATCGCATAGAACAACCCTGTCTGTCGATGCAGTATACGATGGACAACGCCGTATGAGCCCCGGCCAAGTTCGTCACCTATATCAAAGATATCCGTGAGCTCTGGGATAGGTTTTGCGAGGTGTCGATAAATGTATCCTGAAACGAGGCAGTTGGTACCGGGAAAACTGACTGACAAAGGCGAATGTAAGACTTACGATGCTCCATTTTTCCTAGGCATATCTCAGTGCCGTCGCGCACTGTGCACTGCTGATTCGTACTACTCGCATGGAGCAGTTCGTTGCCTGCCTGTTTAAATTTGTAAGTGTCCAGCCATGCTACCCGGATATTGGGAGTAATAAAAAATGCATACGTATGTTCCCCTCGTAGAATAGTCGTGTAGCGTCACACTGCCATCTTCGTCTCTACCATCCCAGATAAGGAGGCAGTGAAATTCACCTTCATGATATAAATAGCAGGAACAGAACATCCGTCAGTAGTGGCCACGAACTGAGAAATTGATAAGCGTGCTCACTGATATATGGCTCTGGGACTACGAAATCATTATCTGGGCCGCGTCCAAGGGTAATCCTTGGCATGCCCCGACGGAAGGCAAGCCTGTCCCCTTGAAATCCATACGGAACTAAATATCCCCAATAGTCGGCGGACAAATTCTGATATGCTAACGCGCCTCCTTCCGGCGCTCGACTCGTGATGGGGTGCTGAGAGACCTGAGTTTCCGTGTCGAAGCCGTTGTTCATTTTGACGTAGACTTCTGTCGTTATGGTTGCAGGGAAAGAAAAATGTATGCTTCGGATGAATTGCAAGGCGTATTTTATTCCCTCGCTCTACTTTTGACCTGCGACGGGTGTGTGGCACAAAAGCGCGTCTGCCATCGCCAAGCGACTGAAAGCAACTGAAAGCAACGCCACGCCTCGTTTGGCTCTATTTGCCTGATTGGGTGGCCCACAGCCTACAGGACAATGCACATTTCCACAAATGAACACGCCCATCAAAACATGCTTGACGCCATTTGAGGTCTTTATCAACGCAGCCCGTTGCCATACACATTTCCAGTCCAGAAAAGGCAACTAACGATTAAGATCATCTGAATCCACCGTCTTCGATTTCGCTTTCATCGAGGTCTATTCGGTATCGGCATTCCCTGAAGGGTCGTGTAACTAACACTACCTCCGATTTCATTATATATGAAGATAAACGATGGGATCCTCGATATTGCTCAGTTTGTTGCGATGAGGTGGCGAAGAGAGGGAAGCCTAACCAATAAATAGTCAGAGAGCAGAATATACGCCACACCGAATCTCGAAGCCAACCGGTACGTGAATACTAGCAAGCCGTGTTCATGTACTATCACGACCTCGACATCGCCTAACGCACACCTTTCCCAACGACAACATTTCACTCCTCGCCTCCAAAAAGCGGAGTCCACGAATGAATGGATCCAAACGCTAGCAGCGCGCCAGTCTAAGCCTATCGCCCGACCAACTTCGTAATCATGAAACAAGGAAAAACACCGACTGCGCCGCGTACCACATTCCACACATCCTTGGACTCACAGACCCATTTGAAGAGACGCCAGAAACAACGCATCTCGTCCAAATCCTCCGATACAGGCCATCCAGGGTCGCCAATTCAACCACCACTAAAGAAACCCAGACGCCCAGAGGCAAAAGCACGAACCAAAGGCGACGATCTCTCATTCGCATCTCGGCGTATAGCATCCGTGGTCACTGATTCGGGAAGGCGATCTGAGAGGCGTGACGGCTGGCGTCGATAGAGCCGCACATACTCTAAATCGTGCTCGTGGCGTACATTGACGCAACAGACAGGGTACGACGGAAAACGAAAGGCATTGAAAGAAAAACGAGTTCAACCATTCAACAAGATTGGCCGGGCCGCGTCGGAGCATGGGTGCGGAGACGTCGTCCTCACAAACCGAACGAGGCGAATGCACACCCGAGTAATGGATGACTTGTTCCCCAGTCGGGTGCCTAATTAACCCGTAGGTGAAGCTGAAAGAAGAATCGAGATAAACCATCTCTGAAGCCAGAAAAAACACTCTCCCACATCCTATATCTTCAACGATGGAGCTGTGAGGAAGGCCGCGTAAGCCTTGTTAACACGGTGAGCTGAGCAGTTGACGGGGTGTCTCTGGAAGAGACTCCCTTTAGTGGGAATGATGAAGAGAGGCGGACAAGCGAGAGGGTACGAGGCACGAGGTGAGGTGCAGAGCGTAAAAGACTAGTCGAAGAGGCGATAAGTCGACATATATGCGGGGTATTGTAAGGTACGATGAACGAGGAACTCGCCTCCAACAACACGCAAAAAACATTGACGTACGGGTGAATTCTTTACCCACAAGCATCCCGGAAACGACGAAGAGACGACTGTGTAGATCGGGGAAAATTTTAAACACGTGTTAGCTTCAGAAAGCTGCTAGTGAGCGAAACGAGATGAGGACAATGAGAGAGAGCCAACAAGCTACGCACACAGAAAGTTCCTCGATGAGTCGATTCCACCGTCCACAACATAGGGAGACTTGTAGGACAAAAGGAGCGCTCGGATTCGACTACTGATCTTCACCGCAAAAAAAAACCCCTTAGAAAAAGACTACCTCGAGGAGAAAGCGATGTCGGCAGCCGAAGGACAACATGGTCGACATGAGGAATTGAAAGGCAAAGCCAGCCGCGGATTCAAAGCGGACTCGTCGAATGTCGGAGCGGAGTTTGAACTTAATTCCTACTCGAATAGACGAATGCGCGTCCTTTCGTCTTCCACTTTGCTTGCTCACTCGTACGCCATTACACTTATGGTGGGATGGGGGAGAACATGTCTAGAGGTCCTCGGAAGAGTTCTCGGAGAAGGCGAGTAGCTTGAGAAACTCGACGCGGTGACGCAAGCTGACAGCTAGATTCTCATCGCAGGCCCTCATCGTACGCTCTGCCTCCCTACGCCCCTTCCCCCCCCACCCATCGACATCTTCAACACTCCACTTTCACCTACTACTTTATACACATTGGCGACACCAATCCCACATGCGCTCCCATTGAAGCAGTCGACCCTATGCCGCGCACTTCGTCAGAGACAGAAAATGGGACACGCAAATCGCATGCGTGCATCCTGACTCTCTCTGACCAACCTTGTTGTAGGATTAAATGTCGCTGCTTCTCTTACAACGCGCCACCGTGACTGAGTTGTTCCATGGCCTACCATCCCCACTTGTATAGCTTGCCCTTCAAACCGGATCTCTCTGTCTCTTCCTTACGCCTCGTTACATAAAGTCCACAGATGTCTTTGTGCGCTGGATAGGACTCTTTTCTATCTGAGTCTCTGAGGCTTGCCGAGCCTCGTTCTTCCAATGTCAGCGAACCTGAGGCGCCTACCTCACACCGCTGTTTGCACTGCTCTTACAAAGTGAATCAGGCGAAGTTGGGTACTATTGAACACATCGGCACGTTGATGTCCCATCTTCTTTGAACACGGACCCCGCTCATCTGCTCACCCGCCCCTCAAGCGGCCTTTCTCCTGCTCCTCAGACCATATACCGGTGCGCTATCAAATCGCATCCTATCCCTATCACTTTTATCGTCGCACCAAGTCTCTCTGAACATGTCATTTCAAAACGTCGCCAATGGACAGAGCAATAGAAAAGCATTTCACGCTATACAATTATAGTACTCAACTTCGCAATAGAAGTCTGCGGACTCACAAATACATGACGAGTCCAACCATCCCAACTCGCGATCTGCCTACACGAACATGGAGTGGTGCTAACGCTATCGCAGTGCATACTAGCGTCGTTACCTATCAACTCAGGTACACGATTGATCTTCTCAATCGATGGAATCTCGTTGACTTGATGATAATACAGAATCCAGATGTGGCGCCAGACGCGGCAATCCTTCGGGGCGAAATGCTCGAGGCGACGGGCAGCGCATATCGCGGCGTCGCGCCATTTACAATAATAGATTAGCTATATCGTACCAATGAGAAATGGTGGAGAGGGTGATGCAATGTACGTACCCATCTCGGTAATAGCCCAGGCGCAGTCAACTTCGCAGCGATGAGAGGGAGTGGACTCGATATGGATTATTCGGCGGCCTGGTCCGCTACCTCCTCATAGCCGTGCTTAGCGCAGTGGTTCAGGACCTCAAGAAGATGTTGAGAAACGATCTGCCTAAAATTTTAATGTCAATTCACCAACGAGGCGCGTATACCAGACAATAAACCAAAACACATAATGCATTCGAGTGACACAAACATTCTAGATGTTGATGTCTCCATCGAAAGAATGAGGTGGGCGGAAAGCTTGACGCCGAGCTCAGCATATGAGAAGGCGGAGTCTGAACGGGGCGACCTTTGGCGTTGACGTCCAGGGTACTTCTGTGATTCTACTTCTGACTCCCTGTATCGCATCATTTCTGTACAGCGCATGCCTTAAGAAGAATGCACGGTACCAACCTACGTCAAATGAAGCGCGTGTACGCAGAACCCCTAGAACAATTTGTACATCGTATCCGAGTTGATTCAATATGTGAACACCGATTACACAACCAGAGTACTAAACTTAGCAACAGGAGGTGTCATATTGAGAAATATACGCCGTTCCCAGAACGGCAAATAAAACGCCTGCCTGCAGGAGCACTCATTGCTAAAACGTTTAGTGCAACGTAGAGCAGGATCATTAAGCTTCTAGGAGGGCATGTGATTGACCTTTGAAAGGTTCGCGTCGACCTGGTGGTAGTATATAGCGCAGACGCGGACCCACACAGCGTGCTAACAAAGTTTTCGACACGATAGACAGCGTCCGTTGCCGCCTTACGCCAATTGCTGTAGTAAATAAGCTAAATATATGGGCGACCCACGTTTGTGAGAACGAGCTCTGGAGTGTTCAAAGTACTACGTACCCATCTTGGTAGAAGCCCAGGAGCGGTAAGACGTGAGGCAATTTCAGTGAATGGCTTCGCTATGGAGTATTCGGCGGCTTTGTCTGCAAGGTCAATGTAGCCGTGTTTAGCGCAGTGGTTGAGAATTTCGAGTGGAAATTGCGACACGAGTTGCCTAAAAATCAAAATGTCAGGGTCCGAATGAGCCTAACCGAAGTAATACATACTGCATTCGAGTGACGCAAACATTCATCGCTCCGTAAACCACATATTTCTCCGCCGCTTCCGCCACTCCAAAAAGGTTGAGCGAATCCAAACTCATTACCGATGGCTGTCGCTTCTCGTCGGGGGGCTCAATAAACTGGAAGAGAACCTCGAGGACCGTCGAAGTTTCGGAAAGCTGTACGGGCTCGGGCCCCACTTGCATGTCTCCCGATACCTTTGCAAAGCCAGTGCTTGTCAGCAGGCTGAGATACGAGTTGTGGATCTTGAACACGACGTTATCGGAGGAGATAAAAGTGACGTCGGCATCGAGCGCGCAGACTGGATGTGCGAGAAAGTCAGACGCTGAAGTTGTGATTGTACCGAGAAACTTTAAATATAGAGTATAAACGCACAAAGCTCGGATGTCTGTTGCGCAGAACTATTAGGAGAGCTGGTGGACGAGGAAAGATCCATTATGAGAGAAGGAGGGGTACGGCTGTGGTCGACAAGTGGTTGCGCGCAGTAAAGGAGATAGCGGAGTCCAAATGGCTGACGGCGAACGTCTGAACGTCCGTCGACGTTGACTTCGCTTCTCTTCTGCTTCTGATCTCCTATATAAGTCTTTAATTTAACAATTGTTCGTCGTTCAGCCAGAAAGAAGCATAAGACAATCTTCTCCCCGCATCGTAACGTCGGGCTCGAAGCTTGAGACGCAAAAAAAGAAATTATTCCTACCCAACATTGATCATTAAGTGGTTTGGTGATAGACAGTCACTCTGTACGCACCTCGCTATCCAAAACACCTTTGGCACACCCACATAGGTTCATATCGATCCTATCACCCACATCATAGTGAGTTCAAATGGATTCAGAGCAGCAGAGGAGTGGAGCATAGGTATCGTTTGAACGACGTGGTAGTGAAGAACAAAAGCGTTCTCTCGCACGGACCACCATCTCACGCAAGATGTATGTGCGGCCTCCGAGCTATCAATAATAAGATCAGCGCGCCATTCGAGTGTACCGAGTAGACGAAGCTGATGTGCAACATGGCGAACACCCATCCGCACCTGTAAGGACGACGCGCATTCAATACAAGCATAACAAGAAGGGCGCGTCGATACTGGGTCATCACCTCGTCGACTTGGGGATATGATGTGGCGCCCATGAAGAAAGGAGGGAAAAGAGGCAGAGGCGGTGTATCAGACGAAGTGGGAGGCAAGGAGGGCGTATATGACGAAATGCGCACATGCAAGTGGAGGCGAGAGGCCCACTTTGCTTTGATCCGCATTGTATACAGCCTCACCCCGCCGCCCAGTGTCTGCGCCTCGCTCTGTCGATCCATTCCATATATTCGATTGCGAGGAGTCTGGTGTAAGCGAACAAAGAGGCTTGCGGCGATGACAGAAAGCGAGAGAGGAAGAGAGATAGAGCGATGAATGGGCACATGGAATGGGAGCATCGAGCCAGGGAGACAGCAGATGAAGTGAACACGACAATTTATGTTGCTGAGGCAGGCCAAAATCCAAGGGTGCAGGTACGCGTGTGCGGATGCGCCTCCTTCGACATTGTGGACAGCGCTCGATACCGGGTGCCACAAGCCGAAAGGCGCCTTAACGCAAAAGACCCATTCGCCTTGTCTGCTCCCAGGTGTACCCAGCACCAAACGTCGTCCATGCGGCTCAGAGAGCGAGAAGACAGGGAAAGCGGGTGTACGGTGGGGACTGAGAATGTCGTGGTCAAAGGAAAGCCCTCGCTCGCACGCGCGGTCTGTTCCCGGTTTCAGCCGGTTCAGCATTCACGGTGCGGAACCGAACGCCAGTATTCTCCCACATTGTCGTTCTTGCTCTCCAATTCCTCTCGTTCTTCACTGTCGAACTGGAAGATGAGGGGAAAAAATTATCCCTGGCCGAAATTGACGGGTATCGTCAAGGTACTGTGATGAACATCATGCTTGTCAATGGCCAGCAAAATCCTCCTCTAGGCTAAGATATCGTGCCACGGGAACGATACCGTGGCACGATATTTCACTAAATGACAAATTTATCGTGCTTGTGGAACAATCATCTAATTTATACTGATATCGAGCGACAGGAACGATACCTAACCAGATCATGAATTCATCGTGCCGATGGAACGTTATTCTGATTTGTATATATACCGTGTTTTGGGAACGATGTTTCTATCTATCTAGACATCTTGCTACAGGCACGATAAGATTTCATTTTCTCTGCGTCGCAATGTTGAACTGGAAGGTACGAAAAAAATATTGATCCCTGCCCAAGATTGATAATGGAGAGGTGCTGTGATACGTACTTGAGGAAGGATCATTTGATTTTCACCGATATCGCGCAACAGGAAGGATAATTATGTAGATCTTAAATCTATTGTGTCCATGGAACATTATTCTGATTCGCACAAATACCATAATGCGGAAGCGATGTTTCATTTATCTGGACATCGTGCTATGTGGACAATAATTCACTAGACCATAAATTTTTCGTACCCAAGAAACGATTATTTCATTTTTCGTGATATCATGCGACCGGAACGTTATTTCGCGAATCCACAAATTTATCGTACGCACAGAACGACAATTTCATTTTACCCAATGTCGTGTGGCGGGAACAATATTTCACTCAACTACAATTTTATTCGTGCCCGCAGAACGATGATCCCAATCGTCTCATTTTTCAAACATCGTGCTACAGGAACTGTATTTCCGTGAAGCACAAATTTATCGTACCTAGGGAACGATATTCTCATTTGAACACATTTCGTGCTGTGGGTACAACAATTTCTCTGACCAACATTCGCCGGAAACAAATCTGCCCATTCGCGCACGGCCCTAATTTAACACTAACTAACAAACCCTACATCCTTTATAAAAAACTCGTGTTTTTATCACTATCCTCCCCGCCTGCTTCCAGTCAAGCAGGCACTCTGTTCGGTCATTCGATCCTAGACGTCGTCTTAGCCATGCCGAGGAGAGCACGGAGGAGAGCCTTGCTATTTAATAAGCGAATCACGACTCATCCTCCATGGAAAACAAGCGCAGCCAACGAGGCGCTCCTGAAAGAGAGCCCAGGATGTTAGCGAGAACGTCGAAGAGGGGCGAATGAACGACAGAATGAAGATAGCCAAGGTAAAGGCATCCACGGCCTCCAACCTCGCACAGGCTCGCTTTCGACTCGGAGGGCATATACTTCTTTCGAAAAGACATGAGGATGGTAGCGAGAGGAATGAGGAGGACGCGAATTGTGACTGGCATACGAGTAGTTTATCATTGTCTGACGAGACAAAATTACGGTCGAACGGGTCCTGCAACCGGGAAAAATTCCCGGTCTTAGGGTTTACAGTGGAATGAGTGAAAGAAAAAATTGAGGAATAGAAGAGTCGAAGAGAAGGAAGAATTCGAGGAGCGAGTCAAAAAAAACAAGAATCGAGAAGAGGTGAAGAGAAGGTGGGAGGGAGACGCAACGAACGAATACACGAGAAAGATGGAACGACAAACCACACGCGAGATGGGCCCGAATTATCACGTCATCGCCCCGGTTCACGTTCAACTCCAGACGTTGAGATGGGTTTACAAAACCACACCTTCTATTGCCCGTTGCCCGTTGTCCCGCCGGATCCTCGCCCCGTCCAGTGAGAGTACGATGTATTTATAGGATCAGATGAGTGTACCGTCGAATGCTGAATGGCTCACTGTCGCCTTTGCTCATAGGTCGATGCAGCTGCGAACACGGTGAATATCTCAGAGATGTGATTGCTCCACAGCGTTTAACTTGTAAACCGCAAATATCAAACTGAAAATCAATACATGTTGACTATACTCATACAGAAAGTAAATTTACAATTGAGTCATAACTAGTAGCTCGAGTTATATGCCCGCGACCTTGAAGTATATTGATGACCATCAGTGAACATCATTGGACATTGTTGGTGATCGTTGGTCATTGATGGCCGCCGCTGACCAGTAATTTCCATTAATGTTCACTGATTTCCATTGGCACTCTGACCGCATCTTCACTGACGTTCAATGTGTATTATTGGGATTGACTGTATATCATTGGTATTTACTATAAATGTTGCATTTCCTTTCTTCTGGCGCTATGGCGTTACTCCTGGCCTGATCCTCATAACGACCGACCCTTCAACACGGCGAACCCTCAAAATTGTGACCTATTTCCATCATCGCTGACTGCTGTGTACACGGGCTCGGAAATCAATCTATTTGTTGGCACCGCTCTGTGCAGATAACCTTGTCTCTTTCTGCATATCATAGATTAGATATCCGCTATAACTCATTTCGATACTTGTAAGCAGCTGCGGTTTCCTAGAAAGCAGATTATAATTAAGTACGTAGCCTACTACCACGCTTACACATTTTGTATTAAGCGCTCAATAGCGCTCATCGTACCGCGTTCACCCTTCATGTGATCTAGCCTCTACGCTTGAAATGTTGACGGGGTGACCTAGATTTATATGTTTAATCACTGACCATCCGCAATATCCGCTAATATTCAATGTTTATCGCTGGCGTGTTCAGTAAAATACGGTAACATTTTGTGCAGACACACCGGAAATCACTGTTATACACCAGGAAATAGTGACAGGCATTCTTAACTAACATTCAAAGGCACTAATTACCAATGACAATCTAGGGTGATATCCACTGACAGTCAATGATGGTCACCGGTGGTCTGGAGGCCGATTTTAACCTCCACTGAACAACAGTAATCATCAGTGCTCATCAGCGTATTTTAATGAACACCCTTCGTGTATGCCAGTGATCTTCACTGTATTACCATTAAGTATTCAATATAATACAGTGGTGACCACTGAAGTACGGTGACCTTTACGGTCTAGCGCATATTACTGAGTAGCTCTGTATAATAAGTTGGGATAGAATTACCATGGAGACGACCAACAGACGCACAATTCTTAGAAACTGTAGGAATCTACAGTAGGGTTACACAAGATTTGCCCAAACTAAAAAAATAAAGTAGTGGCGGTCAGCGATGAGCGTAAATCAAGAATGAATAAGACAGATTTAAAAAAAATGCCAACGTACGTTAATCCCAATAACACCGTCTGCGTGGATCATATACTTCGAATATGGCTTCTCAAACTCTTTTGTAATGGACACGCAAGGAAGACGCGTCTCCACATCCTCCAGGAACAGTCCTGACTCGGCGGCATTGATCTTACTCGGTGGCAATAACTCTGCACCGCCATCCTCACTCTCCGAAGACGAACCCGCGTTGCGGATAGCCAAAACAGCAGCCAATGAAAAATCAAGGATTTCTATCTTGTTGGTGCGATCATCTGGTCCGAAGGGAGATTGGACCGTCTTTGACTTTTCAAGGACTACTCGTTGGCCATGGATGTCCTGCATTCTGTAAATGAAAAAGGTGAAGTGTTCGAAATGAAAAGGAACAGGACAGAGACGTTACCCTGGGATCCATTTCTGAAGGCGAACGGGGTAGAAAATCCTCGTCAAATCTGGACCCCACTCTTTCCAAGGAATGTCCAGCGGCCTGTCTCTCTTGTGCGCGCCAAGAATACAGTAGTGCATGAACACATTCTGGTGCACGAAGAGCTCCAAGGAGTCATACACTGAGGCGTTATAATTGCCAATGAACGTGCCACTGGGGTACTTATACCCCAGTGAAAATACATGTAGGCGGCTGTCGGGATGTACTAGCGATGCGTATTGACTGGGCGAGAACATGTTCGGCTCAAGGGACCCAGCGTGTGTACTAAGCGCCCAGATCTCGACGTTCGGCGCAGTGGGCGGGAGATGGAGGGTGGCCAGGTGGATGACGGATGTGCCACCCAAAGATGATCTATACATCCAATATAGTTTGATGGATCCAGAATCGGTTTCGGATATGACAAGGAAGCGTCGCGAATCGATAAGAGAAAAATAGGACATGTTGGTAGGAAGAAGTGGTGGGAAATAAGTAGAGGAGTCCTGAAAGAAAACGAAGCACGTCAGATGTGTAGATAACTCGAATACGAAGACAGAAATATGCTCACCAGTAATAGCTCCGATGTAGTCCAGTCCCATATCAGGACTCTTGACTGGCAATCCCCTGGGTCCGTACCACTATAGTAATAGTGCGCCAGTGTCGTGCCTGAGATTTGGGGAACGGACATGTTGATGACATTTGACCAGCTACCATTGGGGGTGATGGTGAACTGCAGCCTGCTTTCTAAGGCTTTTGGATGAGGTTCGTCTGTGAGAATAGTACGCAGGTGGATATGAACGTCGCGAGGCTCAGTTCTCGACGGATGGTCTGTAAAATGGTTGTTGATTATACAGAACAGTCAAACCGAGGAATGAGGAGGTGCTCACACATCATCGTCCTCTTCCACCAACACGATCAAGTTCTGAAAAAAGTTGGTTGTAAAGTTCCGCACCGGAATTGAAGCCTGCTGCTTCTAATGAGACCAACGGAGAGATTATCGATGCGACCAGAGGTAGTGAATGCCAAGCTCGAGGGTAGATCGACTGTTGGAGATGAAGATGCCGCCAGAGAGGTCATAATTCAAGCAGGGGTAGCGCATGAGTATGGTGACATCCAATGTCCATTTCGGGGACATGTATGCCTGGCGGATGCTTCGGGTCGTGGAAAGATGTTCGGAGTAGGACCCGGATGAGAATGTTGTGGCATCAAGGAATCCATTAAGATGCAATTGGATGATGTACCCTAACTGCGATGAACGCTTGAACGTTTCGTAGATGGATTTACACGTCTGTTCTAGTCTGTTCAATCTTGTTCGTAGAATTAATGAAGCATACACTCATACCATTGCGCATCGCGCCAACGACACAGCATCGAGGACGGAGAGAATTCGAATTAGGAGCTCTTCTGCGATACTGGCAAGATTATCACCCATCTGCAGAATGGAATCAGCGTGGTGGAAGGAAGCAGGCCGTGGCGTGAGGGTTATCATGAGAAGTTCGCCCCCGCATCGATCAGCTTTCCCACTGACTGCAGTCAGTGCTGATTTATTTAGATGCCAGCACGCATAAATAGCTGCAGCAGGGTCAACTATCAAACTAGGCTCATGTAGACGCAAAAACCTTCTCAGGCTCGCATCGGAGAGGTGAAGATGAGGAAACGGAAACCTGCACGGAGGAAAGTGAGAATTTAGCAACGCTAACACCGCGATCTTGAGTTCGGAAGAGTTAGCTACCTCATCCCATCCCATTTAATCCAACCCGAATGCCTCATCGTGATTCGCACGCAATCCCTCTCCATGCATTCCAGCGTCCCAGTCTGAACGCATCCATTAGACGAGCCACAAACCCTCGAGAGAAAAATCAAAGTACGCAGTCAGCCGTTTCAACACATCCCTACATGAGATGGCACTGTAGGCGTGCATCCCCTCCTCCGGGGGGGGGGGGGGAGGGGTAAGGGCACTTGCAGACGGGATGGCATATTCAAAGACCTTTTCACTGAAACCGAACGCCTGACTATGTTGTGGAGAGCAGAATTTAAAGGGAGGAGTTGAGGGCTACAAGTAGAAATAGGCAATGTTGAACACGCACTGATGGAGGGTTTGATCTTAAGCTTAAGCGTCCGAAGCGTAGACTAGCACTCCTATCCACGGGTCATCAGTTATCGAGTCCGCTAATGCAAATCAAACGACGCGCCAGGTTATTGACCATGTATAATACATAGACGACCATCCAAGCGCCGCATAATAAAGACTGATACATCCGCGAACTCGAAAAACCGTCCGATATAGAACTGAGAAATGCGAATGGAAGCTGGACTGCTCACCACGAGGAGCTCGCAAGAGCATCCCAGAGCTGGAATCCCCATCCTCGCTCCCTGAATCAAGGTTGTTTATAATATCCATCGCGTTGACATAAAGGGCGCGCTAAACAACAAATCGTCAATATTGTATCACGGAAGCTAGGAAGGGACGTACTCGAATACACTGAAATACACTTCGTCATTCCTCTCACCCACTTCCAAACAAGCACGGGATCGAATCCGATCATTCGAGCAGCGGCGAAGAGAGCTCTAATCAATGCTCTGAAATTCAGGCTCCATTTCCATGATAGAAGAGACAACAGAAAGGCCCTTGACGAGCAGCAGGGTGTGTCTATAATACAATATCAGCGAGAGCATCAAAGATTAAAATGGACAACGCGCACCGACGTACATTAAAATATATTATATTTGGCATGACTCAACGCCCTCGATCAACGACCAGCCGTACGCGAAAACATCAAAACAGGTCGCCGGAGATGAAACACCGTTATCACACCCACTCTTCGTGCAGGGAGATCAAGGTCAGGATGAGAGAACGAGAGCCTGCGCGCAGGAAAACGAGAACTCAGAAAGACCAACACCGCAATCTCGAGTTCAGAAATGCATACACCCCCACGTCCCAACCGCCCCACCCCATCCCATCCCATCCCATCCCATCCCATCCCATCCCATCCACCCATCAACATCCAAATTCCCGGATAACGAATAGAAATGCCCACACCAGAGCTGCCGTAACCCATATCCGACCCAGGGGCCAGTCATAACCCATAAGCCCGAGAAAAACAATCATACCAATATGATCAGCCCACCGAGGAGCAACACGTCTCGACGAGGGACTGCCTCGCATCCCGGCGGGCAGTGTATATGTGGATCGCTCCTCGAGGGTATGGGCGCTCGAGGATGGGGTTGCGTTGGAGGTGGACCTTGCGTGGGAAACCAAACTCGAACGGCGTCGTGGAGAGCGGTGGGGAGGAGTTTAGAGCAAGCGGAAGGAGAAGGGAAGAAGAAGATATAGATTGTTAAGGTTGGATACTCACGAATTGGATGCGCCATGAGCACATCAGCTTCGAGGGCATGAGTTTGAGGGTTGACGTTGACAGTAGAAGGAAGCGCATATATTGAGGCGCATATATTCTGCCAAGGCTGAATAAGGGGAGAGCGACAGTGGTTTTCGTCTGAGCTGAATGGATACACGTAAGCTCCATAACAGCGCACCCCAAAGAGAGATACTCACCTCTTCATCCTCGTTCTAATAACCACCTGCATTAGACATAGACGCAACAAACTTTGATGTCCGAAGCAAAAGCGGACGAGTGCCCAGCGCGTCTCCATAATCTGAATTCCACATTCAGGTTTCATTGCAGTTTCGTTGCGAAAGGGCCAGGGAGGGAGCGATGGAGTCGTTGGGAATCTGTGATAAAGGACATGAGCTAAGTCGTCGGCGAGGTGGCGAGGGGGAGCGGAATCGAAAGGTAGAAGCGAATGAGAAGAGAGATACCGGAAGGAGAAGCTGGAATGGAGGAAACGACAGACAATGTGGTAATGACGAACAATTGGGATGCATACAACTTACCTCAGATCCTCTCCTTCACCCAAGTCCAGCAGGAAACGTAAGAATGTCGATGTCGTTATCACCCTTGCATCATACAGGGAGACGAAGATGCGTACGAGAGCGTGGGTCTGCAGAACCCACGTTGATGAGGTGCAGCAGCCGGTGGTTCGTGTCTATGCAAGGAGTGCCACGTAAAAAATGAATGAGACTTCGGAGAAGATAGGGCTGAAGGTGGAGAACCGAGTGCGACACGTTGAGGACACTTCATGTTGCGATGTGTGCATGACAGGCGAACCGATGGTGTTGGAAAGGAGACATAATCCAAGGACTAGATAGGCGCAACCGCATATACGACGTCTGGAGTGCAACATAAAAGCTGAGAATTGGTCGAGGGAAGCAAGATGACAGGAAGACGAACCTTCGGCGCTTTGGAATTCGTTTTCGACCTCTCGAAAGGTCTTTGGAGGTTCCCCAGAACCAGCAGGAGTGTAAATGGCCCGCAAAGGCAAAGAAGACAGCTAGAAGCGACTCTTGAAGCAGATAAAGTTCAAATCATGTTGAAGCTCCGAAGCTCCGTCATCATTATTGCATGAGCCGCGCGGCACGATCGAAATATGTTCCACCCCTGCGCCTCTGCACAAATTTCGTCTATGTCGCTCAGATTCTTCTGTAGGGTTATGTTGTTAGGCAAGAGAAGACAACGGCATCAAGAGGCAGAGACAGATCAAGGCGCGCTCGCACCTACGTGATAGAATCAACCACTAACGGAGGGCGGGGAGGTCATTTCGAGCGTTCAGGAGCAATGCGTTGGCGGCACGAGCGCTGCGAGCAGGCAAGTTTCATCCAAGTTCTAGTGAAGACAGTGAATAGTGTGCTATGCCTTTACTCCGCAGACATAGTTGCGCACAGCATCACCCGAAGTTGTCGAGCAGCAGGAGATAAAATCTAAAATTAGCACAGTGAAATCAAGCATTATAGAAATTATGTCGCATTTATGACTTGGAAGTATTTATTACCAGGCCAAAAGAGGTTCATCAGCAATCAATTTTGCCATAATTGCAGGCCAAAAAAGGATATTGGCCCCGAAATACCACCGAAAACCTATGGGTTTTGCCCTCAGAGGGGTATGGGGTATGGGTTATTGCGGACCTATGGGTTATGGGTTGCAAATCCCCGCCCACCGAGTTGGTGGATCAATTTTGCTATGGGGTATGAGGGGTTATGGGTTGTCACAGGCATGGGTTACGAGGGTTTCGACTGTATCCAGATATCCATCAATGATTCCAATATCTGAATGATTGATGTTTTATTTGACTGAATCTTCCAGTTTTTGATTAAATGCATGCCGACTTTCCGCGGAATTAAAACTCCGATATCTCTCACTGACACGTACATATGTTATCGACGGACGCCTCATGTTTGGATCCGAACTTGCCTCTTACCACAATGGATGCTTCACCAATGTCGAACAAAAATGCCGTATCAGAACAGAAAGTATCGGAAAGATGTATGTATCATGCTTTAATTCATCAACGTTTCAATGTAACCTCCATCCTTATCGTTGAATCACACTGAACCTACGTCTAGTTTGCACCCCAGACGCCGACCTCATCTTTGTGTCATCAGATAACGTTCGTATTCAAGATCCACTCGACATCCATTAGCAAATTGACGACTATGGGCTTTCCCAGTGTATCGGACCACATCGCCGTTGGATCGGAGCCCGTTCGCCTGTCTGAACCTGCAGACGTACTCGAGCTGCTCTTTCAATTCATCGAGCCCCCTAACGAGTCTCAGAACTATCGACAGCCATCTGTACTGCATTTGGATCCTGCCATTTTCTTTGGATTGGCAGAAGCGGCCGAGAAATATATTGTTTACGGGGCGATGAATATCTGCCTAACCCACATGCTGTATGTACATGCATTCACACTTTTCCAAGTCATCGGACGGATAAATATGCCATGTCGCAGGCATATGGAGGATACGCACCCACTCGAGGTCTTGAATCATTGTACCAAGCACGGCTATGGAGATCATGTCGATCGAGCTGCTGAACTGTCCATATTGCATTCGCTCGACGAGGTCGCCGCAAAACTCACGGCGCCTGGGCTCTTACCTAGATGGGTACTCCAGCTTTATCTTATACGATACTCATAGTCTAAGATGTTTATTAATCTAGCTCATCTATTACAACAAGTGGCGTGCCCTAGCTGCAAAGGCTGTTTATGATTTTGATAAAGCTGCGGATAAAATGAATTGTCACGCATGGACTAAACTTGCGGTCATATATGGCCGCGAGCTCGCCGAAAACCCATTAAATATCAACAAAAAGCCTCCGCTTCCACCGAACATTTTCGAGATAACGTGCCTCGGCACTGACAGTTATAGATGTTCTTGTGCCGACCTGCCCAATATGTGGCCCCCTTGGTTCCCGACGCTGAACCCAACAGTTGATACAAAATTTAGCGCGATCACTGTATAGGTATCAACATTCAGTTGGGAGAGTCTAGATAACGAGAATTAGGTTATTTAGATAATATTAGATTGAATTTATCGTGCCGAGGGAACTATAATCTCATTTTGCCCGAGATTGTACCGTAGAAGCGATATGTCGCTTAATCTCAACCACAAATTTATCATAAACCTGGAATATCTATTCTTCCAGGACTCTTTTTCACTACAGGAACAACATTTCTCCTTACCACAAGTTTATCGTGCAATGGGAACAATAATCTCATTTCACTTCGGGGGTTCCAACGTACAGACGGCATGTATATATTAGTCCTGTAGCTTGACCTGTAGTCAGTGTACAGAATTGGCTACAAAAATCATTCGCAGATTAACTGCAGAAATGATTTGTAGAAGATCCAATATGGTTGCTATAAATGAGGCTATGAAATGCTTCAAAATATTTTCCACAGATCCCTTTTCATAGAAAGATCAATAGATGACATATTGGACATTCAATAGATTACGGTCATATATTATCTATGAAAGGTTTCTACACGTAGTTCTGTAGGTAACCTATAGATCATCCTTATGGGAATTAGTTAACATATGGGACTTTCTATAGATCATGCCCATAGATATTCTATAGAGGTTTTTGACATGTTGTCCGGTACATTATCTATCGATCTTTCTATTAATAGGATTTGTAGAGAACATATTGAAGCCTTTGGTAGCCTCATTTGTAGTCAATATATTGTATCTTCTACGAATTATTTCTGCAGTTAATCTGCGAATGATTTTTGTAGCCAATTCTGTACACTGACTACAGATCAAGCTACAGGACTAATATATACATGCCGTCTGTACGTTGGAACCCCCGAAGTGTTTGTACAAATATCATGCACCGGGCACGTCGGTAATTTCCAAAATTTAGGATTTCATCTTCAATGTTCATCTCCATCTCCATTCAGCCCTAATAAAAAAACCAGTATATTGCAAGAGACACCTGTTGGTCATGTTCTACCGCACACAACACAGCCCGTGGCTGCATCAGGAGAGAGCCTCACGCACGCAACGGAGCCACAGGGATATATAAGAAAGGGTGGCTGATGATCGATGATCAGCGACAAGTGTCTGGTGCCGCCTACAAGGTAGCTCCGGCATTTTGTGCTGCAGCAAGAATTTCAATATCCCTGTGGGCGCCGATACGCGCAAAGGAGCAGACGATGGAATCAACAGGAGCGCACCGAACCAACCACCAAACCAACAATAAGAACAACCTCCACATTCCTAGAACAAAGAAAACCTCGGAAAAGGGTTGCTACCGCTGCAAAGCCGTAAAGCATCGAGTCCGCGAACTGTACCGCGCGAGTTTTTAGCAGCACGCCAGCTCACCGCCCATCGACGCCATGAGCACAAAACCAACGCGCCGCACACCAAGCTCAGCGTACGCAGCCGCGAACTCGAATATGCCCAGCGAGCGAACAATGAAGCGCGCACCTCTGAGGTGTCTAGACAATCCCATACGGCCCATTCAGAATCACAGCGGCCAAGCCGAACACGTACCAGGGACCGACGCCGAAAAGCAACCACCCGCACAATCGTCAACGAAGGTGGCTACTCGCTTCGCGGAGTAAGAGTAAGTGGTCATCGACTGGGGGCCGATGCGAGGAGTATGCGAAAGACGGGAGTCGCGCATATACTGTACTAAATAGCAGACACAGTATGACGCAGAAGCAAATGAAGAAAAAAGCATGGCGGCTACTCACCAGCTCCTTTCAGCACGTATTGGATCGCATATACGTGGAGATAAACGTCTCGTTTGCCTTATCGATATGGTGATCTGAAGCTAAACAAGACTTCAAAACATCAACAAACCATTTTCACGAGAACCAACGACCTACCTCGACGCTCGACGCCCTCACCTGGATCTCCTCCCTGCCCGCCTCCAACTTGGACCGATCTTGGATGTTCAGTCTTGGACATTCGATGGAGACGAAGATGAAGACGAGGATTCCACGAGTCCTAAGAGCCTTATGAGGAGCACGAACCCACGATCGCAAGCATATCAATCGACGAGAAAGTCCCTGGAGGACAAATTATCTTAGCGAGGCGAAGAGCCGGACGGATGGGTGAGAGAGCAAAGTAAGGTGGACACTGCGGGGTCAAAGACGGTAAAAAAAAAAGGAGGGGATGACAGGGAGCGAGGGAGCGAGGAGCGAATGAACGAATGAACGAATGAACAAACGAACGAATGGAAAATGAACGACGGGGGACGATGAACAACATACAGGGGAGGGGGCGACTTACCTCATGATCTTCCCCCAATCCAAGGCGGACTGCGACTGCGGTTCTGAACAACACACCGTCCCTATTCATTGATCCACCATCCTAATTTATCGCTGAGAGAGATGAGAACAAGAGCACCACCGCACCACCGCACCGGCGCGCTCTAATGGCAGACGGCGCATCCATGAGGCACTGCAGTGGTAGTCCGCGTATTCTTGATACTTACAAGAGGCAGGTATCACCTTGAATAGGTCGACAGAGGCAAAGGGAAGGCGATAAGTGTAGTGCGTCGTGAGGCGGTACCTAGTGGAGGGCTTCGTTAGTGAGAGTGGCGAAGGAGAGGGAATGAAGGAAGTTGGAAGGGAGAAGCAACAGCGGAAATACACTCGAAGAAATAGGCACGACATACCCCAAAGTTCGCCCCCAGCCACTCGAACTTGAACATATCACTCAGGCCAGCCCGGTGTTAGGACATCACCATTGCGCTACTTCGATGTTGAGACGGGTTGCATAGTGGACACATCGATGAGGGGCAGTGGCCGGTAGTTAACGTGTATGCACGGACGGTCGCGGCTTGGGTAGGTAGACAGAAGCCGGTGGAGGTTTGGTGGAAGGGCAAGGACGGAGGTCAAGAGACTCTGGCGTGTGGTGAAGCTTTGAAGGTTAGTGCACGTTGTCGAGGTGTTGAGTGCGGCACGATGGTGGATCTGTGACGAAGCGAGGGTATATATGCAACCGTGGGATGGAAGGGACGGGCAGAGCGTTCGACGTTCGCAGACAGGCTGGTTAGGAGTAGGAGATTAGTCTCGGAAGGAGGGTAGCGTACGGAGGACGTGAACACAAACCTCTGTCGTTGTTGTTGCTCTCCCTCTCTCAGGTCATTCGGGGTGCTTGACGGAGGAAAAACCTTGGAAAAACCCAGAGGAAAGGACAAAGACGTACGTGAATCCGTGCCCTCCCGCATCCCGTAAACAGTGAAGTGATTGTCGAGCCGACGAGGGTGCGACAACCCACTGGAATATTCAGGATAGAAAGCCTGAGACCTGCCAAATAGCGAAATGAGATGAAGACGTATGGAAGACGGGTGAGAGAGAGTCAACAAAATTGAAAAGACAGAGCAGAGCCACAAAACGTGAGAGCGGAGTTTGAACCTTCTTCCGCCCCACTATCCATCGTCGCTGCTGATGCGCTGATGCCTCGCTCGCTCAATTTGGCCGCTCAGGCCCAGGATTGGATGCTCATGTTTGGCGGTGCAGAGGGCAGGGGCCAGATCAAAATGGTGCATGCAGCATTGTTGGCGGATCCTGTAAGAGCTAACAAGTGGGAGGAGGATAGCCTGGGCTGAGGAGCGCGTGTGAGGACGAGAGGGTGCATGAGGTGCAGGCTGTATTTGGGTGCTGTATTTGTGGTTTATTCGCTGCGCATGCTCCAAGTTGTCAAGATGCGCCCTCTGCTAGGATTGGCGTCCACTGCTTCCAGGCTAATCAGAATTTTATTGTTATCCTATGCTCTTTTCCTTTTCTCCAACTTCTGATCAAGGCTCAAGCAAATTAACGTTATTTCTGGGCACTCCTTCTAAAATACCACGCCAACGTTCTGCGACATGCAATTACCTCTCGCACCGTGAATCACACGCTACGTCTGTTTTCGCGCCAGTTCTCGGCATTTGCAGCGTCTGCAATAAATTATAATGAACGCGATTTCGAGTACAAGTGAGGTCAGTGCCAGTGCGAGTGGTAGAAAAGCCTCACGCTGCGCCTCATCATCCTCTGTCCTCCAAAGCTGCCTCAAGCTCGAATCTCTCCTTGTCATCCTTCGGTTCGAGTTGGTTTTTAGAAAGCTCGCGAGCATGACATGTTCAGTGGGATGCACTTTGCTCGAGGCGGTGAACGCGGTCAATGCGGCATGCCCATAGTCCCAACCCACATCTGACGACGATCATTGATCACCCCGTAGACGCGGACCACTGCTGTGAACGGACACTATGTCACCGTCGTTGAACGTTGACCTCACGCTGCCCTTCTGTGGTTATCAATCAATTGCGCGCAATATTTTCAATACCCCACCCTCGGATGATTTTGTGACACTCCCATGTCTGTGTATTCCTTTCTCCTTGCGCACCAGATATATAGAGCCAAAAAGCCAGACTCGACTTTTTGGCGACAGGTGCAGCTACATAGGTATCAACAAAGCTAGCAAACAGGATATATGTCAAAAAAAGATGTCTCTCCTCATCCCATCTAATAAATATATCGTGAGCCCTAAATCCAACTAAAAAAATCAAACTGAATCACACGTACATCAAACAATAATCCCATCGCCGTAAACCATATACCCGGCATACATCTTGTTTCCAAACTCCTCGTCGTCAATACACACGGGAGGCGCGTTTCACATCGTGCACCAAGAGCGGTAATTCAGCGGTGCTGATCGTACTTGTGGCACCAGGCTCAGTGTTGGGGGTTTACAGGGGATTTCGTCACCGGGGGATGGTGGGTGTTGAAGTACAGGTATACTAGTATATGATAGCAAAGAAGACAATGGCAGTGGAGAGGGTTCGGCCCCGGAAGCACGCGCGGCAGATACAGCAGCAAGGGAGAAGTCGAGGATCTCGACGCGGGTGGAGTATTTGAAATGTCGGTCTCGATGTCAAGAGTAGGCCCCGGGAAAACAATACGCTGGCCGTGGATGTACTGCGTAAGCGTGACATGTTGAGAGATGAAGTCAGCGAACTTATAACTAGAAACAGAAACAGAAATGAAGACTTGCCTTGGAAAATACGGGGAAAAATCCCGGGTATATAATCTTGTATTCTGTGCACCCCATTGTTCCATGGAATATCAAGTGGCGCGCCGAATCAGCGCGAGAAGCATACATTGAAAAACCCGCTGGTGCATGAAAATATTCAAAAAGTTAAGTACGGGGGCTTGATACCCACTCTCTGATATCATTGTAGACCAAAGTGAGAAGGTGCAGTCGGTCGTCGTCGTTGATGAAGAATGGTGTCCTGGGAAAGATGTGAGGGATTGGGGGCGTCTATAGGGCTCGAATACATATTTATCGATCGATTGAAGCTCCCCGGGTATGAGTGGCGGGAGATGAATGTCACCAGGTGGATGGGAGCCGCCGGAGTATCTGTAGCGTCGGGAAGCTTGTAGAGTCGAATGATCCAGAGTGAGCAGGAGAGGCAACGAAGAAGAGCATAGAGTCGAGCAGCCCAAATGCATACTCTAACGATGCGAGATCTGGATCTGAATCGAAAATACAGAGAGGAATCCTGTAAATAGCATAAGAGGCATTCAATTTCGGACAAAAATCCGACGGACCATGATCATTTCCCCCCCAATCCAATCCCATATCAGGACGCGCGACCGCAATGTTTGAGGGTCGCCAGCACACGTGGTGAAGAACAGCGCCAAGATCCGTCCTGAGACGGAAGCAGTGACATTGTGCACTATGAGGCTACAAGAGCCTTCGGCCCCGACGACGTTGACTTCCAAAGAACTGCGGAGCGCTAGCGGGTGAGGGCCGCCAGTGGATAGTGCATGAATATAAATGATGACAGTGCGTACGCGTGTGTCGATTGATGGGCTGCAGATAATGTCAATGTCAATGAGCGATGCGGAGGTGATTCCGCTACTCACAGTGCACCAGTGTTCAGTAATAGTAGCATATCCTGAGACGGATCCATCGTGATCTTGTGGATATCGCTCTCATCGATCACTCTCTCGATCATCTTTCCTTCGCCAGCGGTACCGGGGAAGTGTAAGATTTGAATCTTGTCCCAGTTCGAGCTTGCAAAAACACCGCAAACCAGTTCATAGAGACGAACAGATGACATATCCCCCGTATTCAGCCGTACCGGTGAAGAAGCTTGAGCTGAGAACCGAGCATGGCGGCGGCTGCGAAGCTGATTGATGAGCGCGGGGTAGTCCGTGGACGTCCCAGCATCTTTTATGCCGTCGAGGTGGAGTTCAATCGTGTATTGCAGGAGAGACGATGTCTGTACTGTGTTGTATATAGCTTTGCAACTCTGAAGACGTTAAAAATAAGTCTGATATGATCTCGTGGAGAAAACAAAAGATTATTAACATACCCAGGAACTGCGTCTGAGCGAAGCACCATCGAGATTCGATAAGATTTGGATGCAAAGTTCAACAGGTAGACTGAGGAAGTTTATTGCCATTGATATGAAGGAGACTTGGATGGTAGTCTAGAAACACGGATGCCGTCAGCCTCCGGCGAAGTTAAACTTGTTCTCACGGGGGCATTGCGCTCAAAGTTTCCACCCCCCGTCGTGTCGCTGCACATGATCAGAGCTACGTTGGGGAGACATAGGAGACCACTACAGGAAATATAAAGGCATTCACTGCAAAGATATATTTTTCTCTGTTTCTCTGTAGTATAGCTATATCCTAGATAGGCTTCTTCACGACGCACTGCGAAAATGACACACACGCATACAAATTTCCACTTTCCTGCACGAAATGTCTTCCAGCATAATCCACGATCTACAAAAATGCTCAGACTCGCACCAACGTAAAAGATAAAATACAAAGTCCATTGATATCCCATTCAGTCATTCAGAAACAACAACACCGCATATCGTACACGTATACCTCTTCCTATACTGATTCGTGCCCTTACCCGAAAAATAATGATACCCATCCTTCGAAGTGCACTCGAGCACCGCCGTGTATTGTGGGCACCCGTAGCCTCTGTAGAGTATATTGCTCCCGCTCTGATACTGGCGGACCTTGGGTTTCGGGTCAAGCTTTGGTTTCGTTTCGGGTTTCAATTGCGATTTCTGAGCGCCTTTGGGCAGGGTGGCAAACTCGAGACGTTGAGGTGCGGGATCCAAGGCGTCGAGGATAGGTGCAAACGGTTTCGCTTGTGGTCTAGCAGTAGTGGTCGTAGGGAATGGGGTTGGCCTCAAAGACGCCTCGTGTTCGGAGCGTCGAGGACGAGTGCCTCTCGCGAAGAGACCATTCCCAACGAATGCCCTCGCCTCGGACTTGACCTCGGTTCCCTCTGTCACATAGCTCAGTGACCCCAGCGAATCGATCGAACGCGCCGGCGAGCTCTCCCTCAATCTCATCCCCCTCAACGTCACCGATGCCCGCTCACCGCTCACCTCCTCCAACTCCCGCTCCACTCGCTCCTTCTGCTGCACCAGCACCCTAGCACGTCTCACCCACGCGTCCCTCTCCCTTTGCATATCCACCACTAAATCCAGCGCTGCATCCCTCGCGCGGGAGATCACCCCCAGCTCCTTGCGGAATGCCGCCTCGCGTTCCGCCGCAGACTCCTGGAGCTCCACAGAGTGTGTATGCTCACTACGCAAACCAGCGAGGTCAGACTGGGTTTGGGCGAGCGTCTGGCGCAGGATGGCGTGGGTCTTGCATGCTTCATCGAAGGCTTTCTCGAGGTCGGAGTGGGAAGGCGGTGCGGGCAAGCGAGGGGAGGTGAAGAAGACTTCTCGGATAGAGTTGGAATTGAACCCTGTCCATAGTGAAAGTGATTAGAAGGGGGATAGGGGACGGAGGGAGGGACGTACTGCCTATCGTTACGCGGCGACACAATGGACAGGAGATGTGGCTTTGATACCTGCCAGTGAGAAGAGATTCGATGCAGCTTCGGTGGAAGACATGGCCTGCGACAGGATATGGGTGGGAGGGAGCGCACACAGAAGTGCGAACGACGAACGCACCACAAACAAGGCTGAACGCCGAGTCCCCGAACTCCTCCCAACAAACGGAACACTCCATATCTCGCCCTGGGTGAGCAGCAGCAGCAGCGGGGAGCGAACAGCACTCTCAATGTGTTGATCTGACTGGCAGTGAGATAGTACAGTCGCCGTTCTCCTTGATCGAGTCGAGTCGAGTCGAGGCGCTCTCACATGGAGGACAGCGTTATCAGCATTCCGCGGGAGGTGAACAAAAGGGGTAGAATATAGGCGGTGTGGGCGTAAAGAGGTTATCAGGTGCCGTAAACTGGGCCGGGTGAGAATGGGCACTTTATTGTCGGTCGGTACGGGAGACAGACGGACCACTGTTGCGATGAAACGGTAAGCGTGAGCTGGACGTGACAAAGTATTTGAGGGTGTTGTACTAGGACAGAGATAAAGCAGACGCGCGGAGCGATACAAGGATAGGGTAGGTCACAATAACACTTACTGTGAAGGTCTCCAAGATACCATTTCGTTGTATTCAGTTGGGAACAAAAGCAAGACGGCCCTCGTCGGATGGAGGTTTCTAGGTTATAAAAGACCTCCACCATGACAAGCTCCGTGCAGTTGAGATGGAATATAGTCAAGCATTGGATTCAAAGCAGGCGGCGACAACGAGCAAGGACGACGTCTCGAATCAAGTTCGGTGAAGAGAACGTTTGCTAATGTTTATCGGCAGGGCTTGCCGATCCGGATCATCCCGGCATCAAAACGACCGGCGAAGACCATCCGATTCCCTCACATTCCTATCAGCCTGCTGCTTATCTCAAAAGACGAACAGTATTTACTATTTATTTATTTTTGTACATAAACAGTCAAAGATTGAAACTAAACTAGCAACTCTCCCAGATCTCTCGCACACTTCAACGCCTCCCAGTCTTCTCCGAAATCATCACCCCGAAACCGTGCAAGTATACCTCTTCCCCCAACCCATTCGTACTCTTCCCCGAGAACTGATGATACACATCGCTCGCAGTGCACACTCAAGTACAAGCGTCATTGTAGGACACCCATACCCCATTCACAGGATCTCTCGGATCCCGTTTTGTACTATCGCCTGGACGAACACGTGGTTTGAGATTGGGTGGCGCGCTGGGTCGGCGTGGCGGTCTGGATGGAATAGGCGGTGGGCAAGGCGAGGCGGATAGATCATAGGGCGTATGGAAGCCTGTGCGCGCTGGTGCGACTGGTTGGACTCGACGTAGAACTCACCGGAATGAGCAAGAGGTGCGTACACGCATGCCGGAGCTACAATCTCAACGTCGGGTTCGTTCTCCCCCGCCTCATCGTCCAAACTCGACATCGTACTCGGACTGTCACTCCCATCTCCGTTCCCGTTCAAGTTGACACTCGCGAGCTGGTCCCTAAGCCTCTCGATCTCTCCCCCCTGACTCGCATTCCGCTGTTCTAGTAGTCCTCTATCGTAGCGTATCCACAAATTCGCTTCAATTTCCGACTGACGCCTGGGCTAGCGCATTGTCTCTCTCTCACTTCTGACCTTGGACCAACTGCGCGCTGTACTGCTGATTTGCACGCGCAACGACGCGTAACTCGTCATTCTCCACGCGCGTCTGAGTGTGTGTGTGCGGGAGGCGCTCTATTGTCTCGTGTAAACCATCGAGGTCTGTATGAAGGCTAGCTTTGTATGGGGTTCCGGGTTCGCGATTTGCGGAGGTGAAGAATATTTCACGCATCGAAGCAGTGGCTACATACATCACGACGAACCTACCAGTATGTACAGGTACAACTATGAGCTCAGTACAAGTTTAGGAATGAATCAAAGGAGTTTACGTATAGATGCCATTATTAAGGTGGGCACACAACTCTGCCCGAACGCGTCTGCGCGAGGTTCTGAATACACTCCTAGAACATTCCAAATATCATTATTATCTGTCTACTTTCTTCATTCCTTTTGTCTACTCTGCGAGGTGCTTGTGCTTTGACCATTATTAATATGACTTGGGTGGCGAAAGTCTGGTTTAGGGCACGCTGGCTGAGAGCTTGTTGATGAATTATCTGTAGCTTTGGACAATAAAAGATGTGGAGAGCGCAGGCGGGAAGGTGAGTCGATTGGATTAGATTAGATATCACGCGTACGCGTAACGCGACATAACTTGAAGCGGACATTGAATAAGCTTTTAAGTACTAGTCTTCTATGTATGGCTGTCCGAGTGGGTAAAAATTCCGCACACACTTTTTGTAAATTAGTCAATGCACCCCATAACACTTTGTGACCTTTTATTACTATTTTAAACTCTTATTAGTTGCTCAAATACAAAAATTACCTTGCGCGCAAACACTTATTGTTCCGCACAAACACTTTTACTTGCACGCAAACACTTTTAGGCCCGCGCAAACACTTTTGGCCCCACGCAAACACTCTTAAACAATTTAAGGCCTGCGCAAACACATTTACCTGTGCGCGCACACATTTATACCTCCCCGCAAACACTTTTACTCCCCCGCAAACATTTATAGCGCAACATTGAGCACTACAAAAGACTTCTGGCCGAAATGCCGAGCTTATGTAATTGATCCTTTCTCGGCATCAGCTAACTCTTGCCGGGAAACCCAAGGCGGAGACTGAGAAGGACTACAGTGTATTTGAATTGGATTTGGGCCGTAAGTACTCAACTCAATAGATAATTATTGAATAGGACACTCCAGCAACGCGAAGTCATTCAATCTCCGCTGCCGATAGGTCGGCAAGAGTTAGCCGATGCCGAGAAAGGATCAATTACATAATCTCGGCATTTCGGCCAGAAGTCTTTTGTAGTGCTCAATGTTGCGCTATAAATGTTTGCGGGGGAGTAAAAGTGTTTGCGGGGAGGTATAAATGTGTGCGCGCACAGGTAAATGTGTTTGCGCAGGCCTTAAATTGTTTAAGAGTGTTTGCGTGGGGCCAAAAGTGTTTGCGCGGCCTAAAAGTGTTTGCGTGCAAGTAAAAGTGTTTGTGCGGAACAATAAGTGTTTGCGCGCAAGGTAATTTTTGTATTTGAGTAGCTAATAAGAGTTAGAAATAGCAATAAAGGTCACAAAGTGTTATGACAACGCATTGCCTAAATTACAAAAAGTGTTCGCGGAATTTTTACCCACTCGGACAGCCATATCTATGCAAGGGCAGGAACGACGAATCTCTTATCATCGATACCAAGAAACACCAAAAACACCTCACGCATTCTCCGAGTCCTAGCTCAATGCAGTGCGGCGAGCTGGCAGCTAAGCCAATACGCACCACGACCTTCTGACCACATTCATGGTGGGAACTGGGCAGAGGGTTGCGCTTAGCAGAATGGTGTGCATCGAGGCGCGGAACCAGAACGGTCAGCGCAAGTGATATCAAACATGCAGGAAACAACAATGAAGCGAAGTTGCTCGTCATTGTCTCCATTGACAGGACGCCGCTGTTAAGTTGAAGTTGCATTAACGAGCAGCCTATTCGGGCTAATTAGTATCTACCCGACGCGACGAAATTGGGGGAAGAGCGGGGCATGGGCCTAGGGCACGACGCAGGGTTGTAAGGATAGTTGGTGCATCTTTGATGGCAGCTTTCTTTTATGCGAAAGAAATGTGTGTGCTACGATCGCAATTAGCTCCATGCGCATGTACGCATGGCGTTGGCTTCCATTCACCATTGACACACGTCCGTCGAATTCATCCCTTCCCCGAGCTCAATGGTCAAACTTAAATCATCGCCATTTTGGACCATCGGGACTCGAGTGGAGTTTCCGGATGCCCGCACCGATATCAGTTCTCAGCGTCTCTGCGTCGTCCTGACTCGTCCTTATCTAGCCTGATCCACGAGACAAAGGCCTTTTTACTTATATAGGTCTCCCGCACAAATAGTGTTCTCACCTCCCCCATCATTGACGCTTCATTCGTCCAAGAACTAGGACTCGTCAAGTCATTTTCCTCCATCCGTTGTGCTGTCCTCACGTACTACACTACCATACGCCTTAGTAGCTTCATAAGTCCTGACATTTGAGCCGCGCGACGACAATTAACACCAGGCATCCATATCATAGTTGACGGTTAGTGTATCACACTTAAACGCTGGCATCGATTAAGTCTTGATACTGAATGTGAAGAATGAGAAAGAACATACCTTCATAATGACCGTGATACGGTGAGCACAAACCCTTGATTTAGTTGGAAAACCATTGTTATCTAATTATGCAAGTATGACGCTAACATCTACGCTGTAGGCTGTGGTGTTTGCTTGGTCTGTTGGCCTTAAATCGTGTTCCAAATTGAAGTCAGTGTCAACCAGAGCACCCTCACCTCCGCGTGAACGCGTTATGATGATCAGATCTGATTACCGTGATGGGCCTATTTGGGCGATCATGTACCTCGTTCCCGATTGTCAGAAATTCCCCATCCGCCATTCGCTTGCGTTAGATTCTCTGCTTTTCGACGCAATTTGTTCGAACGTGACTTAATTAGCCTGACCTTCGGACCCATCTGATCATTGATGCTTTCCATTCTGTGGAGAGATCCGACGGTGAACGAAAGATACCGATGCCTCGTGTCCATCGAGCATCCTCTGGGAGTCCCAGTATCCAGTCCTTATGTGCGAGAATCTACGCACTTGCAGGTACATCTAACAAGCCACCCTGATATCCCGCTGATGATATAGGAGCAATATCTCGATCTCGAATCCACTGGAAATTGCGCTGATCAACTACCCATCTAAATGTGCCGACGAGTTATTTTTTCTTCGTGGCTAACCTGTCTATTAAAAATCCCGTATCCCAGCATTCTAGAGCTCTTGGATCCTAATCCGGTCTTCTGCCATATGGGAGTGCGCCGTCTTTGAACTGACACTTCGGCCGCTCACAGATTTGAATGGCTACAAAAGCCTCGTTGGGGACGAACAGAAAATTTTTCTGCTACTTGACGTCGTATCAAAGCTGTGCGCACGTCTTTGGAATGCGCGCGTACAATGGCCTGGAAAGCTATATAGCGGAAAGAACGTGTACAAGGCGCACCGCGATTTTCGTTGCGTTGTTTCCTATTTCCCGCCCTTCACTTTTGCCACAATCTGTTTTGACTGTCAATATTCCCCGCCTACAAAATATCGATGTCACCAATATCTACTCTCAATGCACTCTGCTTTAACGCCCTCAATGAAGAGAGCCGTGTGCGATTGGACATTCTGGCGTCTGTTGCGTCGGCGATGCCACAGCTGAAACGGACTAGAGATCTGGTCGAGGAATCATGGGATACGCGCGATACCCCACCCACAAAGCGACAGAAGAAAACTCGATCCAACATCCCTCCACCATCGTCTTCGCGTGTGTCTGCACATCCGCCTCGGCTACCTACAAGTCGCCGACGTTATACGGGTTCTAATCATGCTGTTCGAAACAACTCTAATGTGACTGGTTCTGGTTCTGGTCTTGGTTCTACCGGCTCGGCTCAGAGGGTGAAGGGAAAGGTCAATCTGACCAAGGAGGAAAGGATCGAGTGCCTGAATGATGATGACGCCGTCCTTATGTTTTCGAAGAACAACGCGTGGTGCAAGGGCTGCCGTCAGATAATTGCACTTGACTCCAGACATGACTATTACCTTGACGCCTGGAAGAAGCACAAGGGCAATTGCAAGCTCCTAGTCTGCGGCAATCGAGATCGAGATCGAGAGAATATCATACCCAAGGTCTGTCCTTTACACAGGGTTCTGCACTCGAAGGAAACTGAGATCGCCCCGTTGATAGATGGAAAAACACAGCGATAACAACCTTTTCGATCAATGGAGGGCCGAACTGAAACGAAGTCACAAAGGTCGCTGTGTCAAGTTCAATTTGAATTGCGAGACTTTCAGCTACATCTCAACATTCCGTACGACATAGGCACTCAGACTTGGGTTAATTCCAGAAATTATACCTCCTTATTGCGTCTCGCTTCCTTCTGCATTGCAATTACTCATTAACCATCTGGCACTGTAGTCTTATTGTATATCTACTTGTAATAACATATTATTATTGACTGTCGAAATTTAACCTAGTATCGCTCCTGGATCAACAATATATTAGCATGCTATTAGACAGTGACGACAAATCTTCGCCGAAGACAACCGGAAAAAGTTGATCAATACATATTTTCAAAGGTCTCATGAAGGTCCACGCCCTATTTCATTCGGAATTCGAATTGAAATGTGATCCAACACATCTACCTAGACACCCATTCACCCCTCGCTCAAATATCTCAACCTGCCGACATAACTTAACGGTACTCCGCCCGCGCACGAAGTGCACAACCAAAGAGGGTGGTGGATAGAGCAGGAAGGTTGAGCGGCTGGCTGTAGGTCGGTTAACGGACATGATCGAGAGGGCAGGATGTATTCAAAGTGATGGTGAACAGTGCGGCGATTAAGCTTAGAGTAGAATTTATGCGTTAAGTCAGTCGAGGGTATGTGAGTAAGAACGAAAAGCACGCACCTAATCCCTGGAGTTCGGCAGAGAGCTTACGGAGAGGGAGAGACTCAGGCACAGAGAGAAATCAGCGAGAGGATAGGAAATACGGATGAAGGACCATCGAAGGTGTAGAGATCCTCATTAGCATCAATAAAGCTGGGAATGAATGCCACGTCACAAACGCTACCCCATCTTATCCCCAACAGAGTTCCCTAACTGAACAGAACATGATCGCCTACACACTTGCGCACCTACAGCCGCTCCGAGTTCAAGCTTCATAAATAAAAGTTTCAAGTTTGGAGCGAACGGTTGCAGGGCTGCGTTAGAGAGGCACATTGACTCAGCGACTGTGAGAACGGCGCTACGAGCGGAATCATACCTGCGCACGAAGGATACGCAAGTTGCACAGCGCGCAAGTTGAGGATGAATCTTACTTAGAGAGCATCAGCACATTCGACGAACGATGATGAACAACGCACTCACTTCGGAATTCGAATACGAACATGGACCCACCCACCTAGCGACGTCCCATCTCCTACGCGCCCACTCGCCACTCAGATTTTTCCGTTCTCATGACCCATCCAAAGTAACTGCGTACACTCCACATGAACCACGCCGTCAAAAGTGGGTGGAGTATGGTGCAGGACGCCCGAGCGGCTGTGTAGGGTGAGGACATATAGGAGAGAATATGAACAGGTCAGATACAGCCGTACAGGACGTACTCAGAATGGGAACGAACAGTGCAGCGAAAGACCGATGCCGTTTAGAGCAGTATCTACACGTAAAGTCAGTAGATGGTACTTGTATCAGAAGAACGTCACGCACCTAGTACCTGAAATCTTTCTGTGTAAGCACATATTGCATGAAAGTCCCACTCGAGGCACTCGCCACTCAGACTTCTCGGTCCTCATGACCCGCCCACATTGAATGCGCGCATTCCAAACGAACCACGCTGTCAACAGTGGGAGGAATATGGCGCGGAAAGACCAAGTGGCTGCAGGGCTAGGGAGATCAGCCGACGGAGAGGAGAAATTATGGAGGGTACAGGACGTACTCAAAGCAGGAATGAACAGGTCAGGAGGAGATGCAAGCGACGTTCCGTCATGGCCCGTGCGCTAAGTCCCACGGTCCTCAACGATTCCGAACTCTCATATTCACACTACGATCCACCCTCATCAAACTTGCAAAGAAACAGGCGTAGATCTGATATTTAAACTTAAAAATATATGCCAATTTCTGTGATGAAAAGTTCCTCGAGCGAAACGAGCGGCGCATTTAGGAGCCTGAGTAGAAGGTACAATACTTACTCGACGGTGAGTCCTCCTGTAAATCAGGAGTTATATATAGTTCTGAAAAACGCCGAATCAGTCAGCATTCTCAAGATATTGGAGAAATATCCGACTATGTCCAGAAGAACATATAGCGCTACTATCTCATCCCCTCCGACTGCTCGGCAAGCGACTAATCTGATGCATCATCATACGAACTCGCGAATATCGAGTCAAAGATGCAGACAATTCTGGGGATATGCCAGGGCCGAGCAGCAACGTCAGTGTTCTCCTTCGTAATCGACCACACATTTCCACCAAATATCTCTTAGAGTCCTAAAAAAAAAAAGACGCCTTTTATGTATATCGTGAATAAGCTGCTTATGATGAGGTGTATAAATAGAAACGTCGAGACCGCACTACGCTGAAGGTTTACAGTATAAATTCACTGCTGGGAAATGACGTTCTACGCAGTCTCCGTCCCCCAAAATATCATGTCGAACACATCAGCAAAAATCTACCTGGTAGCCGGAGCTACACGGGGCATAGGTGCGTCTCTCATCCTTGTAAATTCGACTCCACTAATTCGAATATTTATTATACTAATAGGTTTGGCGCTCGTTGCCGCGCTCGCTGCGAAGGATCCATCCGCAATCATCTACGCAGGCGGCCGCAATCCCTCTGGAGCTCCTGGACTTGTCGAGTTAGCGGCCAAATACCCAGGGCGCGTCGAACCCGTAAAATACTTCGCCGGTGACAAAGAGGGCAATGAGGCGCTCGCGAAGGAGATCGGGAAGAAGCATGGACATGTAGACACTGTCATCGCTAATGCGGGTGAGTGTTGTGATCTTTCTCGATGACTTGAATGTTTCTACTCGATGGCTTACAAGAAAATTCGAATATCTAGGAATCGCCAATTATATGGGAAAGATTCACGAAATACCCGCCGAAAAATTTGTGGATCACTTCTCAGTGCGTTGATTGTCGACTCTCCACCATATCCTGAATCTGACTAGGCTCTCTTATTCCCCAGGTCAATGCTCTCGGCCCAATTGTGCTCTTCCAAGCATTCCGCGACCTCTTGAAGGCCAGCTCATTTCCTCGGTTCATAGCCATCTCTTCACTGGCCGGAAGCCTCGAGCTCATTCCATCGTCGCCCGTGGACATTGGGCCATACGGCATAAGCAAGGCAGCGCTGAACTGGGTTGTCCGCAAGATCCACTATGAGAACGATTGGCTTGGTACATGTTTTTCACTCGTAGACTATCTTCACAAACCACCGTCTCACATGTTGACCTTTGAAATATAGTTGTCTATCCTCAATGTTCTGGTCCAGTCGACACCGACATGGGTATGCCACTTGCACTTCTAAATTTGAAAATGCGCATTAATAATTAAACAAACTATAGCAAAAGAATCCGCCGACGCAGACAAGACAGGTGTCCTGAAAGATCTGCTCAGCAAAATTGAACTGCGCAAGCCCGAGGCGGCCGCGACCATCATCATCGACATCATTGATGCGTCTACACGCGAAAAAGATGGAGGGCAGTTCCATAACATCGATGGAGGCAGGCACCCATGGTAATGTAACTAGTTGTGTATGTAGAGGTGGATGTAGAGGACTTCGTAGTAATTTGTGTGTGTAGGCTATTAATATTGTGCCCAGGAGGGAAAAACGTGCGGTGTTGCACCCCCAGTCAAATGCCTATTTTGAAGATATTTTCAACTGTGCACTGTTTCACTTGCTTAGGTCCATTAACAGTGCTGTCAAAAGTAGAAATGACAACCGCACCTACGAGTTTGAAAGATATCGGAGGCAGGAAGCAAAGATAGCGGAGCAAGAGGAAGACGAGGAACAAGCGAGTTTTACCGTTATCCTGAAGGAAAGGCGATGCGTGCATACACAAATAGCAGACACTTCGACGCCCAAAACCGCGCGCTCCAGCCCAAAGCGACGTAGTTTTCCAAACTACCCAGCCCTGGTCCGTCGCATGCTCCAGCCTCTATCCTCATTAGTTCAGTTTGCGTCAGGCCATAGGCACGATCACTCAATGCACTATCACTATCACTAGAGCGTGTGCGGCGAGGGGTGCATTGATCACGAATTTGGGTTGGGTACGGTTCTTGACAGTGACGCAGATTCGGAAAGAAAACCCGGTAAGATGGCGACCCTTCGAGGCCCCAATTCATCCAATCCCAGGCTAAGCAGATTTTCTCCGGAGGAGCACACGAAAAGTAGCGTACGAGCTTACAACTTCTCATCAGAGTGCTCCTAGATTCAGTTTCCGCAAGCCTGGGGATGGCTAAAGGCGGGACATGCGAGGGAGCGAGCAAACGACTGAGAGCAGGATGAACAAGAGCCATGTTAGATAAGGAACGATTAATGAACAGTCACTGAGAACAGAATATCAAGAACAGGAACAGGAATAAGAGTTGGACATCGATGTTCCATTGACACGGGCGCTTGTGCACTTGAGCGAGTTGGAGATGGCGAAGGACCTCTGCAGATTGAGTGAGCTGAGGGCGTGGCCAGTTCGATGGCCCCAACTCTGAATTTGAATGACGGAACTATGTGAACGACTCGGAGCAGGAGTGAGGGACAGCGAGAGGAACCTGGAGAACAAGAGGAGAGGATGGGAGAGAGATGGAAGGGAATTTGAAGGAAGGGTTTAGACCGCGCGAGGGTAAGTGGCACTGGAATTCACTTGGGATATGTACGAGTACAATGCACAGGTATTTATACTATTTTCTTATCTCAACGCCACTCGCTCGGCGCGCATACTCCTATTGTTCCCTCCTTTGTTTGAAATTCCTGACTCACGAGCTCTTTCTTTGTCCATGACTCGACCACTGACTCGACCCCGCTCCGCTTCCGACACTGGTTTAAATTTGATGCATGTGCCATATGCGCGCTTGCTCTGCGCGCAGGCGCGTCGCTATCCTCAGCTGGCTCTTCCATCTTCCACTCACTCTGACTTTCGCATCCTCTCGCATTGCACTCACCTCTTGATTTTGCACGTCCGTCCACCTCCCTCTCACGTTTCTCCCTCTCGCCTTTCTCCCTCTCGCCTCCCTATCATGCCTCCCTATCATGGCGCAGCCAAGCGTGTCTCAAACGAAGATGGCATCCATCACTGACTTCTACTCCAAAGCATGTATAAGTACGCGTCCATGCCTGTATTACGGTGGCGCCCATTGTGACGATCCGCACTGTCCGCACTGTCTTCCTCTAACTAGTATCATCTACGCATCTACGCATCTAGGATACGTCTCCTACCCTGCGCCCCATCCCTCATATCTCCCAAAAACACTAAATCATCTCCAGGCGCACCTCCCCAACCGTACCACTGGCCGGAGTCTTGAGCTCGGAGCTCGTCGCGTAGATCTTGCACTTCGACGGCGGATTTCACGTCCCCTGCATTTTTCACGTCATCTCTCTGTAGCTAGGGTCGCTCCTCCGTCAGTTGGTTAACTTAGAAATGACGAGTGAAATACTTCCTTCGATCGTCAGATTTCCTTGGGATAGAGAGATAAAGAGAACGCACTGACAAGAAGCGAATTGTTTCTACCCAAAGGTCGATGTACGGAAAGGGAGATTCGACGTCTGGTATGCGAGTGAGCCAAAGAACGGGATGACTTGAGGGCAATGGATGGCAGAGACGGCGAGAATAATGGTAAAGGCTACATCCAAAACGTCGACAAGGGTTTGAAATTGTATTTCTTGTCTGGATTTGAGGCTTCTAAAATCTATCACTCTGACTTCGATGTGAGTATACGCGAACTTCGAGGAGATAAAGGCGAACGAACGAATGAATGGACGAAGGTGGAAATGTCAGATGAAATGTCAGATTAAGGCCTCGACACGACACGACGACTCACGAGCACGCAGAGAGGATCGAGCTAATGGCGCTGACGCGTCCATTGATGAAAGGCAGGGTCGATCCAAACCTGACTTGCCAAAGGTCATCAATTGTTACGAGCGAACGAGGAGTGCGAAAACACGACGTACGGATGGAGACGGCGATACGATCCAATATGTATCATCCAATCCAAGGCACAATGGGCACGGCCCACCCCGACATATGCGCCTGTAGAGAGGCAGAGAGGTGAATGCGGGAAGAACAGAAGTACGGACGAAGAAGTAGAAAGAACAGAAATCTGTACGACACCTTTCACAACATCAAAAGACCGCCGTATCCCAGTTCGATGCGCACAGATGACTTGGGCGCCTTCCGACTTACTCGGAACACACAGCTGGACGTAGATGGTGGAGCGAGGATACACGCACACCAGACGACAGATATGTAGGTACCCGAGGTAGATGATGTGCTGGATCATCTGTACGTCGAGTGGGGATCGGGTTGGAGGCGTTTCGGAGAGAGAGAGCGAGAGCGGGTGATTGGGATAGGGGGATAGGATGAGGTTGAGTGGGCAGAGGATGAAATCAACCGCAAGGCGTACCCATGTCCTCCTCTAGTCAATTCCGTGAATGCAACTAATCACGAACCACCTATCCAAGCTGCTGTGTGTGCGCTCGAGCGAGAGGGGGAAGGAAGTGCATCCATGGATTGAGCGAGCCGGGGGCAGGGTAGACCGAGGGCGCATCGCCGTTGGAACACGCTGAGGGATGTAGATTCTTGATTCTGCGGAGGCGCAATCGCGCGATTGCTGGGAGAGTTAGTTGATTGGAGTGTAGCACAACGGAGCTCTCACAGAAAAGCCGATCTATAACTCTGTGAAGGCGCTGTAGGTCCAAGCGGGAGTGTGAGAGAGAGGGAATAAAGAGGGAGACGAGAGACAAGGAAGGAGTCTAGACCGCGCGACGTGGCGGCGGGCACGGTCCCGTGATGCCTTCCTTTGCGTTGGACTTTGACGCCGACATTGCGGCTGACACTCCATTTACGCGCCTTCCCCTCTGTACACCTCCCGGCGAGATGGGGCAACTCTTCTCAGATCTTCAAGCCAGACTCCAGTAGACCCAATTAGTCCCTAATACCAGCCGATTCTGTCTTCTCTCCATCCCTCTCACACCATCTGCTCTCGAGGATCTCACCCTCCGTTTGCATCTTCCATCTCACATTGCACCTTGCTCTCATCCGCCACTTCACTCCCCTCTGCCCTTCCCAGGCTCTCAAGAACCCATACCATCTCAACCGCACATGCGAGCATCAGCGCTTACTATCCCGCACACCCTCTGACGCATCCACGGAGTGACACGTCAGTGTCAGTGATCTCAACAGAAGGGTTGGGGGCTTCGTAAATTTGTTCGACACCGCGCGTGTAGTTCTGGGCTCCAGGATTGAGCTTCAATTCGAGACCCATCCCAGCGCGAGGTGTACATACAGTGCACGCTATTCGCAACGCTCCACTTTTGAAGACGTCGGATCGCTTTTGACGTGCATGTGGCTTCTCAGCGCCAGGATATCGATCTCTCCTTTCTCTCATTTCGTATGACGCTTGGCTGCCTGGTGAGCACTCTTCTTTTCTTTCTTTCCCTATCCCATTTGATTTACTGGACAGAAAAGCGGAGAGGAAAGTACGAAGGGGGCGTAGGATGCGTAGGATGCGTGTACCGGGGTTATCGAACGTCACGAACGTGAAAGACTGCGACAGTAAGTCATAAATTCATTGCTCGTTATCCATTCAGTATCGTCGGGAATTAAATCGATGTGTAGATAATGCGTTTGTAGGCCTTGGTTATTAAGCTGCTATTGATTTGTATGCTCACTTGGCTGGATCTGATATTCTATTTCTCTGTATGCGCTACGCTGTACTTATGATTATCAACCTGACGATGAATATTTGTAGTGATTCTAAAGAAAACGACGAGGACGTAACACATAATAGCAGACATCTGTATAATTTCGTGCCGACGCAACACACCTAGTCCATAGACACTCCAAACTACCTCAGCCTGCTGCACACTCAAGCTTCCAGCGACGAGACGACCACCCGCTGTTCAGTTCTTCCCGGAAGGCCCTTAGCACAACACGCGAACCTATACCGCTAATTAGTAAGAACAAAGATGATGTTGAAGCTAGAGCATGCGCGGCGATGTACGCACCGATTACGCGTTAGAGTCGGGTACGTCCCCTGACGGCGCCGCGAATTCGAAAACAAAAGCGGTACGATGGCGACCTATGATTCCCCACCTCATCCAAGCCCAGGCCAAGGGAGAGCAGTCCGCGTCTGAATCAGGAGCACAAGGAAAGGAGCGTACGAGCGTACGCCCTACACTGGGTGCTCCGAGATGCAGTATCCGTTAGCCTGGGAAAGACGAAGGGTGGGGCGAGCAGTGGGCGAGCGAGCACATGCAAGAACGAGAGGAGGGTGGGCATAACAGAACGAAGAGGTGAGGATGGGCTCCATGTGCTGCGTATGCGGATATGTAGGAAAAATAAAGTCAGTAAGATACAGTCGGAAGCAGGGAACACAGACACTCACGCGAACATAATAATCGTACACAGACGCAGATTATTGAAAAGCAGGTCAGGAGTGCCTGGCGGGAATGCGATGCGTCGATACGCGCATTCCACTCCAAGGCACACCGAACGTGTTACGACTTTAAATTTTGCACCTGCGAAAATGGCGAGAGTCCGAGCTGACATTAGGCGGATATCGAGGGTCAGTATGCGATGGGCGATGGCGATTGGGCGATGGTCGATCTGGATGAAATTTCGGATATACGAGAATAAAATGAACATATCATGTCCCTGCTCACCCCATATTTTGCGCACGTCCACAGACACAGCAGCATCATAGAGCGGACAGGAGTGCCCGGAGACGTGGGTGGGACGCACTCCACCCTCCGAGGTACACCTACCTCACAATACCAAGTGCGCCTGTGAAGATGCAGAGAGAAGGTGAATGCGGGGAGAGGAACACGAGAAGAGCGGGAAAACACGGAGGATGGAGGTGTACGTACACGACGCGACTCGACGAGAGGAGGCCAGGGCCCATTCGACGTGTACAGACGCACTAGCACTGAAACTTCGAGCATTCTACACCCGGGACCCACGGTTGGACGCGCACGACGCCTGACCCGCGAAGCCCCGGATTGATAGTAGGCTAGTTCGTCTGTACGTCAAGCGGAGGCCGAAGCGGAGGCGTTGCGGGAGTGCGGAAGGAGGGTGCAGGCCTGGGGGGTGGATTGGATGTTGGGATTGCTATAGATATGGGGACGAAGTAGGTCTGTTTGAAATGTTTGAGAAAGTAGAGGATGGAATCGATCGTAAACACGTACCCGGACCTCCTCTACTTGATTCCGCGGAGCGCTCAAACTGCCTGGGCAATTGCCTACCCAATCAAGCGTCGCATAGACCATCGGCTCCGTGCGCTCGAGCGAGGGGAGGGAGAAACTGAGAGAGCCTCCGCGGATTGAGCGAACTGAAGTATGTCGCTCGAAGATGCACAGCTGAAAGACGGATGATGGATAGAGGGATGGATGACAGGAAGAGGAAAGATGGCGCAGGCTCTTAATTCCGCGGAGACGACACAATGCAACTCACCGCTCATCCGAGCGCTTGAATGGGCTATGGGTACCGTGCACTCGAACGAGAGGAAAAGCGAAGGCAGTCTCTGCGGATTGTGTGAGCTGAGAGCAATGCTGGTCGATGGGGTATAACACAGTGGAGGCACTATACATTAGAGGTAAGAGTGGGCTAGAGGATTAGAGCGGAGATCCAGAGGAGAGCAGGAGCGACGAAAATGAGAGGAGCGAAGAGAGACGGGAGAGGAGAAAAGGGAAGACCGAGACGTGGCGGTGCACACGGTCTCGTGGTGCCCACCTCGTCATGGTTTCGCCGCACTTGACATCGACATTCTCCTGACGCCTCCTGCTCTCTGTATACTACCGCGGATAGGCTAACTCTGTCGTGTCAATGGAGCCGACTCATCTAGCACAGCGAATTCTGTCCCCGCCTCCTTCCTTTCCTCCAACTCACTCTCGCATCCTCTCCTCCCACGCACCTCCTTGCACTATCCCCTAATGCACCTCTCAGAGTAATTCGCATTCCTCTTCGCCTCCTGGTTCCTTTCTAATTATAAATGCCTCGGTGCGTGCATCTTGGAATACTCTGCCTGTAGCGATATGAACCCACCGCTGACTCAGGTTAATTTACAACCCCTCCTCCCCTTCCTGTCTACCACCCGTCCTCACCGACCTCACCGACTTTTGCGCCGTCGCCATCTCCTCCCGCATCCACGGAGCGCTCGCACACTTCCTCACCACTCCTCTAAACTTCAATATGCATGAATCTGCAATGAGACTCCTCTATTGCTAGCCTAAGCCTAAAGGAGAGCGAAATACGGTGATAGGCCTTCCTTTCGCGCAGAGGCAGAAGGTACGCGCGGTGTGCGATGCTGGGCCTCGGGTTGTTGTATTCTTCCGTCGGAGATGGAAGGGACAAACACTTCAGTGTCAATAACGATCTTTGTAGATCGTCCTTAGTCCGCGTATTCAAATGTACTATATTCATGAAATTGTTGAACGTCAACGTCGTGCGTCTTGTCTTTTGACGGTAGTCAGAGCTTTGAATGCTACGCACGCTATGGTTACGAACAAACAGGTAACAACGCCTTTGGTAATTTTAACCCTCAAGTTACCGAATTGATCATAGTCAATCCCCTTAAAATTGATTTTTTGTGCGGTATAAGTCACTAGTATGCGGATGCTGTCCGTGCGGAGCGAAAGAACAGAAAGACGCGCGTGCAGTAGATGGACGGATACTGTCATGGTTCTTCTTGGGACATTTACACGTCGATGGATGGAGTTGTCAGTCCGTCTTTTCGTGGTAGACTACTTGATTCTAAAGCTGCTAGGATCTATTACTCCGATACGAATAGGTGCGAACTTCCGAGGAGAACAAACTGAACGAACAAAGAATGAACATTGGAAAAAGTACATTCGGGAATCGATGCGATGGGCACGCAGTGAAGCCCGAGCCAGCACTGACGTGTCCATGGATGGCGATGCAGTCTGAAAGTTAACGATTACTCGGAAAGTGCGCATGCGAAAACGCAATGTACCGCTGAGCGGGACCTTGAAGAAACATACACATGCTGACTCGTATTAAGCAAACAAAAATCCACCACAAGACAAGTAGGACGTTGACCCTCGACGTCACATCTCAACCCAGGTCAACAGAGAACAAGCCGTGGCATGAGCCCATGGGAAGGATCGTACGACTGTACGACCGATGCCGAGGCGCTCCAAGTACTGAAATTCAGTATCCAATGAGCTTGGGGAGTACGAAAGGCAGGTGAGCTGCCGAGCGAGCGAGCGCAGACCGAAAAGAATATGAGTTATAGCGCATAGTAAACATCCATGCGAAAAAACTTAAACATCCATGCGAAACAAACTCAAACCCAGTCGGTCTTCTACGCACCAAGGAGCACAGACGCAGACAGCATGATACGTGTAGTGCCTGGAGATGGCAGTGCCTATAGGGCTCGATAAGCACCACCTACTCGAAGGCACGCATAGTTCAGTGACTGTTGCGTCTGTGGCAAAGAAGGTAGACTCTGGGCCGACGAGAGGCGAGTGTGGGTAGGCAATAAATGATAGACAATGGGTGATGATGATGCAAGCCCACCCAACTCCTAGAGATTGACATAAATACATGCTCCGCGACACATATCCATGGAGTCGTGGGACTGAATGAAACGGCGAACGTTGGCCCACAATAGCAGACTTACATGAAAGTTTCCGGTGGTCGACGTCAAAGCACACCCAGCTCTCTAGAGCTGACCAGTGTCCACCGCACGCTCCAGCTTCCAAGCGCAAAAAAAATTTACGAGTTCTTTGCGGAAGGCCATCAGAACTATCACACCTCATGGACCAATACCGTCAAGAATGAATCTAGTGCTGGAGCTGGAGCGTGTGTGGTGAGGCATGCATCAATGAGCAGAGGGTGGACACGGCTCCTGACAGGGACGCGGATTCGAAAAGGAAAAACAACAAGAGGGTGACCTTCGAGACCCCGCTTTACCCAATCCCAGGCTGAGCGAGAATCCTGGGAAAGGAGCACGCGGAAACGGGCGTACGAGCGTACGACCTAGCCCCAGCGTGCTCCGAAATGCATTATCTGTCAGCCTGGGGAGGACCCGGTGGAGCGAGCGGTAGGAGGGCGAGCGGTAGGACAGCAAGCGAATGAAAAAAAGATCGCGAGAGGGTGGACACAACTGGGATGAAGGTGCGAGGGTGCGTTCCATGTGCTGTGTCTAAGACTACAGGTAGATAGATGACAAACAGTCAGAAAAAAAATAGGCACGAGTAGAAAAGAGAGACAATAATAAACAGTCGCGCAGAGCCAACTCGGACCCGGCTCAAACATCTACGCACCAAAGGAGCACAGACGCATGGTTTCAAAAAGAGTACAGGAATGCCCAGAGAGGGTGGTACAGGGAAATATGCAAGATCCACTCCAAGGCACGCCTTGTTTACAGTTCCAGTTGCGCCTGTGGAAACAAAGGGTAGAGTCCGAATCAACAGGAGGTACATAGGTGTCGATGGTCAGCTGGTGGCAATGGATAGAGTATTTTGATATTGGAATACATATGTCATGAACATGCCGTGTCCCTGCCCCAAATATCATATTGGTCAGGTCACAGATGCAGCAGCATCACAGACAGGAGTACCTGGAGGAGTACAACCCATTCCGAGCACACCTAGCTCGCAGCATCTGTTGCATCTGTAGCCGTGATTGAAGAGGCAGAGAGTGGGGTGACAATGGAAGGGAAGAAGAGGACAGCACGAAGAAACAAGGAAGGTGTATACGTACATGGGAGTACAAGCCCTATCAGATCCTATTCGATGCGTACAGACAAACTAGCACAACATTCCCAAAGATTTGCCCAGGCGAGCCAATGAGGGGAAGACGGCGCAGAGAGCCTCCGCGGACTGAGTGAGCTGAGTGAGGGTTTAGTCGATCGATTATAAGACAGTCGAGGTCCGAAGGAGGCTGAAGCACTGAAGGCGCTATACGTTCCAGCGTGAGTGAGGGAGAGCGAGACGAGTGAGGCGGGAGGAGACCCGGGGAAGGACGGAAGTGGGGCGGCGTGTCCACGGTCCCGTGATGCCTTCCTTTCTGTACACCATTTAGCTTGTAGGATCGCTCAATTCTTCTCAGATCATCAAGTCCGTGACGTTTAACCCTGACGCGTCTCCCTCAATTGTCCACTCTTGCGCGAAGCCGGCATCCGATAGCGCTTCCCGCCGGATCGCTGACAACATTGCTTCAAGTTGTGGCTTACTCTAGATCCCTCATGATCGATTATCAGTGGTGGGCTCGATGAGGATTCTGGCACTATCCTCCTCTCGACTCATATGACGCTTAACTCCCTGGTGAGCACTTCACATTCCTCAGAGGTCTCTTCTTGCCTTCCATATCACACCCGATTGATCTACGGGAAAGTACGTTGTCCTGCCCCCACCAGAACCACACACGCGCGCACCTGCCCGTGTATATCCCGCACACCTCATTGTCAAATCGCCTCTCGAGTGGTGACACGCGCATCACTGATCTGACGAGAAAATGTCGGGAGATTCATGTAAGACTCGTAGGATGCTGGGTGTGTGGTCCTGGGCCTCCGAGGATGACTTTCGATTCGACGTACGTCCTGTCTTTCGTCCACCACTGGCATTGCTGTCTCCTTCAAAGCGACCCCAATATTCCACCCCTTCTCGCATCCCATATATACGCATCCCAACTCGCCCCGCCTCCCGAGCGGCGCATCATATCATCGATCTGATCACGATAAGAAGGCGTGTGGGTGTTAAAAGGTCGGTTAACCGCCAGGTGTGTGGTTCTGGTTCTGGGTGGATCCTAAAATCTGCGTTGCGGTGCAATGTGCCAACGCGCCCTCACCCTCCTCATACCTCTTCACGCGCATGTGTACCTGCGCTCCCTATCCCTCATACCTTGCGTTCTGAGCAGCACGGCGCTGATCTAAAGAGAAAGTGTTGGGGATTCGTGATTATGCCATATGACACTGCGTGTGTTGTTCTGGGATTGTAAGTTCACTCTCTACAACTTACTTACGCTCCTGCTGCACCTCCGCCTCTAATTCCCAGCTCACGCGTCACTTAACTTCACTTTTGACATCTGCCCTAATCAGATCACTAGCGACGTGCTCGTAGTCCAGCTGGCCAGGCTCAGCGCTCATTGTTTATCAACGCCAGGATCTAACCTTTTTCAAATCACAGATTGCTTTACTCGACGACATCTCTTATTATCAGTACCAATGAGGATCCACGCGCTTTCGATCCCTCTCGCACGGCGGATTCATAGTACGTTCAGTTTAGACTTCTTGCCTGGTGCGCACTAGCTCTCCTTATTTCATCCCATGGTACAGTCCGTCCATCCCCGAATCACTTCATCTGTCCCGAATGCCCTCCAAACTTGATACGGTCCAGCCCACGCGCCGTACCCAGGCAATCCACCGAGTCTTGAACATCAGTTCTGGGGCGTCGAGTACGATCTCGCCAACCGTAATCCGCTCCGCTGATTGAAGCTCCCGCCTGATTGAACTCATATCCGCGCTCCGCGCTCCTTGGGTGTTGATTTGCCGTTTGGGATTGCTCAGTCGCTCGAGAGTACTATTAGGCCGTAGGAGAAGACACGTCGGATACGTACTCTGCATACTCTACGTATATACGCGCAGTGGTGTATAGCGTACAGAATATCACTATTTTCAATTCACGCAGACCCCAACGTCAACGACGCGCTCCATCCAACCTCGTCTGGCATGAAACGAAGATGTCGCCGACACGTTTAATTGTGATCTGCAAAGAAATATAGCAAGATGTCAACCATCGACCATCGACCGTCGCCACCCCACCTCATCTGATGATTCCCAGGCTCGAGGAAACCCAAAGGTGGAGGAGCACAGGTACGTCGTGGGACCTGCCAGGTGCTCCTCAGATGCAGTGTCCAAGCGCCTGGGAGGCAACAAACAATGCGGGGTGAGCGAGCGAGCGAGCTAGCTAATGAAGAACAAGTAAAGGGACGATAGGGCGGAGAGGGTATAAGAAAAAGTGACCTGGGAGGAATAAAGAAGAGCTTTTAGTGACGAGTGATGAGGACCGCAAAAGCATAATTCACCGCACCCAAGGTCCATGCCCCATGCCCTCTTCCCCAAGGCCTGTCTGCGTCCATTCACCTCCCTGCCTCCTCCGTCGCTAACAGGGCGTTATGTCAGCCATATGCACCGCGTCCTATCGCACTTCACCGCGCCAATGCGCCACGTCATGCCCTCGTGTCCCACCCCGTGCTATCTCCTCCTAAGCTGTCTCAAGCCCCTCCCCTGCCCCTCCCCTTTCGCAACATCCTCACGTCCTCCTACAATGTCTCCCCATGGGCATCATGCGCACTCTCCACGATATCTCCGCAGCCCTATGCACCGCGTTAAGCTCTACTTCGTTCTAGGCGTATGCTTCATGTCGGGCGCTCCCACCACGTCATGCCAGTACCGCAGCCCTACCGCAGAGCATACTCCAGAACATAGGGTCAGAAGTTGAAAGACCAACAACGGAAAGTGGAAGATTGGAGAGGAGAGGGGAGGAAGGGGAAGAGGAGGTCTGTGCGACGTGTAAGTGCGCACGGTCCCGTGATACCGTGATGCTCCTCCTGTCCCAGCGCCCTGCGCAGAATTTAACATATCTATCCAATACCTCTCTTCTTTTCGAGCCCAAAAATGCACAAAAAAAAGGTTCGTAACGCCGCCGCCCGGTCAATCAAGTGATGACGGATGGATGACGCCAATGATCAGGACCGTACTCTTAAAAGCAGAGCATATTGCGCACTGCCAATCGCAATGTTCGCACTTCATTTGATAAATATCTACGTTATCCCTTAAGTCAAAGATTGTGCTTGATAAGCGCTCAGCTATGTGAGACTCGAGTCTGACTAACATACACAGACTAAAGTTGCCACCTCCCTCTCTTCGCCTTTGTCATCATTCTATTCTCTCCCAAAAATCATCACTGAACATCAAAAATTTGCACCAAACAGGGATGATTAACATCTCACTTTTCTCAGAGTCTTGTGAAAACCCAAAGTTCTCGTCTACAGCGTGAATAAGCACTCGCTTTGGATGATACGATGTCAGTATGCATTCTTATTAATAAGATGCAGACATGCCTCCATCACGACTGTCAACGATGCGTAAGTTACTGTGGAGTGTTGAAGTGACGGTACGTATAAGTACTCTACGCGCAAGCATTGGTGTGCTCAAGTTTTCCTATTGCAGCCCTCGAAATTCTCACAACGCCATGTCTAACACAGCAGCAAAGATTTACCTTGTAGCAGGCGCAACGCGAGGAATAGGTACGTACGGCCCCCACAAACTCGCTCCGCTAATCCATGATTCAACCGCTTATCATACACAGGCTTAGCGCTAGTGGCCCAAATTGCTGCCAAGGACCCCTCCGCCATCATCTACGCTGGCGGGCGCAACCCATCGAGCGCTCCCAAACTCCTCGACTTGGCTGTGAAGTATCCTGGTCGAGTTGTACCCGTGAAATACATCGCAGGTGATAAGGAAGGGAATGAGGCATTGGCGAAAGAGATTGAAACCAAGCATGGACATGTGGATACCGTGATCGCCAATGCCGGTACGTTTTTCGATGTTCTCGATTATTTTTTTTGCGCGAGCTTACGTACAACACCGTTCACAGCAATCGGGAACTACATCGGAAAGATCCACGAAATACCTGCCGATGTGTACTCAGACCACTTCTCCGTACGTCCTCCTCCCGCATCCACCCACCTCATCCAACCTCTAAATCACCGCTCTTTCACATCCATAGGTCAATGTCGTCGGTCCAATCGTTCTCTTCCAAGCCTTCCGCTCGCTTCTGAAGGCGACCTCCCTCCCGCGTTTCGTTGCCATCACCTCGGTGAACGGGAGCATCGAGCTCATCGCATCGTCACCATTCGACATCGGGCCTTACGGCGTGAGCAAGGCAGCGCTGAACTGGGTCGTGCGGAAGATCCATTTCGAAAATGAGCGGCTTGGTGCGTACTCTACTTTACACTCATAAACGTTCTTCACAATTCGTCGTAATAACATATATGTTCTTTCTACTCTGAATTAAGTGGCCTACCCCCAATGTCCCGGGCCAGTCGACACTGACATGCGTATGCTCCTATTCTCTTCCTTCATTTATGCATACTAACAATCTCATTCATGACGGAAACAGCCAAAGAACTTGCCGCTTCAGACAAGACCGGCGTCGCGATAGAGCTCTTGAGAAAAGTCAGGCAACGCCAGCCTGAGGAGGCAGCAAGCGCGCTGGTGGATATCATCGATGCGTCGACGAGAGAGAAAGACGGAGGGCAGTTCCATAACATTGATGGAGCGAGGTACCCGTGGTGAATGGAATCTGTACGTCGGCGACTCGGAGGATGCTAGAATGGGGCTCATGGTGTCGATCTACTCTAATGCTTCAGAGACAATGCTTCAGAAATTGAAAATGAATACGAGCCTATGGCACATATAGTGTTCCAAAAGTCTTTTTTACACACCTTGCAGTTCAAAACAGCTTTTTTACACACCTTGACCATTATTTTACTCAATTTACGCAAGTTGGCGCTTTTGAATAATGGTTGAACACATGTAAACACAGATCTGGTAATTCTACACATCTTATGAGGCGCACCGAGATTTCTTCTCAGGTGATGTTCTCAAAATATATTACACATGTTCAACCTACGTCAATTACTTTACACAGGTAATATCTCCAGAATTTTTTTTACACGTAGGAACCAGACCAAAAATTTTGCGCATGTTTCAGCTTGAGTGACATTTTTACACAAATCATCGCTTAGTAACTGACGTTGTCGAGGCAGCAACCTCTGCCCCTCACTTCTATCTCTAAAAACTTATCCTTTACCTCTACCAATCTCGTCTACATTTCTACATGGCCAGTGAATACGTTCCGAGCCCGTCTGAGCTATTTTTTCGAAGATGCAACAAGGGGATATTCCCACGACCTTTGAATTATCGTCTAGGCATGTACCACCCTCAGTGATGCTCCTTAACTGCGTATTGACTACCGTAAATTTGCTTCTATTCTCTATATACTCCTCTGAACATTATAGAGGTTCTTCTGCACTGACCTAAGTACTCCAGTCAGGTGCCCATCCTTGGGCGCTTATCCTTTTGGACTAAACTTGAACCGACATTGACAGAGTCGCATTCATTTCTTGAATGAGATTCGTTTCAAGTTGATGCCAATTTTGGTAAGTATTTATATCTACTGTGGTGTGATGATGAACTCTGCGAGCGCAGTATCTGAAGTCCCCCATCTTGTGAGAAAAATTGTGTCTCAACCTGGGTAAAACTTCAACGTTCGATGTGGATGTGTAAAATATTCTGGTCAGACTCACCTGTGCATAAAATGCATACACAACATGCGAGAAAAACTTATTTGGCTAAGTGCACATGTGTAAACATTATTATGAGCAATCCTAAAGGTATGTGAAAATCGCCAAAACATGCGTGAAAAACTACGGACTTTTGGAACAGTATATGTGCCATACGAGCCCCTCTAACATGCCAGTTCTTTGCGTAAAGGTCATAAGCACTACCCCGCCTCACGGACCAATACCGTAAAGAACAAAGCTAGCGCTGGAGCTGAAGCGTGCGCGGCGCGGGACGCGTCAATCAGCAGAGTTTGCCAAGGCAGGGCGGAGTGGTTGAGGATGACGCGTATTTGAACAGAACTAAAGTAAGATCTCAAAAAAAGGACCTCGTCGATGCTCAAGCCGCATTTAAATCCAATATCAGGCCAAACAAACCTGACAGTGCTATGACTAGGAGCAAACGGAAACGGGCGTACGACTGTGCGCCCTATTCCGGGCGCTCCAAGCATGCGATGGTCCGTAGGCCTGGGGAGGATTGAAGGCGGCTCGGCGAACGAAGAAATGTGTGAGCGAGCGAAAGAGAGAGACGCGAAGTAAAGAGAGGCGAGAACGAAGGGAGAACAGTGAAGGCGTGCGCTATGCATCTGGGTGATGAACATATAGTCAGAAAAATACACTCGGAAGCAAGGAACACAGACACCAACCGCGAACAGAATAGTCGTACGAAGACGACTCCGAACCCACTCGGATTCCACGCCCCAAAGAAACTCGTAGAAAAACAGGGCAGGAGTGCCTGTCGGGATTGCGATGCGATGCGATACACGCGACCCACTCCAAGGCACACGGAATGTGTTTTGCTCTTTGAGCCTGTGGAAACGTTGGGGTCGCGATGGGCGGTCGCGGTGGCGATGGGTGATGATCGATGGGGATGAATTTTCGGATATACGAGAATAAAATGAACGTACCGCATCCCTGCACCACCGCTATTTTCCGCACGTCCACAGACACAGCAGCATCATAGAGCGGACAGGAGTGCCCGGAGGTGCGGATAGGACCCAATCCAGCCCCAAGGCACGCCTAGCTCACAACACCAGATGCGCCTGTAAAGATGCAGACAGAGGGTGAATGCGGGGAGAGGAAGACGAGAAGAGCCGGAATACACAGGAACGAGGAAGGATGGAGGCGTAAACGACACGACTCGGAGGAGTCCAGGGCCCAGTCGACGTGTACAGACGAACTAGCACCCGCATATTCGAGATTTCGTTACCCGGAACCAACGGTTGGACGAGCACGACGCCCGACCCGCGAAGCTCCGGATTGATAAAGGTGCTAGTTCGTCTGTACGTCAAGCGGGGTCGAAGTACAGGGTGCAGTCTGGGGTGGGGTGGATGTTGGGATTGGTATTGGGACGAAGTAGGGGTGGTATGAGAAAGTAGAGGATGGAGTCAATTGCAAACACGTACCTGGCCCTGCTTTACTCGCTTCCGCGGAGTACTAAATGTTCATTGAGCCTACCCAACCAAGCACCGCATACGCGATCAACATTGTGCGCTCGAACGAAGGGGGAGGGAGAGATCGACAGAGACTCCGCGCACAGAGTGCAATGCGGATCGAGGAGGCATATGACGGTCGAAAGATTCCGTACACTCGCGCGGAATATATAGACATATGAGAGGATGGCAGATGCAGGCTCTTCATTCTGCGGAGTCACAATCAAAAATCGCCACCGCCCAGAGGAGCCTGAAATGCGCCATTGGCGCTGTATGCTCGAATGAGGGGGAGACTGCGACGAGGGCCTCCGCAGATTGCGAGCTGAGATCGAGGCGAGGGAAATTGAAGGATTGGCACCAGGCGCCAAAGGGCCGAGGGTTTGAGGCACTATATGCTCGTGCGCTAGTGTGGGCAGGCAAGAGTAACATTGGGATGGAGAGGAGAGGAGTAGAGCAAGCGAGAGAGGGTCTACATAGACTGCATGACGTGGCGGTGCGCACGGTCCCGTGATCATGAGGCCTCACCCCCAGTGAGAAAGGGCGATAAGCAGGTACAAATAGACCAATCCGTATATAGAAAGCCACATGGTGTATAGCCACATCGATCCCTATCGCGTTCAATTCACGCTCCCGATCGATTTCGTTCTGCGTCGTTCTGCGCCTCTCCGCGCGCCTCTCTGTGCGCCTCTCCACCCCCCTGTCATTGCCCTTCCCCTGCTCTCTAACACCAGGCATGGCCAAACAGTACTTCTGTAACTGTCTGGCTCACTGCACCAGGGATCCTGCTCGTCCAAAGGAGGTGTCTCGAGCGACCTGGTTTTCGCATCGACCGTACCGTGAAAGCGAGGCCCATGCTATCCAAGGACACGCCCCTCCTCCCTACACAGTCCCCATTCCGCAACCTTCTACAAACCACAAAGCACATTCACAGGACTCCTCGAGTGAAACAGACGAGCGCCCATCCAAAATTCCTCGAGTGCAGGGAAACGATCCCGACCTCGACCTCGACCTCGACGACAATGCTGCGCTTCACAGAACACAGACAGAAGACAGGGAGGCTGCTGGACAAGGGGCTGGATTTGAAGGCGGAGAACCAGATTTGGATTTTGCTAGAGGTGGCGAAGGGCATAATGCAACTACGCCGAATGGGCCTGAGGATGTTCGTAGATCCAATATATATATATTTCTTTGATCAATTTCGTCTCCTTCAGCCAGAGCAAGAAGAAGATTATAACAACCAGCCAGACCCCGGCTCGATTCATGCAGAACAAAATAGGCTACCATTGCCACAGCCGGACACCGGCGTACCACCAGAACAAGGTGAAGCTGGCGATGCGGCTAGGCATGTACCCCTCGAACTCGAAGAAGAATTTGTTGAGGTGGCTGCTAGTCTCGAAGACCTGAAAATCTCTCAGGATTTTATTGCCAGACTACAAGCTGCAACGCTTGATGCTGATGGGCTTGATGATGATGTTCTCGAGCGTCTACGAAATCCTATCACTGTTCCTCTTGACTTTGACGAATCCCCAACATTGCGTACTGCGATTGAACTCTTTCTCGACACAACTACTGCTTCAGAGGATGTCTTTGAACGTGTCCGTCAAACATTTGAGCGTCATTTGGATCGCATTTATGGCCCAGACGAAGACCGTGTCCCGCTTCCTTCGCACTATCAAGTCAAGAAAAGTATTGCAGAGATTACAGGTGTCCACTCTTTCAAGCACGATATGTGCCCCGATACTTGCATCGCGTACACTGGACCTTTTTCTGAGCTCGAATTTTGCCCGAGGCCTGAATGCCGCAAACCGCGGTATGACCCCATAATTCTCGCGTCGAGCAACGGAAGAAAAAAAGTACCGCAACGTCAATTCCATACAATGCCCCTTGGACCTCAATTACAGGCACTTTGGAGGGATCCGGAGATGGCAAAGGCAATGCGGCACCGAAACCGTGAAACGGCAAAAATTCTAGAGCAGCTCGAACGAGAAGGGAACAAACTCGAACAATGGGACGACATCTACCACGGAACAGCGTATCTTGACGCTGTGCTCTCTGGAAAAATTTCCCTCAATGATACTGTCTTTCTTATGTCAATTGATGGTGCTCAGCTCTACGCCAGCAAGCAATCTGACTGTTGGATATATATTTGGGTCATCCTCGATCTTGCGCCGGACCTTCGCTACAAAAAACGGCATGTTTTTCCCGGTGGATTTATTCCAGGTCCCAAAAAGCCAAAGAATGTTGATTCTTTCTTATTCCCTGGCTTTCATCATGTCTCCGCCCTTATGAAAGAAGGGCTTCGTATTTGGGATGCGCATCAAGACCTTGTTTTTGACGATTATCCCTTTCTCCATCTTGGGACAGCTGATGGACCTGGGATGACATATCTCAATGGCTTAACAGGTCATTCAGGTGCTTATGGATGTCGTCTCTACTGCCCAGTCAAGGGACGTCGAAAAACAGGAGGTAATCACTATTATCCCGCCCTTCTCAAACCCCTCGGATACGATGTAGAAGGTTGCGACCATGATGATGTCAATGGCCGTCACCTCCATTCAAGCAACCGACAGGAATATCTTGATGCGCTTAATAAGGTACTTAGCTCACGTACGCAAGGACAGCATCAGGAAAATAGGCGCGAGACTGGAATTACAAAACCAAGTATCTTTAGCGGATTTCCGGCTACTCGCACAATTGGTGTGCCTGCTTGTTTCGGAGGTGATTTGATGCATCTCATTGCGCTGAATCTTACCGATCTGTTTGTGGATCTCTGGCGCGGGAAGCTTGACTGTGATCCTACCGATGATAAAAATACTTGGGACTGGGTCTGCTTGACTGGAGATACATGGAAGGAACATGGTCGACGTGTTGCAGAGGCAACACCCTACCTTCCAGGATCATTTGATCGCCCTCCCCGAAATCCTGCTGACAAAATTAATAGCGGTTATAAAGCTTGGGAATATCTCACCTGGATTTATGGATTAGGACCAGCGCTATTGAAAGGTATCTTACCTGAAAAGTACTGGAAAAATTTCTGCAAACTTGTGCGTGGTGTGCGCCTAATTCATCAACGGTCTGTCAAAATCGAGGAACTCCATGAAGCACACAAGCTGCTAGTGGAATTTGTTGAAGAATTTGAATCTCTCTATTATCAGCGAATGGAAGCAAGAATTCATTTCTGTCGACAAAGTATACACGCACTACTTCATGTCGTTCCCGAAATAATTCGTCTCGGACCTGGTGTTTACTATACCCAATGGACCATGGAGCGCACCATAGGCAATCTTGGTGAAGAGATCAAGCAACATTCTCAGTCATATGCAAATCTCTCTGAGCGCGGCCTTCGTCGATGCCAAGTCAATGCCTTGAAGGCGATGATGCCAGATTTGGAACGCGAACGTGGATTACCGCGTGTTTCTGATGATTTGGGTGACAATTATATTCTACTTGGAGACCGTGAAAAGTATCCACATACCCTTCCAATCAGCGACGTCAATGTGTTTCGACTCTACTTTTCTCAGGTGGAAAATGGCGAACTCGATCCGGATTGGAATCCCCGAATTAGGAAGTGGGCCAGAATGCGTCTTCCCAATGGTCAGATCGTGCGGGGTGGCTGGAAGGAACTGAATAAACCATTGGAGAAAGTGAGAATGGGCCGCAATGTCAAGGTACATGGTATTCAATTCAAATCTATCTCGTAATTTATTTTGACAAATTTTTCAGTATTACAATGGAGGATCGCGAAAACAGCCCAAATTTGCAGAACTCCAGTATTTCTTCCAGGCTGACCTCAATGGCGAGAAACATACATTTGCTATGGTATCAGTTTATGGGGATCCGAATCCTCAGTTGCTTCAGGAATCGAGCCGAGCTTTGTTGGTTTGTGAATATCATGGAGACGACGCACTGGAGATTATTCCAGCGAAATGGATATCAACTTGTGTGGCTATGCCACCGATGAACAGCCCACCCGATAACTTGCGATATGTTTGTGAAAAAATGGGTCTAGATGTGGCATCAATTGCAGGCGTTGAAGAAGATGACGATGATATTTACCTCTAGTGTTGTACTTAGGCGTAATAAAAACTTGTCCCAAAGCGGAATGTGATCTTGGCGTGCGCGAGATGTGTAAGCAGCATCCTGCTCTTTCTCTCCCTCCCACCACCATGTCATTCCTCTCCGTCTCCCAACGAACTGATTCTTTCGGCCCCATTACACGTTCGCACACAAGGACAACAGACTCGTCTGAGTTGGAGGCTAGACGTCAACAGGCCCACACTTATGGACGCGACGATTCTCACACCCACCAGAGCAGGCGCACTCAGGAGCACCGTAATCAGTTTTCAGCACCTCCAAGATACAACCACTTATCTCTAGAACCCTCACGGTATCGAGAAACTCGGCTTATGGCACCCGAGGAAGTTCCTACGGCAACAGTAAGGGAGATTTTTGATCTGGCTTATGTCTAGCTGCCTTACTAGCTCGCTGAATCACTTTTAACAGGTTTCTGTGTCTCAGTATGCACATATAATCCAAACTGCTACCCGAAACGACCTCCTAGAGCACAAAAACAGTGCATATATGCAGGTTTCGGACGCATATATGCGTGTCAAGGCAGAACGTGATGCTATTAAGTACGTCTCTCTACTAACTACTCAATTTCTAATTCATGGGCATGCATTCCAGGAAGCTTAATGACGACCTGACGACTGCGGTAGGGGCGTCACTCCGTGCCACGACTGCTCCTTCGTCGAGCCTGTCCAGTGTACCGATGTCGATCTCCAACAAGGAGAATACCTTGCTCGAGAGCGACTTCCCCTCACTCAAGTATTGGAAGAAGAAGGCCTATACGACCGTCGTGGATGCGAGGAAGACAGAGAGGGGAGTCTTGAAGGTAAACACTGGGCAGCCCGTGCAGGGAAAGCGCAAGGCCGCGTATGAGGCTGATGAGAATGTCTTGATGGATTACATCGAGACGGCTGATGGCAAGTCCATTGACGGTATCACAGCCGGTGCAATCCGCGGCTACGTACGATCTCTTTTCGTCGATCTCCACAACGAGGCGCTTGCGGGTGGGGCTCCAATGCCTGATTCATGGGGTAAGTCATCCGCTTCAATGCACGAGGGCGTGCTCCACAAACTGTACACCAAATATCCGTATCTCCGGTACTGTCAAGACGACTGGAAGGCGGACTATCTCCTCTCGCGCACCTACTCGACATGGACAGGCGGGAAACGGAAGAAAGCCCTGAAAGTCAAGCAGGAGCCGGACGCGGGTGATGGTGAGAACGACATGCAGCCATCGCCCGCAAAAAAATCGAGGGTCGACGCAATGGTACCTCCACCTGAAGCCCCGACGCTCTCACCCGCAAAGCTCACGACTCCCCCAGTAATGTCCTCCTTATATCACACATCTTCTTATTTACTGATTATTCTGTGTCTTACAGCCTACGACGCCACCACCAGCTCAAGTGATGACCCCCGCCGCGGCCACGAGCTCGCCCGTCACCCGCCGCACTGGCGCCGGCCGCCGCAAGGCTTCTGTCCGACCGAATTCTGTCATTATCGGTGCTCGGAAGACCCGTGGGGCTGTGAATCGAACAGCTCATCTCAATTTGGCAAGTATTTTTTGCCCAGTTCACGTACTCGCTAACAACTTCATCATTAGACACCGAATGCTGCTCTCGAAACACCCAATCCCGAAACAGCATCTTCAAATGTTGAGAATGCACTCAGTCCGACGCGCATGGATCCACTGGCTGGGGTGCCCCCAGCGTCTCCCGACGCCGTCTGTGCAGTTCACAGCGGCCCCACGGAACCTTCTCCTGTGGTCACCCCGACTCGACCTGCAGCTGGCGGGGACATGTGTCATGCTGCTCCGATGATTTTGAGCAAGCCTATGCCTATCGTGAATCCGTTGTAAGTTACACTGTCCCCTCCATGAATTTAGACACTGACAACATGATTATTGCCAACAGGGACTCACTGTTTGGTCCTCCTAGTGGCCCTTCCACTCGTCGTGATGCTCTAGCGACTGAAAAGGTACCTGTTGCCCCCCGTGAGTGTATTTTTGTGTCATTATTGCATTGAAACGTGCCTTACCGAGCCTCTTGCAGCGATAAATGGAGATGCAGCGAGGGCTACAACAGTCAAAACCACGACAAAAGGCGCCCCAGTTGCAAAGATGAAAGCCGCGACGGCGAGTACATCCGCAAAGTGAGTATTGTAACCAATTGCTCCGACCTCCGCTAATACTTATCATTTACAGGAATTTATGCTACGTTGCTTACCTAGAGAGTCACGAACCTCTCACGTCTGCGGCCTTCGATGAGTACTACAAGAACCTTCCTAAGGACGAAATCAAGGTGAGTAATCAGAGAATTTCGAATGCTCTACTCATCAGCCCTACTTCTGTAGGCTTGGGCTGCGAAGAGCAAGTCGGCGAAACTCAAATAAGGCATCGTCGCACCAGGCGCCCCTCCTGTCGAGCTCCTTTGAGCCTGCCACCCTTTCGAATGGCTAACTGGTGGTAATACAAAAATTTGACGTGCTGATTCCGAATGCCCTAGCCCAGTACCTTGCCTCGCTCGCAATGCCTCGCATCAAAACTCTATGTTTCTCGTGTACGCGCTGTTATTTTCTTGGAACAAATTTTGTTAATGATCAAAATTAGATGAATTGTAAGTTTTCGGTCCCTTTTCGAGTCATAATCTGACCTTTGCCGCACCGCTTTCAAATGCAGGATACCACTTTGCTCCCCGAAAATGTCTTTTTTACTTGCTGTATTGCTTTTCGCGAAAGAAACACCCGTAATAGCCTCATCTGCATGACATGTGAGTTTTCCGCTTCCCTGAGTACATATACTGACCCTATTGCGCAGGAAGTACTTCGTCAAATTGTATCCCCCAGCCCAACTCATGCGCAACACCTCGATCCCCCCCTACCCCCCTCCCCCTTCCGCCCCTTGCACGCCCGAATGGCGCACTCCCGTCCCAGCACTTGATGGCGCGCGATGGCGCTCGATAGCGCTCGATGGCGCTCGATGGGCTCGTATTGACAGATTGGCTGGATATGGCTTTGTGGGGCTCGATGGGTATATACCACAGCCAGATGGCTTTGTCTGGATGGCGCTCGATATGGTTTTATGGAGTTATATGGCACAGGTTTCATGGAGTTGTACCGCGCTTTATGTAGCTCAATAAATTGTCTATTCACATATGGAAAACAGTCCAAATTTTATATCGTGGTAAAAAAATTTGACCCGGTTTTATCTAGTTATATCTAGTTTTATACCATTCTCACTGGGCCTCACCCTCGTCCGAAATTTGGGACCCGGTCAGTGCTCTTGACTAGATATTCACCTTCCTCTCTGGATAGGTCACCTCTTTTCAGATCGTCAATCTGTATATCGGAATCTACCGCATTTCCCTGAGCCAATTCAGTCTGTCCTCCGTCGCTCTCACTCCCACATTTCATGTTGCCCCTCTATCTCTATCACACCTCCCTGACAAGCCCTACCCAACCCAACAGCACACGCATGCATCTGCGCTCTTTATCCCACACACCTACTTCACGCTTCAAGTTCATCTCCTGAATGCCACATCAGCGATCTGAAACGATGGGTTGGGGGATTGAACTTGATGCTTCGAATGCCGGCGTGTGTGCTTCTGGGCTTGGGGTTCGAGTTTCGATGGCGCACTTCAAGCTTCACTGTCAACACTGTCAGAGTTCTGGTGACGTGCTTTTATCTATGGGGTGGATAGTTTGGCTGGGCTGTCTGATCGATAAGATCACTTGTTATCAGTGTCAATGAGGAATCTCGTGCTTTCGATCTCTCAAGCAATCCGTACGATGGTGCTTGTCTGATAGGCACTACTCTATTTCTTCTAGTGATTTCTCTATCACATCTGATCAATTGGAAAGCGGACAGGTAATTTATCTCTCGCGACGATAATACGGTGTTGAATGAGGAATAAAAATCAGTTTGTTCGCATCCGCACGCGGTATATACTCATACCCTAGAGACATAGACTAAGAGAGAACACATTAACGAGACGCTGTTGTCGCCAACACATCGAAGGCCTATCCGAACACTGCTGGGCAGGGGACTCCTAACACCAAAAAGGTGCGAAAAAAGACCTGAGTTAAATGCAGAGGGACAACAAATGCTAATCCATTGAACGGAAGGGAGATGATACGCGAGCAGACGCTTTTTCATTCCCCAACCAATAAATTCAGCGCACCAAAGGAGAGACACCCAACGTGCAAGAAATTGAAATCACGAATGACGCGCACATCCTGGATAGACAGAGACGCACAACCATCGATCAAAAAAAGGAGGTCAAGTATCAATCCAAGAACCCACTGCATAGAGCATGCGGCGAAGAGCAAGACGGTGCATAATATTGATGTCCCCATAGATGGGAGATCAAACAAGAAAACAGACATGAAGATACTCATGATACGTTGCCTCGTACTTTCTTAAAGCCGAGTCGAGACCGCGACTTTGGAAATTGACGATTTTGACAAGGACTATAAGCTGTGACTGCTATGCATCGTGTTGACGCTGATAGTCTTCACCTTCGCCGTGACCTAGTTAATACTCTTGATCATCCAGCACTGTAAAGTACGTACCCGTTTTCGCTTTCTTCTCTGACATTGCTGTAAACATTCTGTATTATCTAATAAGCACTCGCATAGCGTAATGAATTTCATAAAGTGGAAAGATAGTAAAGCTCACCACATTTCAAGCGCAGAGTACACGCGCAACAGAACGTACCGCGCAGCCATCATCCGCTTAACGAGGCACAAAAGTCGATGATGAAGATGAAGCACCTAGAATGAAATCACATTAAATCAAATTCAAAACGCACACGGAGCATCAAGACTTAGCCACAGCACGAAAATGCGAGCATAGTCCAGACGGACGAAGAACTCCGACTCCCTTGAGGAATCCATCGGACACGTCAAATATGCGTAGTAGAAGGGGGTTGTACAGAAAGCGTGATACAGAACCTTCAGTCGACCGGGGACCGAGCCATCGCCCTCATTCACGCCCAGACTTGAAGCTTGAAGCTTGAAGACCAAGTTCAAAGACCGAAGACCCACCGGTGCACCAGCACCATCCTCGAAAGAGAGGAGAGCGCGAGTTGCGCAGAGTAGAACAAAATCAAAGATCCGCACACACGCACACTGCGCATATGATTCGACAGACCATTCTGGTAACAGACCACACCAGGAGCCCGACGTCACCCGTCGCACGCACCCACTACCTACTAATGATACACCGTACACCACCCATTCACCTGGCACTCTGTGAGCGACGCGACTCGCGAGAGGGAACCGCGCACAGAGATGCAAGGCTGATGCACGCGAGACGAAATGGGAAGGCGGATGCGAAGGCGACGAGTTTAGAGAGGGGAGAGGAGGGGGTCATGCGCCACACGTCAAGCCTCGAAGATCGATACCTTCGGGTTGCCCAGCCCATTCACGTCTAGCTTGAAGCTTGAAGCCCCATGATCCATCTTCAATGTAAACTCCGTATAAGCCTCCAAAGGTATCCACAGCGCGCACCTACCTCCAAATGCCTTATGGCATCACGATGCGCCATCCACCCATGCATCACTCCACGAGCGAAGCGAGGGGGAACAGCGCACGTAGAAGGCGGGGAGATGCGCGCGTGTTGGAACATTGAGGCAAGGTACGAGAGGGAAGGATGAGAGCCCCTACCCTGCGTCGCGCTACACTCAGCGTCTAAGCTGTTCTCAACGTCATCCCATCCGCTGCCTTCTAACCTTCAAATCTCCACTGGTACTCAAACAGCGCCCGGCGCTGAGACTCAACGTGAGAGTCGTGTTCGCAGTCGGTGGAGAGAGGTACGAGGGACTTGGAGGATGGGAAGTGTCAGTGAGGCGAGCGGTGAGCAGAGGAATGAGGCCACGAAGGGAATCACACGTGGATGACGTGGAAGGCTAAGACGGGAGGTAACAGAGGCGGCCCAAGGCGAGCGATGGGAGGCTGGAGGCGGAGAATTCATGCGTTAAAGTGCGATGCAGATCTAGAGATCGGTAGATTCGACGTTAGGAAGCTGGACGGGACAAGTGTAACGCTTTGAGGCCGCAGGCGCTGTGCATTAGGAACCGTCATTAGTGGGGAGCTAAACCGACTCACCGTAACCCACTACAAAACCTCCAGATTCACTACGAAAACTCCAGCGAGGCCTCAAGGAACGACGACGAACGGATGGGTGGAGGGCGGAAGTAGGGATCGATGTTGGAGGAGCCTGTTGACATCATGTCATCTTGGGAATGCCGCACGAGTTAGAGGTGCTCAGTCGACACTCTCGTATCGTGTTGGATCGTAAAAGGGTTTGGACTGGGAGTGCCGGTGTGGGAAGAAGAAGGGGTGTGTATGGTCGACATATTACAATAGAAATATGTCCTTACCTAGACCACAGCAGCTGCATGTCGCCTAACAACAGCAGTCAGGACACTGAAGATGGCGATGAAGGGCCCCTTCACAGCTGTACTCCTGAGGCGCAAGCGCGAATATGAGCAGCATTTTGAAAGCAGATACATTGTAAGAGAAGACGAGGCCCGATGCGAAGGAGGAGAGGTAAAAGCAACGCTCATGGTCCGTGCGCTGTCTCCCACGGTCGTGATCGCGGTTCCAACTCCTTCCTCTTGGCCTCGTCGGAGTCGTCCAGTGAAAGGAGACTGATCTAACGAAAGGTTGATATAGTTGGACGTAGGTCACCTACCTTCGGGTTGGCGAGGTAAGTCGTTGAAAGACAAATCGCTAATTTACGGACAAGCTGTCAGTGCAAGCGGCGATTTGAGTGCAGGCTACATCGCTTCCTTCTTGCAAATAAAAAATAATTTCCACCGTAAGACAACCTAAATACATAATGTACTAAGGCCTTACAACGATTACATGACCAACATTCGTTCCCATTTCACGTTCGAGCCTCGTCGTCACACTATAATCGTCCACTCCAGAACACAATCAGCATCCCATAACATCCAATTCATCTGAACTATCCCTTCCACCTAATCGCACGGCTCCATCGATCCGGAGTAGATAAGACGCCGGGAGAGCATCTAGATAGTAGTATGCTGAAGGGCCGAAGCGCATGGATCGCGGACTCGATATTACCGTCTATCATTACAGTGCTTTTCATAACCGTTTGCAGAGCGCGTTTGCGAATTTCGTGTTTGTATATATGTACTGTGACCGTCTGGTAATTTCCGTCACATCTGCCGACGTCTGCCGACCGTTCAGTTGATCATGTGTGCATTGAAATTTGTGAGGCACAGATCCGATCGTCGTATTCAGTTCTCTTATCTCAACTTGATCTCAACACGGACTCCCTTTCGACTTCACCATGGATTGATCTTTGCTTCTCTCACGAATCTTCCCTCCAGTGAACTAACCCGAAGTACTTGAAGATATGAAGGGAGAAACAAGGGACAAAAGCTGGAAACTTGGAAGGCAAAACAATGGCAAGGTTCACATGCACAGGTACGTCTACTACTACCGTCTGATGTGCAATATTGCTCAGAATGTTTAAGCAGAGTAGTACATTCAAAGCGCACTCCATAGTGCCCTCGCCCAGTCTCTTTGGGGTCTAGCAGTGTCTTCAATTCAATGGCACGAGCAGCGCGCACTGGAGCATATCACCACTGGAGCATATCTGTTATCAGCACCATGAAACATCTATCCAACCCCCAAATTTCCATAAATTGTGAGTATTGTACGCAGATTTATCCTAGCGCTCCCTCATCTGACGCTCTTTTACTCAGTGAACTCTATCTACGACAATGGAACCAACGTCCATTCAAACCAATTCAACTTGCAGCAATGAAGCGGATGGCGGCAACAACTCAGGTAGACCCTCAGATGCATGGCTTCGCAATCCTGCGTGGATCGGTATGTTTTTTTCTTGAACCTATGATGTTTCTCGTGCTATCTGACCATGTACATCATTTTCCTAGATGGTGGTGTCAACCCACCTCACTACTACTATACACACAATGAAATCGAGAGCACCTGTCGTTAGGGCTGAGCACGGGTGCACCCGCAGGTTACCTGCACCCGTACCCGCAGGTATTTAGTCCTCCGAATGTCATACCTGCACCCGCGAAGATTTGTTCCCACGGATCACCTGGATCCGTGGGTCAAATACCTGCAGGTTACAGGTACCTACAGGTCTACCTGTAGTCTACGGATCCTCAAGGGTACCTGCAGGTAAACCCACAGGTACCTGTACAATATGCGCCAAAAACCTGATTTTGTACATTGAAATAATAGAATTACATAATTTCTATAATATCGTCCTCCTGGTCCACCCTTTGCTTCTTCTAGGACGTTTAGATTTGTCTTTAAAGAGTTGGATGATATCTGACTTCGGATCGCACCTTCCAACTTGCTCCAAGAGCCTAAAACAGTCGCAGCACGTGCGGACTCATCCGATAACGAGTGTCGAAGCTTTGAGATTGTAAGTCCACCTCGCGAAAATGCACGCTCGACATCTGTGGAAGTCGCTAATATAGAACAGATTTAGTAACAACAAAATCGTATAGATAGACACATACTTACCTGGGATCGATAAAAAGTCGAGCGCCATCGGAGCTAATAAATGACCAGCCGCACGCATTCCAGTCCAATAAGCAATAGGATCTTGCTGCGTGTTGATAATTGGGCTGCTTAACCAGTCTTCGAGAGCATCTACAGGCATTGAATTGTCTTGGAGACTTTCAAAATACTGGTGTGCTACAGAGAAACGCTGTTAAATGTGAGCGGTGAGCATCTCACAGTCATAAATCATTCACATCGAAACTTGAAAGACGTACGTGGCTATTAGTAGCGGCCTCTGTTGAGGTCGCAGTTGGAAGTACTGATGCTGGCTTGTAACGTGTTTCCCAGACATTGCGCGCTAAAGCTTCTGCTGCAGTAATCCATTCCTGCGGCCATTTTGCGCGAGTGAAGTATGTGGTCTTGAAACGTGGGTGTAGTACTAAAAACAGATCAACAAAAATAATATTAAAAGAGAAGTCACGTACTCATTGCAATTCGGTAGACAACTGTTTCATCAGTAAGTGAGTAATACTTATTCAACATATAAAATCCGCGCAATGCTGCATGGCGAACAACCAACGGAAGACTCTCTTTGCTGATGTAGTCTTCAAGGGCAGTCGTAATGATGTCGAAGATGGGAATCACTTGATGAATGAGTGGGATACTGTTTTTTGAAATCTCCTTGGTCGCCAGAAGGAAGACCTAAATGAACCAATACAATCAGCATAATTTACAAGGCCAAAAATGAATAAACGTACATCGAGGAGAGGCGCAAGTGCCTCCAGTAACTTCCATTCCTCGGGAGAAAGTTGAAATCGTGCCAATCGAACGCCTCGCCCCACCTTATTATACTCAGCCTTGACCACAAGAATCTTGAGGGCTGGTGCGAGCTCGAGTGCCCGCTGGACTAATTCAGCTGTCGAATTCCAGCGAGTCGTGACATCCTGGACCATGAGTTTTGGCTGGATTTTGGCCTGCTGACATGATATCTCAAGATCTGCGCAGATGGTGGAACTCTTAACAATCTTGTTCGCCAATGTACGCAGCTGAAGAGAGAGATACAAGTTAATAAGTAAATCGCTCATCATATAACAGCTGATTCGCACCTTTGCAATTGAAACACGCCCAACATTCGCCTCACTTGGAGACAATGCATCGAGGCGGATACTCTCATTTGCCTCGCGAATGGCCCCGTCGATGGCCCGAGAATCGCTTGCGACAACATCGTCTGCAAGCTCATCCTCAAGGTCTTCCAGACAAGGTTCCTCGTCTCCAACCCCATCGCCATCTATTTCAGCTTCAAATAGGTCAAGCACTTGCTCAACCTCTACATCAAGTGGAGCCTCATCAGCGCTCAGTTTCCGACTGAAACGTGATAGAATGGCCTAATTTGTTGAAAATAATGAGTATTTGAGTATACTGTAATCTACAGAAAAAAGAAATATATAGCTGACCTTCACAACAAGATTGAGGATGTGCGCAAAGCAGCGAACACGATACTCCCGACCACCAAAAGTTGGCACTAAGATGGCTAGTTGGTCTACAAGAGTATCATTGTTGGATGCATTATCAGCTGTAAATGTGAGCATCTAAAACAATGGCAGTCAGTATCTGTAAGCGCCCGAAATTCAAACACTGACCTTATCAGCAATTCCATACTCTCGTAAACAATCAGCAATCCGGGCGCCTAAATAAATGCCTGTATGAGCTTTTGTCGCCCTGAAAAACATAATTTCAATAAGCACTAGATTAGTCTGCATGACGAGGACCTGGCTTACTTGACGAAGTCCAGAATGATAGAAGCCATCTTGCCGTCAATGACCCAGTGGACGGTCAGGCCAATAAAGGCAATGACATTTGGCGAAGTCCACCCATCAGCGGCGATGTGCAACTTGCCGGGGTATCGCTGTATTATATCCAGTAAGTGCTGATATGAGAATTAAAGTGGAATGGCTTACACGGAGTAAATCGCCAACCTTTCGGCGGCTGATAGAAAATATTTCCTTGATATCCCTCGAAACGGTGTGTCGCGATGGTGTCACACATTGAGCATTCAGCTCCTTGAAGATTTCGAGGAGTTCTTCATCCTCAACAATCGAGAAGGGGCGATGACGAGTAGCTACCCAAAGGGCAATCTTCATTCTATGAGAAGCAGGCGAGTAGGTCGATCCAGAAGCATAATTTGCCAGTGCACGCGTCTCGCTCGAGGTCGCTGGATCACAGCTTTTGATATGTCGCCTAAGGTTTCCAGTGCTTTCGTCATGCCGCGCTCTTGATAATGTGATTAATGGGTGTCTGGGAGACTGTTAGATAATGTTTAATAAATCGTGATTGAAATCGTACGCTTTGCAGGTGTATACATATGTAACGATCCCCTTCTTGACAGTGATCGCAGGTGGTGTCTTGAAATGAGCATAGACGTCAGACGTCCACATTGTGATCTGCTTTGCTACAAGGTTATGAGTATGTGCCCTGCTCAAAAATGATAATTAAACGCACCAAGGACTTGTTCATTTGTCAACGAAGCCGTTTGAAAGCGTTCATCGAACTTGGTTCGCTTTTCCTCCTCGGTGCGGGTTTTGGATGAGCTCTGACTTCGGGCGGAAAAGGATTCCTGCGAGACGATGCTTGCAACAGAATCAGATCGCTGGATTGATGGAGGCGGTGGTGCCAGAAAGGATGGTGTAGGTGGCGCCGGCGTGGATGGAACAGAGTTGACCGTCTGGGCGTCTATGTTGTCATTCCCAGAATCTTCAACACTCGGATGACTAGAAGATGTAGATGCATCCTCTGAGTCTGAGGGAAGACCCTGGGCACGTTTCTGGCGTTTCGACATCTTGCGCACTCGCTTGGATCGTAAATCCATTGCAAGTCTGAGCGGCGGGGGCTCGGAATGAAGATAGCAGTAGATAATTAGCAGTAATCGCTGCTTGCACCACCCTTTAAATCCTTTTCAAGAACAGTCAGAATTAGGTAGGACTTACTGTTGTACTCCTGCTATCTACAATCTAACCATGCTCAACGCCCAGCGAGGGGGCGCATCAATGCGGCGGCGCGTGTCATTGAATTCGAATCGAGTAACTTGAAAGAAAAGGCCTGCAGACCATCAGCAAGCATTGAAACAGCGAATGTAAGCTGCACGTCCACGGAACATAACATAAAATTCACCTTGAACCTTCCAGTTTTGAGCTCACGGAATTCCGGCGCTGTCCCTTCAACTTCCTTGGAGTAGGCCAAGGTAATATGGTATCCGTATGCTCGTTATTCGTTGAAGATAGTGGAGAGATACGTCTGAAATTATAAATTCGTCAGCAGTCTCGCCAGTGTTTCAAATAGGTACAGGCGCAATGTGATGACTTACCATCGATAATCAAGATTCAAGATTCAACAGCCGTTGTAGTTTCAACTTTCCAGTGAACTTCTCCGAGACAATTTACTCGTAGTGAAACGTGGAAGAGGGCAGAAAGGACTTGGGTGTCGACGATTGGAGGTTACACGTCAATGAGCGTGGCCTCGAGTTGAGCTGATTGACAAGCGCGAGAGCATTGCGAGAACGAGAGAAAATTCGGCTCAGGCTAAAATTAGACGCCCATAACGCCGCGGACTTGAAATTGTCTTATCAAGGGCGTTATCATATCTATCTCTACCATCGTCGTCTCAACTACCCGCTCTTGAATGCTTAGCTTTGTCTACTGTACCATAATTCTATGTTCTTGGCTTTCTGGGTGAACAGCTGAGCTATTCCCTATTGTTTTCCACACATATCACGCTGCATAAACGATAGGACATGCGCCTCCGCATGCTCCGATAGTCGGATTCACACAGCACCTCAAAATCCTGGAAGTGATGCATGAATTCAGCGGATTAAAATATGTCCAGCAACAGTTCTCTTTCTGGTTCGGTGCGTACTATGTTTTGATTTGGAGAAGTTCTAACTTCTTATCATTCAGCATTTAATATCTACCTCAGATCAATGGATCACCGCCGTTCAAACAGCTCCGCCCTATTGCGACTCGATATCACTCATACCTTGTGACCCATCTTTACGACATCAATGAGACGACATTGGCAGCAAAATATCATGCCCCGAGTACGTCTTTCATCTTCTATACACTAATAACACACTGAAAAGTACTCATTTTCTCATGCTGCATTGCTGCTGTGTCTAGTTACTCCACCCCAGACTGTAGAATCTGAAGTCAATATGCCCTTGCTTGAGAGTATACCTGCTTCGCATGCAGAGGATGATTCTTAGGCATACATTTAGTCAAAACATAATGACAATATATTCTTGCACGCTAGTCTACGTATACTACGCAGCTCAACCACACCTGCTAGAGCCTAGCAGCGGCACGTAAGTAGTGCTGGGGCTGGTACGTGGTCGTCTTGTGTGTTCGCAATTCACTGCGATCGCTGGCAGTCAAACCACGCAGCCGTCCTCGCGTTCTCGTGAGTCGTATGCGCTTGCGTCGCTCCCGCTGTGGGCATGCTGTCTTGCTGCGAGGCTGCTCGCAGCACCCATTACTACCCTCCACCCACAGAGATTCTCGCAGAAGCGAGTATCAGAGGGATAGAAGGAAGTGGGGATGGGCGCGATTGAGCAGGGCGGCAACTCGACAGTGGCGAGAGAACCGCCTCCTCACCCCATCAACAGGCGTGGCATACCGATTTCCTGTCATACATGGACACCGTGGTAGACACGAACGTGTGGATGGGGCAGCATGGGATTGGTGGTGTGGGTGAGGATGCGACAGGCGCCCTGATGGGCAGCGACCTGCGGTGGTCATATTCACAAGAAAGGGGGGTGTCAGGTGGCGAGATCGGGGGAGAGGGAAAGGTGAAGGGGCGGGCAGCGACGTGGCACACTCCTGGGAGATAGGAAGGTGGCTGTGGAGTGAAGAGAAATGGTCAGAGGGCGGCTGCGTACAGCACCGTTGTCGCAGACTCACCTTCCGAGGGGACGACGATGACACGTCATTCCCTCCGTCCCTCTTCCCTACTCTCCCTCCTTCGAATTACAGACGGCGGCGGTATTTGACAGCCTGGCCAGGCAGTTGTAACGGTGGAGGGTGAGTCGGCAGGGTGGTAACGGATGGTGGTGTAAAGAGAATGATTCAGATCAACGATAATGTTGATCATTCAGAGTCCCGGCTATTCCCGAACCGGTCCGGCAAGATGCCGAATGGACTTGACAGTTTGAAACACATTGAACATCGTTGACTAACATCTTGCGAGCACTAGAAAAATAGAAAAAAAAAATTGTTCAAGGTCAGGGTACCTGCAGGTTTACCTGCAAGGTCAGAAATCCATACCTGCACCCGCCGAGATCCGTGTACACGGGTGACCTGGATCCGCGGGTGCGGATCTTCACAGGTATTCCCACGGGTATACCTGCAGGTTACCTGTATGGACCCGCACCCGTGCTCAGCCCTACAGGCTGTCGTGCATATGGAGTCGAACCGCCTCCTCGATACGGAGATCCAGAGAAGGTTGTCACTCCTCCGATTCTTCCCGAGTTTGCGCAGATGATTGGCGAAGAACTCGGGACTACGGCAGGTAAATTTTTATACATCTCTTGTTGCACATATTATCAACTCACCCTTTTTTTCAGCGCTTTCGATAGCTACGCAGTACGACATTCTGTCGTCCAGAGTCTCGCCAACTCCTGTCCCCTCTCAGCACTACCGTGATACAGCTGTAGATGGCGCCCATAATGATGCTACAGTTCCGAGTCAGCTTCAAGCTCCTGGTAATGCCAGTGGTGCGTACCACTATCTCTAGCTTAGAAAATCAGCTCTCTGATTTTCATCCAGAGCAAGGTCATCTTGTGAACGTCACTCACGTCTTTACCCCAACGGAGCAAGCTCCTGGTCCCGGCAACCGTAATGTGAAGGCCCCTCCTCGAAAGAAGAAGACGACCATGCTTGGTCATATCATTCTCAAGGGCCCAATTACCCGCACAGAATTCATCAAGGCCTTCCTTACGGTTCATTCCCTCGACAAGCATTTCGCTCCCGGCGTGCACTCTGGACCCGAGTTCAAGTTATCGTGGACTGGATCTGCGTGCGTTGCATTTCTTTTTTTGACTTTATCATTCTAATGTCCTTTATAGCGGTGGTAAAGGAGGTGCTCCAACCATCCTCAATGATGCGAGCTTCGGGATTGCCCTCGCAACTATTCTTCGGAAGGATAAGGGCAAAATTCAAGTTACGGTTGAGTTCGATACGGACTCAATGTCTGGGTTTCGTATTCAGCAACCAGTATGTGCCTGTGATGGACATTCTTCTTATTCATTCACTGATGATTCATGGCTTGTAGGTTGCCTTGAAGGAGACTGTTACAAGTGCTCCAGGTGAAGAAGAGTTGATGTATGGAAATCGAGTGCGCACTATTGTCCTCTTGTTACGAGTTGATTGACTGATCCACTATCTCTGTAGATTCCGCAGGTATCAACCTTTGATGATGCCCTGCAAGTCAATGGCCGCTTTGTGCTCGAGTTGAAGAAGAAGTGGCCGTGTGCCACGCACCAAGGTGAACATGGGGAGAGTGGTCATTGTTATGTATCTCCTAATGGAGAGCATGTCCGCTTGAACCCATTGCGGTTGAAGATGTGGGCTGCAGCAATGGTAAAATTTCTTTCAATAATGTCGAAGGTCAATATCTTACAGATAATTTTAGGCCTCAGGTGATGTCACAAAGCACGAACCTCCCAATATTGAAGCATTTGATGGGCCACGCGATGGACGCAACATGTCGGTGCGCTTTCGCAGCCAGCGCGTGTCCACTTCAGCACCAGTCACACTCACAGCCCCTCCTATGACTGTTAATCCGGCATCCACCAGCACTGACTTGATGGCCATCGTGATGGCCTCGCTTATCCCACTTATCGGAGGTCTTGCCAACAAACGCTCTGCGCCAGAATCTCCCCCACGTCATGCTTCCACCTCCAAACTCCCTTCAACACCCCAGCGGATGGGTCGTCATCACCCATACACTCCGAAGCGACCTCGATATGGCATGCACCAGGCTATCTCTGACTCGGCTGAGTCATCGCAGGTTGTATGCTCCTCACCCCTGTCATCCCAACCCGTTGTAGTCCCAGCTCCAGGTTTCGAGCTTCGAGTATGCCTTCGGGACTTTGCGGAATTGGAAGGTATTGACATGACGGAGTTCGAAATCCCGCTGCACCAGGAGGAATACACTCCTGATATCATTCCCTTCGTTGATGATTCCGTCTTACGTTCAATTATTACTAATGCGCCTGGAGGCCGTATCATGAAGCTTAAATTATTTTGTAGGGATTGGCAGATCAGCTACGAGCGTAAGATAAACTCCGGCTCATATATCCTCTGCTATCCCGAGTAGATAAATATTTGAAGCACTCTGTATTGATCCACATGCTTAAAGGGCATTTATATATGTACATACTTATTTTAGTTTCCTACTATTTCGTCAAGAAATGAATACCCGCAATTTTCAATCCATCCAATTGCCATTTCGTCTGTAATTGCCAGTCTTGCTTGGTGAATTAGCCATGGACGAACTTCAGCAGATACTGCCTGTGACTCATGGCGTCGAAGCCAAGCTTTGATTGTGTGGAAAGCTTGTTCGATTGGATTGTAATCCGGCGAATATGGTGGAAGATAGATAAGTTTTGCACCTGATGATAACAAATCAGCGTAAGATTGGATTTATGAAGTGTAGACATTACATACCACATTCGTGCTCGATAATGTGTCTGATGTCTGCATCATGGTGAATGGCACAGTTGTCCAAAATCACAACACTGTTGCGACCAGGATATGGATTCAACTTGGGTGCCTAAAATAGGTGATTCAATCAGTCATTCGAGTTGATATCGACTTGAACTTTGACAAGGAGAAGACACTCACCAATTGTTCATTGAGAAATTGTATGAATCTCTCCTTGTTCACTGATCCTTCAAATATATCAAGTGCAATAATTCCCTCACATGTGAGTGCAGGCAAAATGGAGTATCGCTGGCCTCGAATAAAGGCGGCTCGGCACACACAAGCCCTTCCCATTGCTGCCCAACCTGATGTGCGCTGATTTGTGAGGTCATCAACACTCGCTTCATCCAACCATACACAATAATCAGCAGGAATGTCCCCATAGGCAGCTTGCCAGGTTGCGCGCAAGAGCTCGTTTCGCTCCAATGCAGCATTTGCTACATGCTTGTGGGTAAGTGCCATGTGACGAAGTGCGCGAGATAGTGTTGCGATAGATACTTCGGTATTGCGCGCACCAAGGAGTTCTTCTTGCAGTTCATCAAGATAAATTTTTGGGCGAGCATCGACCAAAGCTGCCACATAATTGATGTCGGCAGCTGTGAGAATCCGTGTGCGACCATGTGCCCCGGGCGTGAAAGGGTCTCGGAGGACATTGTAGTCGCGATGATAAGCTAGAATATAGTGCACTGTTCGCACAGAACATCCTGCAAGATCAGCTATTTCTGTTACAGACAGGTGCTTCTCCTCATGCCAGATGATCATACGTTCTCGCATCGCATCAGACACTGGAGGTGCCATGGTTGTAGATAGAGGTTTGAATCAATTGAATGAGGTGGTTCAGCCTGGCTGCAGTGACTTCAAGATCCGGACATTTGGAGCGCAATTTCAATCTCGCTTCAATGCGTGACGGGTTTTGAATAGGCGTAACAAGCTACACAAGTACAAACACGAAATTCGCAAACGCGCTCTGCAAACGGTTATGAAAAGCACTGTAAACACGAGTCTCTTCTGCACGACAGACGCTCGACCTGCAAAGGTTACTCACCCGCCTTGGCTCTACGCGTCCCGCACCGTAAAAACTAGGGGAGTGTCACAGCCAAGCCACTGTGGAGTGAAAAAGCGCTGACGCGGGTGTAGAGGACGTCATTAACATCAACACGACTGAGAATTGAATCTTGAAGCCTCAGATGTTCCCCATGGGCCATCTTATCCCAAAAACAGTGAACAGAACATGATCGCCTACACATCTGCGCACCCACAGCCGCTCCGAGTCCTTTCCCAAAGTTCAGCGATCAACCCGCCTCAAATGCACGATGCAACAGGCTGTCTAAATGCCAGCGCACCGTCAAAGGGGGTGGGTGTAGCATAGGGAGACTGAGTGGCAGTGGGGAGAATTGCAGAGAGGAGAGCAACAAAGCAGATAGGAGAGCTCAATGTCTGCACTTACTACCTAGCAACAGCCACACGCCCAGCATCCAACATCTTCAACGTCCACGTACGCACACGCTCCCTGCTCATGTTACGCTATACACCATATTGACATGCAGTTGGACAATTGCACAAATGCAGAATGCAAACGGACTGCGTCGATATTGAGAGGGAACTAGGAGGAAGGAGCGGGATGTGATTGGGCGGATACCTACGTGCGGGCATGGATGCGGCGAGAAATGTGTATTATGTGCAAAGGGTCAAAGACGTTCTATACTGAAACCTAAACCAAAATCGGTAGCATATTAGTGATAGTAGAGACTTGCATAGCGCTTGAAAACCTACTGTTCCGACGACATTCCAATCCGAAGTGCGAACGCGCCTGTGAACGCGGAACGTTTGCACAGCCGCTAAGCTTCACTCAGCGATGCGACTCGTCTTAACGGCCTTAACTACGCCACTCATATATGAAGCACGCCATCAAGAAGAGGTAGGAGGTAAGAGTCATGAAGATCATTCGCGTACTAATCGCTCTCACTATCTGCAGGATATGTAAGTTGCACAGCGCGCAAGTTGAAGACAATGCCTACTCGGAGAGCATTAGTGCGCTCAACGATAGACAATAAATGCCACACTCACCTCAGAATTCGAACACGAATACGAGCTCACACTATCGACATCCATCGCCTACACGCCCATTCGCCACTCAGAGTTTTCAGTACTGATGACCCACCCACATTAACGACGCACATTCAACATGAACCACGTCATCAACAGCGAGTGGAGTACAGTGCAGAAAAACCGAGCGGCTGTCGGGTGAGGACAGATAGGAGAGATTATGAGCAGAGTACAGGACGTACTCAAAGAGGAAACGAACAATGCGGCAAAGGAATGATGCAGGATACAGCAGCATCTTTGCATTTAGTTATTAGATGGTACTTGAATCCGAAAGAAAAGCACTCACTTCGTACCTGAAATCTCTTCGCATGAGCGCATAATACATGAAAATCCCGCTTGGGCCTTCACAGGCCCCGCATCCACATCCTTTGCCAATGCCCGATCGGCGATTGATATCTCGATCCACACGTATGTCTACAAGAATGGCATCGTTCCACGAGGATCCGAAGAAATGCACAAAAAATCCAAGGATCGACGACGTCTCGAAGTGATAGCTCAGAGGTGCGGACGGAGCGACACGGCTACAGAACATCGGACGATCAAACTGCATGTGGAAAACACACGTCTTCCCAGCTCAGCAGCATCCCAAGCGGTACTCGATTACATATCCGATAAACACTCCTAGCCGCTCGCTGGAGCAACAGATTCAAGTGTATCAGAAAACGATGGGATGCTGGTGGGTGGGATGTGTGATTGTGTGGTGCGATGACGGTAGGGAAAGAGTGGGTAGGTGTGGATCGACAGGGATGGGTTGCGGATGGGCAAATAAGGGGAGTCGAGACCACGTACCTTGGAGGACGGGCTGTCGAGCACTAGAATGCATGAGACGACGACGAGGGAGCGGTGAACGTTTGAACATTCAAGAGGTTACATTGATCTGAAAGACGTAGATTAGGTGCCCGTTGAATGAGTGATACGGGACGTGTTACAAGAAAAATCATTACTCACCTAGACCCAAACCCAACCAACATGTCAGCGCTAGCCAACAACGGAGGTGTCGATCTCCTCCGTTGTTGGGCGTGTGTGATGCAAGCGCTAATGTGAGCAGCATCTGAAGAAAGGACAATACGAGAGCATGAATTGCGATGAAGAGGAAGAGGAGGCGACCCAAACGACGTTCTGTCATGGTCCGTGCACTCTCTCACGGTCAGTGATCTCGATTCCGACTCGCCTCCGCACCCTCGTCGACGTCTCGATTCAATATTTCGGCGGTTGGACTTAGCTGGCATTCGAGTTAGGAAGCTCAGTCAGTGAGGGGTGAATCAAAAATTGCAAGAAATTTAGGCGATCACTCGAGGTATAGGACGTACCCGAAGTAGGACAAAAGAATAACGAAGCTGATAGCAGCATCTACGCGCAACGTCAGTGGAGCGTACTTGAATTGGAAGGGAAAGCACGCAGGGCGATGAAAACAGTCTTTCTAAGCCCGCACATAGCAATAAATTGTAAGTTCAACGAAGCGAGAGGAAACGAAAAATTTCAGGACCTACTCAACTTCAAAACCTTGCCTCTTTGGCCCAATTGCCACCCACATCTCGGTCCTTCAACCTCGTCTAGATAATTTTTACCGTCCAACGTCCAATAAATACCAATCCCTTCTACGCACACAGACGCTCCACCCAATAGCGTTCTACGCAAGAAAACCGCCCCGTATTGGCTGTGCGCATTCCACGCGCGAACCGTACCACCAAGCGGGGTGGATATCATGTAGAGTCAGAGGGTTGAGCGGCTGTGGGATGAAGGAGGTCCCGTAGTGTAGACGAAACCGTTAATTTTGAAACGCGGATAGGGATGAACGCGAGAGCACGAATACTTCAAGCCTTGGATCCTATCTATGTAGAAAGTGAGCGCAAACCTCCAGTGAATCCAGGCCACCCACACACCCACACAGCTACAAGAATTACCAACCAACTCCCCAAACGTGTGACACAATGAGCCATCTACGTGCGAAGCACGCTGTCGAAGGGGCGGGTGGAGCATGGTACCGAGCCGCTGTGGGGTGTGGATCTCTGCCAGATGGAGAGGAGAGGATAGATCGAGGGACGGCGAGGGGGAGAGGAGAGCAAACAGCCGACACGATGGATCACGAAAAAGAGAGAACGCACCAAAGGTGGAACGACCGGCGCATCAGCACTTGAATACACCCGCACACCTCTGGCTCTTCATATCCTTCACCTCCACGTCACCGCTCCTCATTCCTATATGTCGATAGGTGCATGCAAGCGGCAGATGAAAAACGGCGAACGTGGAGACTTGAAGGATCTTGGAGAGAGGAATGCGAATGTAAGTGTAAAGACCGCGGGACTGCGGGTGGAGACCTGCGCGAGGATGGGATGGAGACGGCGGAGGAGAGAGGTTTACGCGAGGCTGGGGATGGACGTAGTCGCTGGCGTGGAGAGGACCGGGGGAGTCGGGACTGGGGAAGAAGGACACGGCAACAGTAGACGGTGGTCGCATTCAGGATGGGTGGCACGGTACGGGTGTTTACAGCGGGGGAGCGAGTGAGCGGAATTCAAGATCAGAGAGAGGCGAGGGAAAGACAAATAAATGTGCTGACGCACCGTCACATCAAATCCTAGCCTGTTGAAAGCGAGCGGAGGGCGAGTGACGAGAGAGAGCAAGGCGTAAGCGCAATTTCTCGAGCGATCGGGGTAGAAGGCGAGCGAGCGAGCGATTGAGGACAAGAGAATGCGAAGGAGAGCTGGGAAAGAAAGAGGGAATGAGAGCTACCAGCGTGAGAGCACGAACAACGAGCGTGGGCCATATTATCCCCACGTCTACCCCAACCCCCTCATGTCGCACACCCCACGCTACGCCCCCCTTCGTCAATGCAGTCAGCGAGTAAAAGCAGAGAGCATTCCTCGCATGGTCCGCGCGTCTACGTCGGCCATCTCCTTCCCCGAGCTCCCACGCGCTCGAAGCAGATTCGAACAGCGCCCAAGCTCGAGCTTAGAGCAGCGCCCAACTCCGAATAGTGGAGGCGATGTGCGCTCACACTGAGACTTGCTTGTGCTGCACAACCACACCCCCGTCTCGCTCATGCAGTACTTAATCTAGTCACATGTTTCCCGTTCTCGCGCATACACGTACGCATCCCACTCCACCTCCTTCACCCTGCTCCTCCCGTGCTTCATAAATTAACATGCTTCCCATGTTTCGCCTTTGCGGCTCTCGCTTAAACGAACTTTCCGGCTCGCTGCTCGCGCGCCCAATAGCCTCTCGTGCAATCTTGTGATCCATAAACGCCGAATCGAACGCTTCAAGTTTCCGAACTTAAATGTTTTATATTCTATCAAATGAAATAGTGAAATATTCCTGCATACACCCAAGTGCGTGTCGACGCGTCATCCGTTCACTTCGGTCTACCACGAATGCCTGCCGCCAACCTCATTATGGAACTCGCCCCCGTCGTTTTCGCGCGTCGCCGTCATGATGACATCCGCAACCATCCCCGTCGACACGTTCGGCGGGCGCCAGAAGTCCTTGAGCGCTGCGAGCGTGCCTTTAGTGTCGATGCGATGGCCTCTTAAGCTAAAGAATACATGTCGATATGATGTCGTTAGATAGCATCAGGTTAGTTGAATTATTGAGGTAGAACAACGTACCCATGTCAGTGTCAATAACCCCAGGACAAATAGAAAATGTGACTATAGATTGAAAATATTGCATCAGTCTAACGGTCCTTGTCCCCACTCTGACGCTTTGAGTAGGTCACGGAAAGCCTGAAAAGAACGACTGAGCCGAGAGTGTCCTATAGAATGCTTGAAGTGAGAGTACACTCCAAGCTGAGAAATAAAGAGAGGACGCACAGCGAAATGTCCGCTGAAATTCTCCACCAGGAACTCGCATATTTTCAGAGTAATTATCGATCGCAGTGTATACCCGTCGTGAAATCAATAGCTACGTTGATTACGAGTTAGGATTGGGTACGGCTCTTGCTCTTGACAGCGACGCAGATTCAAAAAGAAAACCCAGGAAGGTGGCGGCGATCTTCAAGGCCCCACTTCATCCAATCCCAGGCTCAATTTGCAGATTTTCTCCGGAGGAGCGCACAAAAATTGGCGTACGAGCGTATGACCTATACCAGGGTGCTCCTAGATGCAGTTTCTGTATGCCTGGGGATGACGAAAGGCGGGACATGCGAGGGAGCGAGCAAATGACACCGAGAGCAGAATGAACAAGAACCAGTCAGACCGGGTCATACACGCTGCGCATACAGATAACAAACAAGTAGTCAAGAACAGGACAGCGAGAACATGAAAAGGAATAAGAGTTGAATAAAAGCAGAGAGAACAGCGACAACCACACTCAAACTTCTATGCACCAAAGTAACACAGATGAAACTATTAGAGAATTTCAGGAATGCCCAGAGACAGCAATGCGATATAATACGCACCACTCACTCCGAAACACACCGAAGACATTCTGCTAGTTGCGCCTGTGACAATGGAGGGGTAGCGTATCAGTCGACGAGGTGTCGATGGTCGGCGGTAGATGGGTGATGACCGATGGATGGTGAACGCGAGGGCACGAATCCTTCAAGCCTTGGGCCCTATTTACGTTGAATGTGAGCGCAAACCTCCAGTGAATCCAGGCCACCCACACACCCACACTGCTACAAGTGGTACCTAACCCACCGCCCCAAATGTGTGACACGACGGGCCATCTACGTGCGAAGCGCGCCATCGAAGGGGGTGGGTGTAACATTTGACCGAGCGGCTGTGGGTGTGGATCTCTGCCAGACGGAGGAGAGTCTAAGGATAGATCGAGGGACGGCGAGGGGGAGAGGAGAGCAAACAGCCGACACGATGGATCACGAAAAAGAGAGGACGCACCAAAGGTGGAACGACCTGTGCATCTGCACTTGAATACACCCGCACACAACTGCCAGCTCTTCAACATCCTTCACCTCCACGTCACCGCTTCCCACTCCTCGTTCCCATACGTCGATAGGTGCATGCAAGCGGCAGATGAAAAACAGCGAACGTGGAGCCTTGAAGGATCTTAGAGGAAAGGGGATGCGAATGTACTCGTTAGCGTGGAAAGGAGCTGACACATGGCCTGGAGTTGGGGACCATGGCAACGGCATCGAAAGACGGCGGGCGTATTCAGGATGGGCAACATGGCGAAGAAAAAGGCATAGAACGATGTGAGTCCAGAGACCGACGCACCAGCGGATTGAACCCAGTCTGTTGACAGCAAAAGAGTGAGCGGTGGATGGGAGAGAGAGATGAGCACGGAATATGCGTAATCGCTTGAGCAAATGTAGGAGAGAATTAGCGAACAAGCGAGCGGGTGAGGGCAACAGAAGGCAAAGGAGGGCGACGCAGCAAGCTGGGAAAGGAAGACGGAATGAGAGCCACGACCGTGAGAGCGCAAACAACGAGCAGGTCCAGGACCCCATGTCTATCCCAACTCCCTCAAGCTCAAGGCCCCACCCTATGCCCACCTTTGACATCACCGTCTCGGAAGAAGGGGTCGTATACGCAGTACAGGGAGAAAAGCAAAGCAGCGCAGAGAGTGCATCCCATACCGCGGTCCGTGCGTCTTATCGGCCATCCCCGTCCCCGAGCTCCCACGCGCTTGCGGCAGGATTCGAAACGGCGCTCACTGTCAAGCTCAAGAGCAGCGCCCAACATATTCTGACGAGCACACTCCTCGTTCTTCTTGTTTGTAAATTGGATTATCAACGACGAGCGTAATTACGTAGAAGGTACAATACACGACGGTGAGTTCTCCTGTGAATCAGGAGTTATAAATAGTTCTGAAAGACGCCGAATCAGTCAGCACTCTCACTATTGGAAAAATATTATACACTGTTTCCAGCAGAACTATACAGCGCCACTATTTCATCCCTCCAACTGCTCGGAAAGTGACTAATCTGAGGCATGATTATAATCAAACTCGCGACCATCGAGTCGAAGATTTAAACAATTCTGGGCATCAAGAAACAACGAAGTAAGATGTATGTCAGGGCCCCATGGCGCCGAGCAGCAACGTCAGTGTTTTCCTTTGTAATCGACCACTCATTTCCACCAAATATCTCTATCTTTCTCACAGTCGTGGCCAAAAAAGAAACCTTTTATGTTATATTGTGAATAAGGCTGCTTATGATGAGGTGTATAAATAGAAACGTCGAGAACCGCACTACGCTGAAGGTTTACAGTATAAATTCACTGCTGGGAAATGTCGTTCTACGCGTACCCCAAAATATCATGTCGAACACATCAGCAAAAATCTACCTTGTAGCCGGAGCTACACGGGGCATAGGTGCGTCTCTCATCCTTGTAAATTCGACTCCACTAATTCGAATATTTATTATACTAATAGGTTTGGCGCTCGACGATGGCTCTCACGGTTGAACCACCACCATCAAACTCGGCCGAGACGCCCGCCACCCGTCGTACTAGTGCTAGACGCGCTCGTACTGCAGAAGAACGCCCTCCAGCAACAAGGGAACCCAAACAAAAGAAGAAACCCTCTGTTCCGTCGAAATCTACACCTCCTGATGAAGCGCAGCAAGCCCAGCCAGCCCGTAAAACAACGAACATTGACCAGGATGCCAGCACAGCTGGCAGCACAACATCTCATGCACATTTCGTGCTCACTCCGCCCACTCCTTTGAAAGCACAAGTCTCCCTGGAATCATCTCAGCCCAGTCCACCAAATGAACCCTTGATATCCACACCACCCTCTGCCGTCCTCCTGGATGACGTGGCAGCAGACCAACTGAACCACCTTGAGTCCTTAATGGATTCGGTGCTGGCCACTCTGGTCATCATACAGTCTGCTACCACCACAACACACCTTGCCCTCAGCGCTCACACCCGACATGCCCTCACAGTGCTCAATCAGATTATCTCTCAGAATCCACCCACCGGCACCTATCCTACACGCCCTCGAGAGCCTACTGCTCCTACAAGATCGTCATATGCACAAGCCGTGACCACACTACATGCATCCACAAAGACTGCACACTCCACCAAACTGCTACCAGATGGTCAATCAACACGGCTCCATGTCCATGTTCGCCGTCCCCCACCACCTCGAAACTCCTCCAACCGAATCATCATACGATGGAAAGACCACCCCGTCCCAAAAACATCGGGCACACTACAACATTTCGTCGAACGCATCCAATCCCCTCAGGAGTTCCGCAACAATGTCCCTAGTAGATTCTCTGGGGCAAACATCACGAAAACCGGCTGTATCGTACTCTACGTCAAAGCGCCATTCACAGCATCCGCCTTCATCGAGGAGCTCCGAGCAGATAACTGTATCGTCATCCGGCGTGCTGTGGCAATGGGAGCCATACCTGACTTTGAACGACCAAGCCATGATACTCTTCTGACGGTAAACCTTGATGTCCCCTGGAGCGGATATGTGGTCCACGACATCCCAGCTTCCTCGTTGATCTGGGAGCCCACAGACGACTTCCCGAACAAAACTATCTGGAGTGAGCTAGGGGCCCAGGGTGGCCCACCTGCTAAAGACATCCGGGACCTTAGGGTCCTGTGCCGTGCAAATGAAATGGAGGGGAAGGACAGTCTCTCGATCCGAATTATGGTTGAAGATCCCAAATTATGTGACCACCTGTGTCGCGATGGTATGTTCATATTTGGAACTCACTGTCGCGTCTCACGATATCGCCCCCGAAAACGATCAACACCCTTCCCTCTCCATCCTGACCCACCAATATAGATCAACCTCAGTTAGACGCGATATGTCACCTTACGCTTTGCGAATCCCAAACCACCAATGAACGAACCACTATCTCTAAAAATTCCCCCATATTCCATATGTCCCTATGCCCAATGGCATTGTACTGTTGCTCTAGCACGGTACCTAGCGGAAAGATGCACCCCCCTCAAATGAAACATACAGAAATCGGAACCCAGACTATATAGTAACCCCACCCAGCAAGTAAAGGATATCCGGAGGACCGAGGTCAAGGAATCTGAGGGAAAGGAGTCGGGCACAGTGTCCTGGTACTATTTACATGTCTCCAATGTGTTACGTCTGCATAGGGCTACGCCTTAATAGACTTAAATTGACATCAAAAAAAAAAAAAAAAAAAAAAAAAGGTTTGGCGCTCGTTGCCGCGCTCGCTGCGAAGGATCCATCAGCAATCATCTACGTAGGCGGTCGCAATCCCTCTGGAGCTCCTGGACTTGTCGAGTTAGCGGCCAAATACCCAGGGCGCGTCGAACCCTTAAAGTATGTCGCTGGCGACAAAGAGGGCAATGAGGCACTCGCGAAGGAGATTGGGAAGAAGCACGGACACGTAGACACTGTCATCGCCAATGCGGGTGAGTGTTGTGATCTTTCAATGACTTGAATGTTTCTACTCTATGGCTTACAAGAAAATTCGAATACCTAGGAATCGCCAATTATATGGGAAAGATTCACGAAGTACCCACCGAAAAATTTGTGGATCACTTCTCAGTGCGTTGATTGCCAACTCTCTACCATATCCTAGATCTGACTAGGCCATCTTATTCCCCAGGTCAATGCTCTCGGCCCAATTGTGCTCTTCCAAGCATTCCGCGAGCTCTTGAAGGCCAGCTCACTTCCCCGGTTCATAGCCATCACTTCAGGGGCCGGAAGCCTCGAGCTCATCGCATCGTCGCACGTGGACATTGGGCCATACGGCACGAGCAAGGCAGCGCTGAACTGGGTCGTCCGCAAGATCCACTATGAGAACGATTGGCTTGGTACATGTTTTTCACTCATAGACTATCTTCCCAAACCACCGTCTCACATGTTGACCTTTGAAATATAGTTGTCTATCCTCAATGTCCTGGTCCAGTCAACACCGACATGGGTATGCCACTTGCACTTCTAAATTCGATAATGCACACTAATAATTATGTGCTCTCTATAGCCAAAGAGGTGGCCGACGCAGACAAGACAGGTGTCATGAAAGATATGTTCAGCAAAATTGAACTGCGCAAGCCCGAGGCGGCCGCGACCATCCTCATCGACATCATTGATGCGTCTACGCGCGAGAAAGATGGAGGGCAGTTCCACAACATAAATGGAGGAAGGCACCCGTGGTGATTGGACATGTACGCAGTAACTTCTAAATACGTCGCATGCATAAGAGCATACATATGTGGAAGATTTGAATCCACCCACCAGCTAGATAGTCGTGTGTCTGTCCTCTACGTACTCTGACGTTCGTTATGCGAATAAATTTTAACACGTTTGAATTTCGTATAATAAATTATAATGCTACGGAACGTTCTCACTCACCAGCCAATACATCAAAGGACAAATGCGAAGAAAGGGAAGCGAGATTCTGACACTGAGCGAGAACGAACGGAATGAGAATGATCTGCATGTCCTGAATGAAATAGCAATGTTCAAGGCATATTAACATGTCAATCGAGGCGCCATTTCGTCGTTTCATAGTTGAGTCTTTTTTTAAAGCTTCTAGGACCTATGACCCCGATGTGAGTAGATGCAAACTGCTGAGGAGAAAAAGCGAACGAATGAACAAATGAACAGATGAACGAAGATGGATACGTCAAACTGGAGCCTCGATACGACGAGCACGCAGTTGATGGCGCAGATGTGTCCAGGGATGGAAGATAGTGGTAAACCAAGCAAAGGTTATCAGGACAACATACACCACTGAGAAGAGAGCACACAGACGACGCAATGAGACCGAGAAGAAAGAAAGCTAGTATTGACAACATTGCTATGCCCATCATTTAACCCATCGATAGCTTTCAGTCATTTTATAGCGAGAAAATAAAATCAAGACCAGTAGAGGAGCAGAGAATGACCATCTTTCGCGTGTTGTTGTAGTCAAAAGGCCCGGGACAAGACGCGGTGACGCGATTGCTCGCACGGACCCTCGGCTTACGCTGGCAAAGAGCTCGGCCCGAGTTCCATCTGGCCTCTTCCTTCCCTCACCGCCGGTCACCTTCGTGGGCTACGTTCAAGCTGACGCAGACGCTTTTCCTACGCAACGCCTTCACGAACTAGCCTCATCCTCTAATACTAATCCGTGACTTTAACGTTTAAAAATTTAACCTTGTAGTGTCTCCCATCAATGCCATCCGCCAACCCACCACCCACGCATCTCGACATGGCTGGTGTTCTCCGCCCATTGAATACCCCATCATTTCTTTAAGTGTTGCTCGCTATAGGCCGCATCGCTATCAAAGAGTAGTTATCGGAGCAGGCGGTATCAAAGTGAGTCCCTCTACCATTTGGACGCTCTCATAGAGCTTACATGTATCCGTTCTGTTTCACGTTGGGACTCCTTGAGTGCACACATTCTCATGCTCCGCAGCTGTATCCGAATATACCCGCTTCCTTTGAACGATCCACGCCCAAGGCTCAAGCTCGAGGTCCTGAATCCGACGCGCTGGCACCGTATCACACTAGTGAGTGGTCAACAGCAATTATATCTCCCCTTCTCCACCTCCTTCCACTTGCCGCACACCCCTTCCTTTCACTCTTCATAGCATTCGAGGGCCTTCACCCCGGAGGAGCGATCTATAAATAATGTTGCCCGCCCTGATGCGAGGCGTCCCGTGTGTGGATACGTTCTGCCTCGGCGGGCTTTGCACATTGCAAATTGTCTTCCCGGGGTTGTGGTCAATTGGATCCAGGCTAATAGGTGAGAAGATGGACGGGATGGGATGGGATGGGATGGGATGGGAATCATGGGATGGCTATATGATTTTTTTAATATCAAATATGCACTTTCAACTCGATCTGGGCAACGTTTCTGTCCTCGCATTTTTTCCTGTAGACCTTATCATCCTCATCTTCTCTGCACCATCCTCATCAGCCTATTTCGACGTTTTGGCATATGGGTGGGCGATTGAAGGTTGATCGAGGGAAATGGGCTGTGATGCAGGGTAAGTCTTCCTCGTTTCTTACGTGTTTTTGACTTCTTCCTCTGTCAGGCTCCTGTTTCTCTTTCTTTCAATTTCATGCTATCATACCCTCCTTAGTCCTCCCCGACATTCTCACTGACTTTGTATAACAGGGATTTTTCGGTCGCCATCAATGTCATTCATTTATTGGTACATAAATTTCGCAGGATCGATGGGAGCTCGTTCCGCAAGCCTTTCGAACAACCGGAATCGACCTGGTGCTTAGTCGAAGGCTGTTGGCGATGATGATGATGTGTCGTGCATTGTTCTCCTGTTCTGCATCCATCATAATCTCAAACAGATCGACGACGACAAGGGTTTGTCTTCCACATCCATTCCCTTCTTCCTTCCACAAACGCTTCCCTTCCAACCAGCTTTTCTCTGACAACAAGTTTCCAAAGCGGCTTACCGCGAGATAACGACTCTCAGATCGTCCGTCCTAAGAGGAGCAGGTGAGCGTTCCGCAACGTGGTTGAACAACGCGACTGACGAGATTCACCAAGTGCCCGCACGGACTGTATGAGTAAGATTGACGAGGACTACAAACATTTTACGGCATCCAAGGATACTGAGAGCGAGGATGAAGTCGAAGAGACCAGAGACGTCCGCTCACCGAAGGACGTCACTGGCATGGCCCGCTCGGTTGACATTCACTTCGACGCTTCCTGGCTTCAGCCCTAACTCACTGCCCACTAACCCGATCCTTCGGCGTCTGATAGTTGCGCCTCTACTTTTTGCGCCTCTACTTTATGTTCTAAGGTCTGAATCACTACATTTTCCGGACAGAGAGAACCGTATGATGGTTCGAGTGCCGTTGTGGTCATTACTACTAGACCGCTGAGCGCTGAACTCTGAACGCTGAGGAGCCGTAAGGTCCTCGCAGGTGGGCATATTCGCTGGAAATTGTGATATTCAGGTGCAGAGGGGCACGAGGGCTCTTGAGTGGATGGGTATAAGTGAGTTGCTCAGGCGCTTGCCGTTTCAAGTGCCGAGGTGTTGAATCTTTTGGTGCGTTGCTCTTTCGAAATTTTCGCTTTCTTCACTCACAATACATTCCCATCTCAGTCTCGATCTGAATACTCCCTCTTATTTGAAGCTCGGTGCGTCATTACCCAGACAAGTCTCCTCTTCATTGGTCGGACCCAAACAGAATGAAGAAACCCCGAATGAAGGATATTTCTGGTGTGTCCAGTGTACCACTTCCTCATTATATGTTGCTCAAATCATGTGGTTGATTGTCTGTCTACCCCAGGTCTCTTACACGATGCTTTTGAATTGTAGCGAGCTAAGAATATGGCAGTACCCATTCTGCTCACAGAAAATTCCCTGCCTCCTTCTCTCTACCTACTACCTTTGAGCCCACTGCCTTATGAGCTACTCTCCCCAGTTTTGAATGCGCCGGGTGGAAGATAAGGAAGTGACAATTGCTTGAGTGGTGGTGAGGTCTTGTCTCTGTGTTTGACCCATATTCGTTATTATAAAGCATTACTGCTATGTCACATTTATTGTCCTAGGACCTAATCTTGTCTTGATAATACTCGTATATATCTACTTTAAACACTAAGCCAAGAAGTCATTGACTAGTTGCACGTATCTGTCCTGCTCCTCAACGAAAGGAGTATGACTGGAGTTCTCAAATGTAACCCATCTAACCTTCTTGATCCCATCAAAGAATGGTTTTACGACAAAGTCTTGTGCGATATCTTTGCGCCCATTGATCACCAAGGTAGGAATGCGTACGAGGTGAAGACGATCAATAATTGTCCAATTGTTTAGAATTCTGCGAATGGAAAATTGAACACCGCACGTATGACATAATCGAAGACACGCACGGAGCTGATGCAACGGTAGGATCCCCATTTTCACTGAATACTTGCTCCATTGTGTATAAATATTCCTTCGGAAACGGTTTGACGGTACACCCATAGACGGCATGGAATTGCTGCAACGCCGCCCAGAACTGCTCCGGGTTCTTCATCCCGCTGCCCAACCCCTCTCGGACGTCTTTAGGGAACATCTGCATAAGCTTCATGTTTGACTGGTTCCAAAGTGCCGACGATGCGAGCGAGTTTGAAAAAATTAGGTGTTTCAAACCCCGCGGCTGCCTCCGGACCTCGAATTCGGATGCCAGGATCCCGCCCCATGAATGACCGCCGAGATTGAAGTCGTTGAGGATTGAGAAATGGCTCAGAAGGTTTACGAGTTCGTCGATAAAGAGGTCGACTGTCCAGAATGTGGGAGGCTTTTCTTTCAGGTGAGTAGAGCGCCCATTTCCGAGTTGGTCGTAGAGAATAACCGGGACATTGTGTTTCTCTGCAAGATCGGCGAGCGGAAGAAGGTAGTCGTGAACGAGGCCTGGTCCACCGTGTAGAAAGACGAGAGGTGTACGGGTGCGATTACCGAGGTCTCCAAAGAGTTTGTAGTATGTCTGAAATGTTTCGCCATCATACTTGAAGTCGATTTTCCCGTCGGTTTCCTTTGCATCGGAGGTGGTCATCATGAAGGTTAATAAATTGCGCTGGTGAGATGAGGAGTATGATGTCAGAGACGGCAGACTATTCAAACATATTGGACATACATATCTATATCGATTAAGAGAAAGAGAGGAAGGGAGTGGGGGTGAATAAGGAATAAGGAATAGTTCCGCTTTTCAAGCTCTTTATTTACGTCGGTGGGTTGGAGAAGATTGGTGATCAAAAGTTGATCGGCTGACTCAATCAACTTGTCTCTCCATCTTTCTGATGCGCGCAGAAACCCACACTACCATAACGTTTGGTAAATTTACCATGTGGTATGCGCCAACCGGCGTGAGCGTCGCTGCGAGTATACACATGAATGGCATTACGAATGACGATCACAAGGTAGGTAACTTATTCTAAGTGTGGCCATCTTATTTAAGTGGTGTTCGAGGTCGGTAAATACCGAAGTGACCTTTTGGCGACCTTTTAGGATCCTCGATACATATCTCGATGCAAGCATGCGAATTGTTTGTATAACTAAAAAGTAACGAGCAAATCGGTGGTGAATGTATTCTTGGATGCGATCACTTCACGCCGACTTGTGCGGAATTTGAACTCCGCCACCTCCCACGTATGATGATAATCGACGGGCGCCTAATGTTCGTATTCCAACTTGCCTCCTACCACTATGTCAGCGTCGAACGTGATTACATCCGAACAGAAAGTATCGGGAAAATGTACGCATCTTGTATTTCTTACGCTTTCTCCTACCTTCTGATTGACTGACGTCGCGCCCTCGTTTAGTCTGCGCCCCCGACGCCGACCTCATCTTCGTGTCATCGGACAACGTCGTGTTCAAGATTCACTCAATGTATGTTACCAAAGCAATAACTATGGGCTTTCCAAGCGTTTCCGAGAACATCGCCATCGGATCAGAGCCCGTACGCCTGTCTGAACCCGCAGACGTACTCGAAGTGCTCTTCCAATTCGTCGAGCCCCCCGACGAATCTCAGAACTATCGCCAACCGTCAGTATCGAATTTGGACCCCATTATCTTCTTGGAAGCCGCCGAGAAGTACATCATATATGGAGCGGTGAATACCTGCTTAGCCCACATGCCGTTTGTGTCGCGTTTCATCTCTCTTACAAAATCGGTGATCTAATGTTGAGATGTCAAAGGCTTATAGCAGATGAATTTCCCACTTGAGACTCTCAATCATTGCGCAAAGCATGGCTATACCGATCTTGCTGATCGTGCCGCTGAACAATCAATCGCAAAGCCACTGAATGAGGCCGCCTTGAAGCTCACTGTGCCAGGGTTATTATCGAGATGGGTACTTCCTAATTTATAGGAGAAATTTTTGAGAGTCTGAATCATCTATATGTAGCTGATATACTACAGTCAATGGCGTACTGTAGCCACCTGTGCATCTGAGACCTTTCTTTCCTGTGTAGCATCATCTCCTTCATATTGTCGCCTATGGACTCTTGCCGCTGCCTCGTATACTCACCAATTGAACAACAATCCCCTGACTATCAAAAAAAAAACCATCACTTCCAAGCGACATGATATCAATCAGATGTGGAAAATGTTCGTGCAAAAAGCTACCCCACAATTGGCCAGAATGGGCCGACAATCTTTGGGATGTATCTTTTGGATCTTTTCGTAAACTCAGTGCTATCGACGGATCAAAACAGTTCTAGATTGTTGTAATATATAGATCATAACTCTCATTACGGATATCATACTATAGCAATGCACAATTTTCTCATTTGAACATATATCGTCAGCCGGGGATGCTAATTTCCAAGATACAAGGCTCTGCTTGCACCTATATTTGACCCCACGAATACCAGTTCAACGTTCCAGTAGAGCCGGCGATGTACGCTACGGAACAACAGGGACATATCAAAATGTAATCAACGACAAGCATTTGGTGTCGCCTAAGAAGAAACCCCAGCGTCGAGTGCTGTGTTAAGAATTCGAATATATCTGTGGGCGCACCAGCAAGCCAACACCCTCAAGAAATAGAGTTATCACTGTCAATCATCGAAGCCTATCGACTTTATGAGCACGAACCGACATGTCACACATTCGCGGACTCGAAGGCGCCCAGTTAGCGAGCCTTGAAAAATGCCACGCAACGTCCAAAGTCACCCCATCGAGCACACACGTCTAAGGACCCAGTCTGAGCCATACATCGCCCATACAGTAGCGTGAATGGAAGAGAGAGACAGACCAATGTCGATACAGGATTCAGAGTGAAATGACTAAGGGAACGGAGCAAAGCAATAACCAGGTGAACCACGCACTGAAGGACCGTCCACCCACGTCCGAGGCTCGAGCGCGATGAATCGAGCGCACATACGATCAGATAAGTGAGGCGTTCGCTTTGTTTGCATCACTGATACGATGGAGGAGAGGCTCAGAAATTGCAAGACATGAGCAAGACGTCCTCAGACCTAATAAAAGAAACTCCCCTCGCCACTCTCCATCCGCCTCCGATTATGGACTAACTCGATCCAGAAGTTCAAACCCAGATGTCCGATTCGAAGCAAACACGGAGGAGACGCCCAGCGGATTCCCGTAAGTACTAAGTTTCGTTGCAAAACCCAATCACAAGCAGATCAGTTGATGAGATGACTCTAGATGAGAAATTAGAATGTTAGCGAAGCGCAGGAGAATGAAGCAGGTGGGTATTGAAGGGTCGAAGTGACTAACCAAAGACGAGATAAGAGGGAAGGACGAATGAATGCACGATGAATGAACGAACGAACGAACAGACGGACGAGAAAGACGGCACCAACAAAAAATGCGGACGAAGGGGGCCGATTCAGACTCACCTCATTATCTCCCCCTGATCTACATCCAACCGCCAACGTCAAAGGGGTAGACGAAACCACGCCGTCCGTTGGACACCGTACTGCCCAACGAAATAAAATTGACAGTGACGGGAGGCCACGCGTCGACCGAGGTGCTGCTCCTAGTAGTCCACGTGTATGAAAGGCTAATTTTGCATGCATCTGCGGAGGGAACGAGACGATTGCGGGTGCGTAGTGGGGCAGACCTGGTAGAGAGCTTGGTTAATGAGGCTGTTAGAGAGAAACGAACAGAGAAGATAGACTGGGCAAGGTGAATGATGAAAGGGATTGGCATACGTCAAGGTAGTGAGTTGGAGTGGAGACGTGAGTGGAAGGAGGGTAGTAAAGCAAGGAAGGGAGACAAACCTCCGTCACGAGTCGCGCTCTACTCTCGTGGGCCATCCGGAGCGCCTTGTCTATGGAGTTGGTGTGAAGCTGAACCGCGAGCAGATTGCAGCTGAAATGGGTTATCGCAGAGGTAGAACCAAGGTCGAATAAACGATGGAGAGCGTAAGCGAGAACGAAAGCAGAAGAAGAATTCCTTGGACACTGAGATGGTAAAGTAGTGTTGGAAGGACGACGTGAGAGAGTCAAAAACGCACAAACCGAATGTCGGAGCGGAGTCTGAAAGCACCCTTTCTTCCCTCCCCACAATGCCACTCTGCACCATCTATGCGCGCACCTCGCTCGCCTACTAATACCTGCTCTAGAACGTTGCATACATTGGGTCAAAGATTTCAGAGGATAAGGTGAGCAGCATCCTAGCATTCACCGTGCTCTAAGCTCTTCTCTCTATCTTCTAGTATGGCCCCTCGCATTTCCCATCTCCTCCCCTACATCGTTTATCCAGGTCTCTCCCGACCTCCTACGAGTTGTCCTCCTTATCTACTTCCTCTTTAATTCTACTCAAACTTCTGCACAAAAAAGCACCCGTAGTTGCGAACATGAATACCTCGCCGCCATTTGTGCGATCCACTCTATGTACGACGCGCACTCAGGCCAAATATGTGGAATTTCTGGTGCAGTTACTGAGTATTGGGTACTAGAGCGACGCGAGGTAGCATAGCTTGTATGACATCGGCATAGGCCGCACCCACAGAGACTTAAAGAGAACGAAAGAGCCAGAGGCTTGTACTATAGATTCCATTGATGACATTCTCGAAACATATGCATCAAGCAATGAAATTTGATCCGGAGCTCCTGATGTATCTAAGCCCACGTCCCGCCCCATCCCTCGCAGTAGCCATTTCCAAGAAACAAATATATAGAGTATATCAAATGAGCATTCCCATCTCGAGCCCACAGACGATCACAGAAGGCACCAGCAGCGCTCAGAATACGCGTCAAAAAAAGAGAATCGTCCCAGCCTAAGCGCGGCGTAAGAACCGTCATGCGTCTGTGGACTCGGGGAGGTTTGTTGCTCATGGTCATGGCCAATGCTGAGGTCATCGATAATATCGGTGCCGAATACCAACAATCCCAGTGCCAAACATTAACGAACCCATGAAAGTTTCGTGGATTTGATCAACGGCAAGCTGGGGCTGGGCAATTATCCTACACGACAATCCGACCCAACAGCCTACCGCTCGCCAAGTTCCTGCATTCGCGGACTCGAAGAAGCTTCAACGGATGTCGATGTGACGGGCTGCGCAGGGGGGTTTAACATAAATTTAGCTGTATGCGGGAACGATGATATAGATAGATTTGAACATGCGCCTAGGCTTACTTTAATTGCGCGCCATTCTATCAAGTCCTGTGAATGCGAACTGATGTCGCGGCGGCACTTATATCTAGAAAGATAAATGAAAAACTGAATAACTCGATGAAGAATTGGTGAGATCGAACAACTCACCGTTCCTTCACAATCACGAGAAACAACGTCCAGATCGCGGAGAAGTACCTCTCCCTCCAACGTATCTTGGTACTTCATCTCGTACGGGGTAGTACGCAGCCCGAATGCGACCCTAACAGAACAGCGGCCACAGCTTACGAAGTAGAATAGCTGCGCGGGACGCTCCGTTCATCAATTTCACAGCTGCGTACTCTACCGATTTCAAAGGAAGAAAGGCGCTCGTTTTAGTCAGACAAGTACGCAGGATTGCACGATCATCGTTATCAGATCCCATCGATTATTGCAGCACTAATCATACCATGGGTTTCGATGTAATGCACCTAAAATTGAATCACATGCCCGATGCCGCATGTGAGCAGCATACACGACAATTGCTCGGTTTCATGTACAGAGCCCATGGTATGACGTGCGAGCGGAGCGGTGAGGGCGAGGAATGCGATGTGGCAAAGATGAAATGGATGACGCTACCGCATAAGAAAGAGAAGTGCGTACAGCATAGGATAGATAGATAGGACGGATCGATAGGATTCACTCACCATGCAGCACCCACTCTGCCCGAGGGTTCGAACCGTCAATCAACGTATTCTCCCTAACTTTTGCATCCGATAGTGCTTCGGAGATGCTCAGCTGCACGTGGATGAGACACGGAACGAAACGGAATCATTTCATTTTCGAGACGAGGAGGAGTCCGTTATCTGACAAAGTTTGGCGGCTTGAATAAAGCACGAGAAACGTGAGAGAGAAGCGCAGAGACGTGACTTACCTTGAATTATCGCTCTCCATTCACATCCAGCCGGAAATGTCAAATTTAGGGGGGTTGACGATACACCGTTATCGCCTCTGATCGCGCAGGGAAACGAAGATGGGATCTCGCGCTAAAAGCACAAAAGCTGCGTTGACGAGGGTTGTATGCAGGAACGACAACAGCGCATCAGTGTTGTAGATGGGTTGTTCAGCTACTCTGGTAGGGGAGTCCGTTTCAGATGTACAGGATGAAGGGAGAAAATGAGCACGAAAAAGGGGGAGCGAAGATCAACAGGGATTCGGGAAGGAAGACGGAAGGAAAGGGTAGACGAAAGATAGAGAACGTACCTCAGGATAGATCCACAAGCACCTCGCGGACACAACCAATTCTAGAGCAATCAATGAACAGACGGCAGAGGATTTGACGGAGACCATTCGAGATCAAACGAGCGCGTTAACGGAAGCCAAGGTGGAAGGGCCCGTTGCGCATGATGTGTAATGATCAGTGTTAACGAAATCAGAGACGTATGCACTATATACAAGGGAAGAATGTAAGAAGTACATGTCCTGAGAAATGAGAGAGAGGATAGAGACGTACCGTTACGCTACGCCTCTCCTCAAACAAACTGTGGTCAAATTGACGAGCCAGCACTCCGATTAGACTGATCTCCCAGAAAAGAAGGTCTCAAGGAAAGGTCGCATAGATGAGACAGCTGTGTTCAGAAACAAAAGGATAGCATAGACACTGTGGAGGAAAAGACAGCGAGTGTCGAGCACTCCGTCTGCGCCGAACGTCGGAGCGGAGTTTGAACTCGATCTTTCTTCCGTCCCCTCACCCGGCTGCACATCCATTCTGCATTCTCTTCGCTTATTCACTCGTACGCCATGATATTTACACGGGGACTGTGGATGACGGGTACAAATGAAGTGGGAGGCGAGGAAGTACAAAATCTCAACGCACCGGTGGAGCTGACAGCACCACATATTCTTATCATGATCTCTGCCTCATCCTCTCTCCCATCTCCAACGTCTGCTATTCTATATACATGCATATCTCACTATCCAATCTTTCCAGCTCCACTGCATTTCCTCCTTATTCGAACTCCTCCTCTTCCCTCCATATTGTTATCATACACCAACCCCGCGTGCGATCCCATAGAAGCCGTCGACGCCAGACACGCACTTTATCAGACACAGAAAACAGGATGTACACTCCATATGTGTGCATCCCGACTCTATCTGAATGAGCATGCATAATTTTTGGCGCGCCACTGCTTCTCTTGCGACCCGCCGCTGAGGTGTTCCCCGCTCTATCATTCCCACTCGATTCAAGCTTCAGCTTCATTCCTGACATCCCCGCTAGAATCCTCATCAAAATCCTGACCTTCATCCCCCCATCGTTCCAACTTCTTTTCCATTCTCAAACTCCCTTTACCTGTGTCCTCGTCTCTGTCTCTTGTCCCTCTCCATCGAGTCCGCAGGGTTTTACGACTTACTGCATATCCCACCTACCGCACCATGTGCCTACCCATCGGCCTTGCATGCTATGTATCCGGGCGGGTGTGCGCTATAATTTCCCGCGTTGAAACTCTGTGGACTTCTTGCTTTTCGAGATCACGAGAGATTCGAGCGTGTCGTCCCACGCGCTTACAATGTTATGCGAGCTATGGTACCATGTCTAGGCTTGCGGAAGTACTGGGAACATTCTGAAGAAAGTAAGCACTAGCGAGATTGTTACCACAACCGACGAGATCTGACGGCACCGCAGTTTCTCATTATACCCTCTCCTCACTTGGCTATTACACCAGTACGTCTCTTCCGTCCTCTCTTTCTCGTTTCATCTCCCCCATCCACATCGCCTTCCGCGCCTATACGCCACCCCAAATGCGCTCCAATTGAAGCAGTAGATGTCAAGGGGCTATTCCATCAGAGACAGGGGATGCGCAAGCCGCACGCATGTGCATCTTGACTCTCTGATTCGGGCGCTTTGTCTCTATCTCGTTGCTTCATTTGCTGCACTATTGGGATATTCCATGCTATAGTACTCCCACACCCCTTTCCAGCCCATCCCTCACCCCGAATCACTACCCCACGACCATCATTCCTAACTGTGCATGCTCTTCAGCGCGTTGACGCTTCCAAGTTGTGCGCTCTTCTCTTATATCCAATCTCACCTACTTACTCCAAGAGCTCCCAGCAGTGGGCATGAAATGAGTTGCAATTGCCAGAGGCAGAGACGAGGACAGGCACTATCTATATATGCGTCCATTCACGCTCTGGCTCTCCAATTTTCCACGCTGCTGCTACATGCCACCGGGGTATGTATGCATTTGGGATCATCGCACCCCCGTCTCTCCTTCGTATTCCTACTCAAGTAATTAGATCAAAATATGCCTACAGGCGTCATTAATTCTATCTACGGATCTGTATTTCGAAGACGACATTATCAAAAAGAACCTACAGAAAAAGTGTTCCGTCACCGTTGATCATCGAGTCCACAACTTATGTAGAGTCACTCCAGCGACTCATGCCAGCTCATCGCCCACCAAATTCATGAGCACAAACTGACGCGTCGCATACCAAGCTCTACAGATTTGCAGACTCGAAGACGCCCAGTGAAAGGTCACGACCAAACATCCTGGGAGTAGAGAAAGAAGATCTGCTTTATCACTCACCGAAGGTTTATCTACCCGCCCTAGAGACTAGTGGGTATTGATCGAACGCATATTCGTCGAGGCATCTACTATAAGAATTTGTCTTATTCTTGGATCGACTTCTCAATAGGACGTCTTTCGGCGGTGGTAGCGGAAAAGATGTGGACGAAATTAAACGGACGGGAGAAGATTCAGGCCCGGACTCAATCGCGCACTCCTCCCTCCTTTGTGGACCCCTACGTGCATCAAGATTCCTAGACCTCGAGCTGACAGTAGGTATTGATCCTTGCATTTCGTTGCTCCTGTTGTCCAAGTATCTCTTCATGTTTGACGCTTCCTAAATAAATAGACGTCGCGCTCGTTCCGAGGCATTATTTTCCGCGTGAGGTCTGTCCAAGACCGTCGCCTGATGGTAATGAGTAATCTGGGATGAGACCTTTTCAAAATAATTAATGTGACGGAAAAGCCTAACAGGTCTCAACAATCTGCCTCACAGGACCGTCTGGACTGCTAGTGAATGATGAGGAATCCATTGTGGGAGACGGGGAAGAGAAACTGGGAATAAGATCAGCACAAGAGGCAGCAGAATCCGAATGACTGACATTGAACGTCTGAATGTACAGTTAAATAAAATGGAACGTACAGGCGCCGCTCGATAGAGTGAGTGCAAATACATTTGCATAAAGGAGGCGCCATTCATCGTTCGCTTCGTTAGCTTCATGGCCACGCGCACGAAACTGACTCCCTCCTGATCCCTTAACATCATCCGGCTCCGACCTCGCTGACGCGATCCCATCTCTCCGATCTCGGGTGTACAGCTCAGAGACAAACATAGAGGCTCTGTAATCCGCTCCGCTGTGCTGCCCAGATTTCCGCGGTAAGTCGGCCCGTTCGCGCGTTTTTCGTCGTTCCGTTCAGCCTTTTTCAATTTTTTTAAAAATTCCATTTCCCTCCTCTTCGACTAATCATTTCCCGCCTTGTTGCTCTCATTGGCCTCCGTGTTGACTATCTCGCTAATGTGGCGTCTTTCCTAGTGATACCGTTAACTGATCTGCGTACTACGCAAAGTAACTCCCTCAATCCACCTCCAGCCGCATCAGTCGAATGCGACCACACCGTCCATTTTTCCGTTGTCCATCGTCCAACCGTACAGTTCAATGAGATTGAGATGTGTGCGTCGGCGAAGGGAAGAAGGTGTCCGAGGTGTTGTGGGGCGAGCCTAGTAAGAAAGTAAGAAAGTTCGTTAGCCAGAGCGTCGTATCAAGGGGATTGTCGAAGCGGGAGGGAAGAATGAATAAGATATGGGAAGGAAAAATCAAAGTGGAAGGGAGGGGCGGAGAGCGGGAGGGAATAAGCACGACGTACATACCTCAGGCCGCATCCAGATAATCCAGCAGATCACCACACATACGAGACCTGCGTCGGAACATCCCCCATCGTACTACTTCAGGAACGAGGGTTCCAGCGCGGTGGATATCGACACGCAAGTCGACGGAGAGTAGGCGTCGGTGGGAGCTTTGGGAGGTACAACTGCCCTTTAGTTGACGTTTCTACTGAGACGTACAGTGTGCGTCGACATAGGGAAGGAGGCGAAGATTTTATCGACAGACGATGACGAAAATCGAGAGGTCGTGTCGCGTGGGGTCGGGCAACTCAACATCGAGGCATGCGTCAAGGCGGAATAACCGACGGAGACGAAGTGCATGAAGCAGCCGGAGAGCGGAAAGACTCAGTGCAGGACTGCGCCAACCACGTTCACAGCCTGGCTGGGACTCCAAAATCAGTGGGGGGAAGGAAGGGAGTGGGAGAGGATATAAGGGAGCCAGGCTATCTGCAGAGTTCTAGAAAGAACGAAGGTATCGTAAAGGTGGGCTGAATAAGGGAAAAGGTAAGAGACGCTACGAAAGAGAACAGTGACGTACGCAAAACCATTTTCCTCCAGGTAGCACCCAGTTCACGATGAAGTAATGGATGAGACGAGGAAGTCGCAAGCCGCTAGTCAGCGAAATGAGACGAGGACGATGTGAGAGTTTTAGGGACGAAGGTCGGAGCGGAGTTTGAACCTACCTTTCTTCCCTCCCTCCCACAGGGCGCACTGATCTCTGCGTTCACCGGTCTCTGGCGTACTATCTTTCTCTCAACTAGTGCTGGTGGTTTATACGTAGAGTGCATGACATGGGGTGATTATTGGAGAGGGTAAGCACCTTTCACCCTCCCAGCGCGGCAACAAGTCGACAGTGTCTCAGGAATTCGTTCATCGTGTTTTTCCCCCTCGTCGTCAATGACCGCTCTCATTGCCCTATAATTTCCTGTCCATTATTTACCCAAGCCTCTCCCTCCTTCTCTCCCTCCGCTTCATTCTACTATTGCACAAACAACGCACCCGTAATCTTGAATGTGAACACTTCTCACCAGCCACTCGCGGGCTCCCAATGTGCACTACTCGCATACAGGATCAGCGTGCTGGCTGTCGATGCGCGGTGGCGTTTAAGACCACGGGTTCTAGAATGGCAAGTTGTCGATCTTTTTGTGGCGATGTTATCTTGCATCCCGTCCCCCAATCCCGTCCTCGTGCCCCATCAAACATCCGTTTCCCTTGCGCCCACACACTGGCTCCCTTTGTCCGCTATCAGGCCCATGAAATTCACCGACAGAACAAGAAGTGCGCCTGCAGTGGATCGTTAAGAGCGATCCGTATTCAAGACGTGAACTTCTTGCGTCGTCCATCTGTATGGATTGACTCCATAGGCCTGAGCTTGTCACAGTTACCGGAATACATATCATCATGATCTGACTCTACCATCTTCAATATCCTACCCTTTCCTTGCCCCATACCCCGTATCCTCTTGTATGTCCCACTCTGCTCGTTTTCTGGTTCAATCGTCATAGAACATTGAGTCCGCAACTGACAAGTTAAACACCCACAAACCTAGCTCCTGCGCTGTGCTCAGTACCGCGACAGCGGGCCTGCGGACTCGTGTTGTACTGTGCGATATGCAGATTCTGTCGAGCTCGTCGAATGCTAGTTAGACTCTTCATATCTCCAAACATACGCTCGTCACGACCATCTTACTTTACATATCTTCGCTTGCTCGCGCAATAACTCTCCCTTCGGTCAACTGGCGTTTACTATATACATATACCTATCGACGCACTGTCGTGTGCGACTTCTGGCGCAACGCGTATCCCGCTTCGTCCCCGCCTTCACTGCTGCGACGCCTCTCAACTCTTCGAAGCTTTGAATGTATCGAGTAATCTCCCCTCCCCCCCACAAATTCATCTCTGCCGCGCTCTGCATTGCCATTCCTCCATCCGCCTGCCTGTCCGCATTCCCTCTCTGCCTGTGAAACGTCGTGCGTTGAAGGGTCTCCAGATGGGTGCATCCACGCGCCTGATGCATACACTCCTTCAAGGTGTCGGCGCAGTTGACGTTTTACGTGCTTGTGAGCTTCGAGGGTCGGTTAAACCGCGATGGGAGGGGCAGGGCGCGGAGGATAAGAGGAGGGCGGGGGCGCGCAACTAGAGCGAGGGTTATGTAGCCAGAGGGCGATCACAAGGTGCATGCGCGCTTAAGCACTCTCACGCGGCTCCAGTTTAAGCGCCCAACCGGCTTGATCGCGAATCGTTCCCTTTGTTTGGCTAGATTAGATTTATTCAGATAAGATATGATTAGATTGGGTGTAAACTACAACGCGAGGCGTTCGTGAAAGAGAAGTACCAGTACAACACGACCATTGCCTCGCATCCCATGTGTGTTTCTATTCAAGTCGGATTGGACTGCTCGAACGCTCGACACGCTTGTGCCACGCACAGAGAGGTGCGTTTCCCCATATTTGATGCGTAGGTCGGGGAGTGTTTCTCTCCGTGACAAGTGGAATGTTCGCCAACACGTGGTTGATTGGTTGGACGTTGGCACACGCGGAGATTCAAAGTCTTCGTTTTATCATACATAACTCCTTCCTCCCCTTTCACGCAGGTTCGGAACGTCATGTCATCTGCTGCTCTTCCATGTCTCTTCGAAGGCAGCCCGCCTCTCAACACTGACATCGCTGGCATCGGTATCCGGGTGTCGACGTATGTTCAAGCATTTCTCTCCAGTGAGTTATGATTCTGTCTGATATCAATTCTTCCATGCTCAGATTCAGTCAGTCGTTACAATGACGGTATCACCGTCATTGACCGAAATATACAGCCAAGCTTTCCCGTATATAATAATGAATATCTCTGTCACCGTGGCCGCGCTCGCTCTTGGCTTCTCTTCAGAGCCTCAGATTACCTTACAAGAGTGCGTCTAACACCACTGTTATTGAAGTCACTTTCACGCAATAACTAGCCACTATGTTCATTGAAGTGCCACCGTCGCATGGTACTTCACCGTCATCCCACTGATCATCCACATCATCGCGGGCAAGACGTTGGCGAACCGCAGAAAGCGATACAACGCTATAAACATGAGTTACTGGGACATCATCTCTCACCTCGTGTCCATGTCCGTCATGTATATTCTCTCAGCTTCGTTCACGTTAGCCGTTTTCCGCCATCACGAGACATTCGGGAGCCATCCAGAGTGTAATGACGCTGCGAGGATATTTTTATTCGGGACGCACACGATATCACATCGGTGGTTCGTCGCCCTGGCCGTGATATATGCGCTCATACTGGCTTTTATGTTCATCCCCATAATCTTCTTCCTCGTCTTTATGTGCGTACTCTCTATGAAGCCGATGGCTAATGAAGAGCGGCGGGAGGTGAAGCGCCAGCGCCAGGCCGACCAACTGGTACGTTTACTCAAAAGCGACTCCTCCATCTCCACTTTCAACTTGTCTAACTGTATGCACCTTCACTCTACAGATCGCTCAAGCCAATGCAAAACGAAATTTCCGCGTCGACTACCGCATCCCAGTCATCGGTTTCATTCTGATAGTGATCTGGATCACTTTCACGGAGCTAACAGTCGCCAAAAACCGGTTCGCACCGCAGGAGAGTGCCTCCATGTGGCAGTTTGGACAGATATTCCCGCTTATTATTCTTGCAGTCCCGCTCCTCGCCACAGTCAGGACAGTGATGGAGTTTGTCAACAACTCATTGGGACAGAGGGCGGAAAGGGTTCGCGATGGAGAGCCTGGAGGGCGGGATGGAATTGGCGCAAGCGTGAATAAGGTGCTCCCTCAGAAGGAGGAAGTGGAGGAAAATTTGCCCTCCTCGGGGAATGTCTAAATTTTTTTGTTGATAGTGACTCTTTTGTGAACAACGAGCACCTAGTAAAATATATTCATCACTGCAGAGAGCTCACCGGGTTGAGATATCCTTGAGCTTGTACTTACTTCGAAGTTATCGCCCCGTTGTTGCATCAAAAAAATTCAACTCCGCGCGAAATGCGTGTTACCTCCGTTGCCTCCTGCCACGACGTTCGTTTATCGATTTGCAACTGGCTCTCTAGTTGTGCTTGCGTCCATGTAACAAACCTCCTCATCGACATCGATCATCTTGCGTATAGACCCAGCTATCATCCTACGTAGGGTGTGCATTTCATTAGCGTCGTCATCGCACTGACACCGTGGTGCGTCCCTTCAGTATATCTTCTACAGCCCGCTGAATACCTCCGATATATGCTCATAGCTAACGCTATAGAACTTTGAACTTCAGCGCTGCGTCATGTATCTGGCCTCTCCGTTCCTGTCGGCTATCCTCCCTCATCCAATCTCCGCATCTGCGCTTTCGTTTCTCCGTCCCCGTATCACAGGCTGTTCTGCAATAAGTATACGACGACGCTCCGCGGCCCGCCTGCGTCACCCGAATGGAGCCTCTTGAACCCAACTTTACCGTTTTCATCTGCTGAGCGTGCTAGACCTCGAGAAAAACCCACATCAACGAGGAAGGAGGCAGAACCCGGTTGCTTCCGTTCTCGTCGCCTTCGTGTTGCGGTGGGAGATCCCAGAAGAGAGAATAGGAGGAACCATGGGGCTGTGTCATGCGAGGGCGAGTAGGCGTTCTTGGGCGAGAGTGGGTCGGGCTGTGAGCTGCGTTCTCACAATAGTATACAAGGTATGTGTTTTGTGCATTTTTTGCTCTCCATCCGTGGTCTAACGAACAATTAGGCCACCTGCACATTCGTTGGGACTAGGTTCCCAGGCGTCCAGGTTCCGCTACTCCCAGTGACGAATCACCTCGAGTCTCGACTGACGAACGGTGAATACTGAGACTCCTCACTGACCCGCACGTATCCACCATTCTGTCAGGGCCTGCTTCCTCTCTGCCACCCCTTCTACTCATCGTATTACAAGCTCTCAGAACACACAGGGCGATGATGCTCTGTTTCCTGGTGCGACCTCTTACCTTCTGCATCACCGTCTTTCGACTGATCAGTTCGCTGAAGACCTGGAGCAAGGGTGGAATGGGCACAACTTCGAAGAGACGGTGGGATCGGCGCTTCTATTATGGGTCGGGCTGCTCTTGGTAGAGAAGCAGAGGGATGATAATATTGAACATTGAGTCTTGCGGCTGGACCTTCGATGACGAGAATGGAAGTGACCATAGTATACAAGGTGCGTGCTTCCTGTATTTTTTCCTCAGCATCCATGATCTAATGAGAAATAGTTGTATCATGCGCAATTGCTTAGGACGAGATTTCAACGAAGGCGTCGAGGTTCCGCTACTCCGAGGCGCCTTCAAGTTGGCTGTCGATCAGCGAACGTCGAATGTCGCGTTCAAGAAACGGTGACCGTTGAAAGTTGAATGTCGAGATGGACGTCGGAGGATGGAGGCTCGAACCGTGTACGCCTGCATCTGCGATTGATATGCGTTCTCGCAGGTTGCCTTGCTTCGAAGTTCGGGGATGGTTAATGTATTTTCTTTATGCGCTTTTTATTCCTTCGCTAACGTGTTTATGCTTCAATTCGCGCTAAATGACAACACGCTAGGCTCTTCAAGACTGTATTGCACTCCGCTGGGTTCGATGCGTCTTCCAAAAGCTTTTGGTCGTACGCTGGTGTTCTTTTGGCTTTGTCTCAACTCAATAGGCTCCGGTGGGCCTTGTTCCATCTGTCGTGATGTGCGCCTATTCTCTGCCGTTGTGTGGCACCCAGGCTGTACCGGAACCTGTTCGCTTTTCGTCCCTTCCCTCGCCTTTCTCAGAACACGTGGCAGATACTCTCAGCAACTCGCAACTACGATTGATTGAGTTCATACCTTGAATGGGAGAAACTACAACCGTAGCACCCCCAAGAGCTACTTCGTAATCAGAACAAAGCAAGCAAACGCAACGCGCAACCACGTTCCCTTGTTCTTCCACCATCGCCTCAACCGGAACAAGGGAGGTAATTTCTTGACATGTACACACAATAGTTCTGTATGGCTGATTAGCTTGGAAGGTACCAGAAAGTACCCCGAATTGTCCGCTGACCGACAATTCTAACCATACCCAAATCAGCATCTATATTATATTTCGGCGCAGTATTAGTCAATTGAAGATAGGAGTTTATGCTATCCGGGGATCCCATGTTCAATCATCCCTTATATTTATGCCGTTGTTCTCATAGCTGAAGCAACGACGAGTATTTAAAGCGTTGATTCGAATAGTATCTGGCAGACACTACCGAAGTTTCTTTTCTGAGGGTAAACTCTTCTCTCTACTACGACAATGGTTCCCGCTCCGAACTCTCAGCGTCTCTCCAGTCCCATCAGAATCGTTCCTAGCGACCTTCTTAGGAGAATATTTATGCACTGTCTTCCAGACCAGCCCGCTCGAGAAACGCCGCGCGAAGAGAGACTCGTTGCCATGATTCTCTGTCACGTCTGCTCGTCCTGGAGACACCTCGCACTCTCCTACGCCAACCTGTGGCAGTATCTCGCATTTGACTTCAGGATATTCGGGATAGCCGACGAAATGGATGACGAAATGGACGACGAAATGGACGACGAAATGGACGAAACAAACGGCACACTTGGATGGGCATTTCTCGGGCGCGAGATCGACTTGATTCGGTGGTGGAAGAGTAACCTAGGCTCTATCCCTCCGATTATTCACTTTTATATATTCATAGAAACGACATCAAAGTATCGGAGTGATGTGTCCCTCGTCGACGTGGAAAACGACGCGGACCTGAACCTTGTATTGGACAAAGATGTGATATCTTTTCTACTGGAGTATGCGACTTCCGCATGCCTTCTCGATCTCGATGAATTCTTCTCTGATTACATTGAACATAGGATGAGGGATGGTGAACATTTCATCTTTCCAAATCTACGCACCTTAGTTGCATGCACCACGCACCAGGAAACTCCGAAAGAACACGAGAATTGTTGTTTTTACAATGCTCAAGCTCTCGCGAATTCCGTTTCAGCTCATAATTCACCTCATTCCGGACCCAGAAGCCTCTACATTATTAACCACGAAATACCGGATACCAAAATCATTCCAATTCTCTGGTCTACTATAACTCATCTATGCGTGCAACAGATTCATACAATACGCGACGAATTCTGGTTTTCGCTGATCCGCTCATTTCCCGGGCTTCAATGGGGGTCGTTTTTTATTGAAGCATTTGTATCCGACGCCAACACGCGAACACCAGAGACGTGCATCCTTCCCCATCTTGGCACACTTATTCTGGATATTATCGAGTCCCCGGCCCCAATGAACTTTCCATTGACAAAAATGTTTGTGGCCCTTGAGCTTCCTTCCCTGCACAATCTTTCATTAGCTTCGTGTGCTGCGTGGGGTGATGAGGACGCACTCATTGAACTTTATTTAATGCTTCGATCCACACCTGCCGTCCAAACACTATTTCTTGGAGAAACATTTCGTTCTGCATACCATACTGACAGTAACACCCGCCTCACCGGGAAAAACGATCCAATTTGGAGACGTGCTAAGCGCCTCGTGCATCTCAACTTAGCCCTCCCCACTCGGTGCAGTGCAGTGTCCAACATGAAGGCGGAGCTGGACAAATTCATTCGCATCCACTTCTTTTCCAAGCACAACTGCTGGCTAGAACTTGCAAACCCGTTGTGCCCGCTGCGAAAAATTACCTTATTCGACGTTACAGACAACAAACATCAATACAACTTCGTGAAAGCCTGCGTAGAGTCAAGCCTCGAAAAGTACAACGACCATGTATCACTCGGGAACGTAGCCTTTGAGGTTGCTCGGTACTCCGCGAAAGAGTATAATGCTGCTTCAGACTTGATTATTCGACGTTTCTGAATGCTGATAGTACTACTTCTACTTAAATATTTCGGTTATCAGCTTGTTAAATTCTGTTGTCCATATGTTTCTATGACTATTCGCGCGCCCATTTCACGGAAATATACCCAAATTTATGTAGCTAGGCACGATAACCAATTGCTCAGCCACCAGTCGCTCAAATATAAGCTCAACGACCGTCCCTGGACCTCAAGGCCTAATATGTAAAAGCATCAGGTCTAAAAGCACCCTGTGCTTTCTGTTTGAAGTGCCTATCTTTCCACGCTGAAGGAGTTGATGTGTGTCTCGTGAACTCATATATGCGCATGCATTCTTATTTGAATCATATATATATATATTTCGATCACAGGAAGGTCATGTAAAGTAGGCCGATATTGACCTGGGAACAGGTACATAGGTATTTTTTTGCTCCACGCTTGTGCGTTCACCACCCGTTCTCCCTCTATCAATGAACAGACCGCCTTTATCCCGTCGAAAATTGGGATTCGACGCAGAGATTGCAAATGGAAATGATGGCTGAATGCGACCCACGAGTGAGCGAATTCGAAAAGGAAAGGCGTTGAAGGAGCTGACAGTGATATGTGCCTCGTAAGCTCGTGTATGTGCATACATTCACTTGAAAATCGATTTCTTGTTCGAAAAGCGGTCGTGCGGCAGCAGGAGCAGCTCGACCTTTGAGGTGACGTACTTAGGTGTCCGACCATTGCATTGCGCTACGGCAAGTACCGAGGACATCTCCCTCGGCTCGGCTCTCGTTTTGCTTCTTACCTCCTGCCACCACCATCCCCTCTCCCCTGCTCCATCCAGCCCAACTATATTCCCAGGGCGCTAAATCGAATGCCAAGGGGTCACGATGCTTAAGCCTGACGCGCACGCCTGAAGAAGGTTCTCGACCTTGATTGAAATAAGTTCGCATTCTCTTCCTCTATCTCTTCGTTTTTGCTCACTCGTCCCTCATATTCAGTCGTAACTCCACAGTCTCTGCACCGAATTTTGATATCGGACGAGACAACGAATGGCCCGCGCGTTTGAGGAGATGAGGATTCAGATTCAAACCCTCAGACGCCCATGTTTCAAGCGTGAAAATCAAAAGAGACGCGTACATATCCTGAGGTTGATGCACGTTTGCATATATGGAATCTATGTAGGTGAAATAATCGATTTCCACTTGATATATGCCCATATACGCGCTTACATGACGCACATTCAGATCCTGCAGCGCCCAACGATGAGCCCAAACGTTTGAACAGCAGGTACGGGACGCTTAGGCCTGACGTATGGGGAAGATTCTCGGACGCTCGCGATTTTTGGATAGGTAAGATCTTTCCCCCGTCTAGGCCAACCTTGAAAAGCGCCTCAAATTCCTTCTAAATGTTTGGTGAGCACCGAGCATATTCTATAGCGTCATATGCTTACTCTGACACGCGATTAATGCAGAGTATCAAATTCTTGTTGTCCGCGAGCCACCGGTAGGTCTTCTGTTTCTCTTTTCGGCGCATATATTGACTCAAGAAATCTGCTTTCCGTAGAACATGACACGTATTCTCAGTAAGTTTTCTTGCAATCTAGGCCAGAAAATTGCTGATTAGAGGCACGGAAAAGGAATGAAATTTTAGGGACAAAGTCGAGTGGGTTAGACGGCGCAATGAAACGAAACTAGAGGCAGTGTGATGGCTGCGGACAATATGGTGAGCGGCGCGTCGGTTGATACCGTTGTGGCTGTGTGATGACCAACCACTTTTATAGCGAATCGTGGCTTTGTCTTGACCACATTCATGTCGGCTCCTCCTCTCCCGCCGCTCCCTCCAAAACCCCAATCATCCATCGATTCTCGTTATCCAGGGCCTCCGCCGCCTATCCCGCCCCTTCCTCTCGACCTTCGACTGGAAACAGAACGCTACAATACCCCGAGCGTTTATGAGTTAGAATCCCCACCGCACTTTGAGAATCCGCTGATAGCGCCTCGTCCACACCGACTCGATCGATCGATACCCACCAACGTGAGTTGTGCAGGTACTGCTGACCGTGGGTGGCCTTTTGCTGACGGCGCCGATCGTAGATGGCGCGGACGCTTGACGATCAGATCTACTCGCAGCAGGGGCCGATATCTGCGCCCATCCAGCAGCAGCAGCAACCCTGGTCACCGTGGACACAGCAACCGAACACCGCCGTACCCGCCCAATCGCGACAATACTATCCTCCTCCACCGCCATCCGAGCAGGATTTTGCGCAATCGTTCGCCAATCTGTCCATGGCGCCCAATCCGTACTCTGCCCAGCCACCGCCATCGCAGTTGCCTCCACCTCCTCAATATCGATCTCCACCGCCTCCCCAACCACCTATGTATCAACAATCACCACCTCGTCAGCCAACGCTCCGGTCCTCGCCGCCGCCTACACAGCAACAGCCCGCCATGCCCTCTCTCACCGCCCCTCTTCCCGTCCTCGCCCAGCTACAAGAAGCTGCCCAGCAGATCCAGAACCCCGCCCACGATCCAGCCCTCAAGATCGCTTGGTGCAGAGATGTTCTCTTCCTCGTCGAGCGAGCCTCGGGCGCACCACCCTCCACAGACCCACCCATCGGCCCCGTAGCTCTCAAGGATCCCGAGCTCGACCGCCTAGCCCACATCGCCATTCCCATCATCCTCCAGCTCGCATCCTCGCATGACCCCGCCCGAGGGAAAATGCCCCTGTACGTCGCCGAGGCCATCGCCATGCGTGCTGGACTCGAATCGACGGGCGCGTTCCCCGACCTCGTGCGGCATAATCCTCGAACCGCCTTTCGCGATTTCGAGGCTGCTGCAAGAGGTGGCTATTCTGCGGCGTGGTTCCGCCTTGGCCGCGACTACGAGAATTTCAACGACCACGTACACGCGAAGGAGTGCTTCGAGCGGGGTGTCAAGGCGAACGTGGAGAGTTGTTTATACGTGAGTAATTGAATTTCCTCTAACTATTTTTTCTGACGATTTTGTAGCGCATGGGTATGGCCCACCTGCTCGGCCAGCTCTCCTTGCCCTCCAACCCATCCATCGCCCTTCCCTTGCTCCAACGTGCCGCCCTCCTCGCCTCCCTCACCACTCCCCAACCAGCCTACGTCTATGCCCTCCTCCTCCTCTCCGAATTCACCCAAATAACCGTCCCACCTGCCCTACTCGCCCCTCTCATCCCGCCAGGCTCCTCTCCAACCCTCGAAGCGCGGAAGCACCTCGAACGCGCCGCGTACCTCCACTTCGGAGCCGCGCAGTACAAGCTCGGGCACGCATACGAGTTCGCCGAGCCCCCGTTTCCCTTCGATCCCTTGCTGAGTGTGCAGTATTATTCGCTCGCGTCGCAGCAGGGCGAGGTCGAGGCGGATATGGCGTTGAGTAAATGGTTTTTGTGTGGGAGTGGCGGGGCGGCGGCGGCGGCGGGCAGGACGGAAGGTGTAGGTGGCGGGTTTGAGAAGGACGAGGGGTTGGCTTTGACGTTTGCGGAGAAGGCGGCGAGGAAAGGCTTGCCGAGTGCGGAGTTTGCGATGGGGTATTATGCGGAGGTTGGGGTTGGGCAGCCGAGGAATTTGGACAAGGCGATGGAGTGGTATCGATTGGTGAGTGTCCTTGTCGTTTCCCCCCTTTTTTTGGTTTCTTCTTTTCCTTGCTTTTCTTCGCTTCGTCCAATTTTCGATACAGTCGATCGTGGTCCTGGGTAATTTTTTCTTCACCGCTCAGGATGTTGATGCGCCTTTTCCTCACCGAGGTTTTTTCGTTCTTTTCTTTCCTGATCTCGTATAGTTCTCTTTTTCTATTTTCGTTTCACGCTTAATTTCATTTGCACTCCATGCTGATCTCTGCTAATCTCCTACTAGGCGCAATCGCACGGTAACACGGACGCCGCAGCACGTCTCCAAGCCCTCTCGCAACCTGCACCGCAGCAACTCTCTCGGCAAGAACACGATGCCATCACCGAGACGAAGCTCGTACGGCGACGTACGCAAGCTGCGCAACGAGCCGAAACGCAGCCTCTCTCTCCGCCGTGGGAGGGCACGACGTTCCCAACGATCCGCGAGGCAGAAGAGATGCAGACTATTCCAGGTGAAAGTGCCGATGCCTTCGCTGGAGCAGGTGCAGGTCCGGGACGACGCAGGCCAGACGGACGGACGGTCGTCGATGTTATCCGCAAGAACTCGCTTGCTCCATCGGGGCTACCCATTGGGCATCCGCCGAAACAGCAGGTTCCTCCTCGAGGCCGTCTTCCTGGGCTGCGCGAGCAGAGCCCGCAGCGTATGGGCTCTGGGGGGGCGGGTACGGGGTCGCCGCAGCGCATGGGGAGCCCGGCGCGCAGGAAGGAATCTCCTGGACGCGTCGTTGGGGGACAGGCGCCGAGTCCTGGCAGGCGCCTGGGTGGAGGAGCACTTCCTCCAAGCTCCAGTCTAGGTGGAGGGCTTGCGGATAACTCGGGGGTGGGCATGACGAATCTAACGAGGCTCGAGAGGATGCGGATCAACCTCGACGATCCGACTACGGCGCTACCCATGTCTTCTTCGTCTTCCTCGTCTATGACGTCCCTTCCTCAATCATCGTCTGTGCCGTCGACGGCAAAGCCTTATGGGGGTGGCTATACCCTCACCGATGGTCCCGTTCCTTTGTCCTCGCTACCTTCGGCATCAGGCCCGTTGGCCACCCCACGACCGTCAAAGCCCCCCGCGACGTCCACGCCTAGCTCGGTGGCCACTCCAACTGGAAAGAAACCGCAGACGTTCGCGGAGATGGGCATTCACGGGGTGAAGGCGGACGATAAGGATTGTGTTATCATGTGATAGAAGGACTTCGAGTTGCCAGCCTTGATGTCAGATACGAGGAAGAGATACCATTTGGAGCGGTGTTCTACGCACTACTCATGGACTTGCGATCGGATGGGACAATTTTTTGTTCGACTTCGTGCTTTGTTTTTTTTTTTGGAAATGCGCATTGGCATTCTCGCATATTCAATATATATCTTATATCACTTTCATAGACCTAATACTTTCCAATTTCAATGATAGGACAAGTCATTTCTGAGCGGAAATCCTATGAAGCATCTCGACATTGACGCAAGCCCTGCGTCGTGCCCATATTCTGCAGACTTTCCCTGCGAAGTCACTCTCACCCCCGCCTCATAATGGACTTCTTGTCAGGTCACACGACGAGGAAAATGCATACTAACCGTGTGCATATGTGGAGGTTGCTACGCGGCGCGTCGAGATGTGCTTGTGAGTTTGGTGGGCGATGATCGATGCTGCTGGCGATTCTGTCGTAATTATTTTGGACATGTCGCATATTCTATTCTTGAAGCAATCTGAACTCCGCCATCTTCGGCGTTCAATGGGCGATTAACTAAACTTCCTTCCTACCTCAATGGATTCCTCTCCTCCGACAAATGCAATTGTCGCACCCAAGCAAAAAGTATCGGAGATATGTATGTGTCCCATTTCTAAGTCAATTTCCATCCTTCTCCTTGAATCTCATTGCGTAGAGACTACAAAAAATGTCAATTATGGGAACGCCTCTCCACGACGTATGTTCGCCAGCTTAACAAGGATCCTTCGGCGATTGGGACAAAACCTAGACTTCCGAACTTGAGTGCTATGATCTGGTGCGGCAAATGTGCTTGCCTCAGCCTGCCTAATGATTGGCCATTGTGGTTCGACGAAATAGCGCGGGATATCCAATCCCATAAAATGGTTCCGAAGTTTAGCACGATCAGTTGAATGTCTCGCAATACCTCTACTATATAGCGTAGTAACGTATCTAAATAGTACGTTATTGATTACCCACATGTCTCGACTCCTCCACCTCCTCGGATGAATTTTTTATTGTAGCGATATCCTCGCCTTTGACCTAAATTCCGTAGAATCTTCTCAAAAACCAATGACTTTTCCGCGACTTGGAAAAACCCGCATATACTCTTGATGCCGTCCGCTTCTCCCTTCCATCTTCCATCTTCCTCCTTCCCCTGATGCGCTTCCATCCTGTGGGCTAGCGTGCAGTGGAGAATATGCAGACTCGAATTAACATCGGGGAAGAAGATTGTTGCGAGTGTAAGACGTACAGTACCTAATGTGTCACTTGATCTCAAGATCCCAAAGATTAGACCTCGAATAACAGAGTTCGCATCGCGGAATAGAGTACAAGTATGAGTCCGCAACATCGCGAGTCGGCTACTGCAAAGAAACCCTCCTGCCCGGGGTAAAAATGAGAACAGCGGAGCAAATGTGCATGTAGCGAGTGGTACGAGTACAGAAGGACATGAACACGGGATACGGAGATATACTGTAGGATATGAAACGGATGGGAGATTTGAAATGGACGATACGTATACTGGTAACGGGAAGGCTCAGGAGGCCCATGAGGTCAGTCCTGAAATATCAAGTGGAAGCATACAACCTGCGTATGGACCACCTATGACAATCCGCTGCAAGGACACTTCATTACTCGTTCATGAGCTCGATGGGCCTACCCATATTATCCCTCGAATCCACTGTGGATTCGACGCCCCTTCTTAGTTCTCCCCCGCCCATTAGGGATAAAATTCTCAATTCTTCAAATACCCGCGAAGACATATCTAAAACCATTTGTCCCATAGTTGATTAGTCATGCCACCTCTCTTTCCTTTTTGGGCTATTTATCAGGTACGCATCAATGGCCTTAGTTCTCGTGATTGCAGCTCGGAATGGTCTGAATTCGGTGGGGACCTGCATCCAGCATGCTCTGAACTACTTCTGCGAGCACAGCTACCGCTTTTGTCCGAAGGTCTGGGAATGGCTGCACGACCTGTTTGGGCACTTACGCTTGGGTCGGAAACAGTGGTAGAATAATCAGATTCCCATAGTTGTCTTTAGTTCTTTCTGGCTGGAGGTAGATCTATAGTATGCCCACCTTCAGTAATTTTTTCACATCGACCGGGGCGTCCGTTCATGTTAGAGAGCTGATTTGGTCGTTTTGCTGGATGCATGTGCTGCCACGGGTGATGTTAAGGGGCCCATAGGTGAAGTAACCAATCAGTAAGTCAGAGTAAGGAAAGGTAGTCCTATCTATATTACATCCCGGGCGCAGCATGCGCCTGGGTGGAAATCCCACTCCCGGGCCCGGCGCGAGCCCAGTTTCGACGGCGCGCCTCCCATTCTTCGCGGCGCGGCAGCGCCTCGACCCACCGCTGCCGCGCCGCGCAGGTTCGGCACACCGAGCATCATCTTGCCAGCCCCAGGGCTGGATCTTGGGCCCCGGCGGGCCCAGACGCCCTTTTGGGCGCGGCGCGCATCATTTTGCCCGGCGCGATCTTGATTTTTCTCCATCCCCTCCCCCCACCTGTCCCCTGCCGCGCCTTAGGGTTAGGGAGCGAAGCGCCGAAGGTGCTGAGCGTTTAGGGTAGTGACGAGCTCAAAGAACTCGAACGTAGCCAAACGACTTGGGATTTAATCCCAAGTGGCCGTTTCGTCTTTATAGACTCGTCAGTGGCTGTAATAACGTTGAAGAAACTGTTACCTCGTGTACTATTGTCCTGTATATAGACGTGTGAGTCAACTAACAGAACAATAGAAACGTCAAATATGTCGCGGGCGAACTTGTCATCGTGAGATGCCGCGGAGGGGATTATCCAGGGATTCCCCTTTATATCTCTAAATCCAAATACGCAGTGTATTAATTCCCACGGTTGGGCGGCCCGAGGGTGGGGTAGGGCGCGGATACGCGCAGGGGGCGCAGGTATTATATGGCGGAGTCGCATTTAATGCAGCGGCACCTCGTTTCCCCTCCCAAAAAAAAAAAAAAAAAAAAAAAAAAACAAAAAAAAAAAAAAAAAAAAGAATGCAGACAAAGAGCCCGCCAGTTGGCAGCGAGAAAAGACGAAGCCAATGCAAGAGTGACAGCAAGAAAGAAAGAATGAAAGAAAGAAAGAAACAACCATAAAAAAAAGTCGCATCAGATGCGGACCAACATAAAGACAGGAATGTATTATTTGAGCCTCTTTTATTTAATGCAGAAGAAAAGAAAAGACCAGGCCATGCAAAACAAAACAAAACACCGGAAAAAAAAAAAACAAAATGCAAAACTCAAAAATGACAAAGAGAAAAGATGGCAAGGCACATGCAGATTAAATGCAAGCCCACTATATAATGCAAGTCTAAGAATTAAAACAAAAAACAAAAAACCGAAAACAACCAAAAAAAAAAAATCTAAAATGCAAAGAGCAGATGAAGAGCCAAGGATATGCTGATGTCGCAAAGGTCAAAGCAAGAAAGAATGAATGAATGAATGCATGAATGCATGAATGAAAGAGAGGCAATGAATGGATTGATAAATAAGTGTAGTGTGACGTCAATCATGGCCAGGAGGGCACATCCACTGCACAAGATTGCATCGCTCCATTCTTTGTGAAATGGGCGGAGGGCTGAGCGCTCTATTTACAAGCGCAACAATAGTAATCTCTTTCAATATTGCAGCAGATGCAGCCATGGCTGCAGATGTCAGCCTCAATATATTGTTTGTCTATATTTGGCTCTATTTGGATAATATTTAAAGGAGGACTCTACATGCAGGGTCGTGTTCCACAACTTGGTCTTGCATTGCAACCTTCCTTATTTGGAATATCATCCCAGGCAACAAAATTAGGTGGGTAATTGGCACAGTCCACATGTCACACTATGTCACACTCATTGCTGTCACAAATAGCGCCCCTTCTTGCACGACCTGTGCATTATTTACCAATCTTGCTAATAATACAGTGCAGCCATGGATGCAGCCTCACCTGTAAGTGCCACAAGCGCCCTATTCACAGACAGCACATTTTAATGCTCTTTTATGATTAGCCTCCAATTCCAGACTTGTTATCTCATCCTACATTGCAACCTCTTGGGCTTTACATACAGCCGCTCTACCGTGTTCTTATTTGTGGTGCATGTCAAAGTGCCATTCTGCATACTTCTGTCCCTCGCCACTTCAGCGATATGCACAAAGATGTGCCCCACATGCATATTAATATGAATGACATTATTGCATTGGGCAGCCAATATGGATTGAGAGACAGTTTGCCTCAGATTGTGGGGCCTGTCGTCCAAATCAATGGATTGCCACTTCTGTCAGGTTGCCAAAAATGTCCAGGATGCAGTGCCATCTACAGCAGCTCCTCATTGCCTGTCCATTTCAGCACAAAGCATGCTGGCCTTCCTACACCACCTTTTAGAGAATTGCCTTTGATTTGTGCTCAACAGCTGAATAAAGGCTCTCACAAGACCTTATTTGAAGTCATTGTACCCACTCAGCCACCTTCATATCCACCAACCCACCAGACAATTGAATACTTGCGGACTTCGCGAGATCAACAAGTGGCGGAGTACTTTAAAGATGCACTGGATGCAAGAGCAGTGAATCCTTGGATGGAGTACACAGGATGGCATTTGCATGTCAAACCCTACAAGACCTTTAATCTTTGCAATCTGGTGCTCAAGCCAAAAAAAGAGGGTGTCTTGGACAAACTTGTAGTGGCTGTCCGATCTCTCTTTGATATTGGCTACAAGTGTATTGACAATACCAATACCATTGTATTGCAGAGATTAAAAAGCGATGATTTGAATGAATGGTGTGTGCATTATTTGCAAGATCCTTAAATAATACATATTTGACCTTTCTATTGACCATTGACAGTGTTGTAAATATGCCGTTCCGAAAACTTCAAGAGGGGACAACAAGAGTTCAATATGAAACTGTTTTGGTGCAATTTTTGGCAATGCTTCTTCGTCCCAAGGGTGACTACACCCTGCCCTTGCCTGAAAAGATACAGCATACCCTCAATCAATTGCAGGCTGAGCTGGATAATGGGCCAAATAATGAAATGCAAATTTCCAATCTGGCAAGCGATGTTCTTTTTCGATTATGGGCCCGAACATGGAAGAAAAGTGAACTCAATAGCATTGGCGACCCAACAATTTGCTTTCTTGCATTATCAATGCTCAAATCAGACAGTAGCTTCCAAACACCCAGAAATACCACACCCCTCATTTCCAAACTGAAATATGGAATACGGATTATTATGCTAGCTGCCATCAAACGTGCTGCTGATGCTCGCAGTATTGATGATATTGCAGCCTGCACACTCTTTGAAGAGTGGTTTACTGAAAAAAAGGATTCCACCTTCAATACTCTGTGCACACTGCAGCACTATGCCAGCAGCTTGGCCTACAATGAGCCCACAATGCCGCGAATTGTTTGGACTGATCGCAGTGCCTTTCGTACAATGCGCTATAAAGGAAATACCATTGAATTTGACAAATTGTCAACTGTCTTCACCAACTTGGAGCGACATGCAATTCAACTTTGGAAAAAAGACGTTCTTCTTGGCCTTCCCCTGCATATTTCATACGATCACATTGTTGATGATATATCAAACAACAGTGTGGGGTATTCCTTCATTACTGATCCAAGAAATTCATGCTTCAAGAACAGAGATATTCTTGCCAAAGCAATTTTGTCCAGTCCCACATTGTCGAAGCAATTCTTAACTGGCCATCTCGATGAAAACGGCCAGCCAATTTGGAAAGTTACTGAGCTGCAAAAATGGCTATTTGGCTATTCCCGCTTCCACGTAGTGCAAATTACCAGCGCCGATATGAAGGGAGGTTCTCCCTGTCGCGGAACAGAAATGGCATGCATTGAGTATCAAAATTCTGCCACTCGGATTCGAGGCCTCTACATGATAGGCAACCACTTAACAATTATGTGCCAATATCATAAATCAGCGGCAATAACTGCAAGAGATAAAGTGATCCCCCATTCCCTGGATGCTGTTACCTCGGATCTAATGATTCAAGACCTTGCAATTGCCCGCCCATTTGCTGAACTAGCAGCCTATATATGCTATTCACATGATATGAATTCGCAGCATCGCTACCACAGCTACTTGTTTGTCAACAACAAGGAACTATTTGAAACTACACAGCTTACGCAAGCTCTCAAAACATACACCCTTCCTGTATTTGAAGTGGGTCTTGGTGTCAATGATTGGCGACATATTAGTGCTGCTTTTCGGCGAAAGATATGTCCTGCAATGGAAAATTTAATGGAGGAAGATGCATCCCTGGAATCAATTTCTGCACTTCAGTCGGGTCATTCACGCCAAACAGAGAACCAACTCTATGGAATTAGTACAGCAGCATTGGCAGGGGCATCAGAAGATGTTCTTCCACTTTTTATTGATGCCAGTACAGACTGGCAAGTTGCTTGCAAAGTTGTTCCTGGTGGACACATGCTGCCATATTGGAAGGCTACATCCAATTTGTTTCTGCAATTAGCAGCGGAAAAAAAAATAAAGGCCAATTATGTGCGGCCCATTCAAACAGTGGAGCAAGTTATGGACCAGATGGTCACCGTTATCAATAAGCAACTAGAAAACCACACATGCACCCTCATTGCGCAAATAGAGCAGAAAATGGAGACACTGCTAGAAAGCAAATTATCCCAGATGCTCGACAAAGTGCTCGATAAAGTTGGCCCCACCTTGCATTCTCAGCCCGGTAGGTTGGTGTAATTGTATTAAATAGCAGATTACTAAATAATACATAGGTGATCCTGCATCAAGCCTATCTAACCACTCTGCATTGTCGTCAGTCACATCTTCTCTGCTGCAACCCAGTGATGGTCCATCAACTTCCAAGCCTTCCTCACAGCCAGAGGAAAAGGATAACATTGAAGCCCCCAATAATCCTAACAGTAGTGACAATAAGAAGGAGGAGCAGGAGAAGGAGCAGGAGCAGGAGGATGCCAATGATATCTATGTGGAAGACGACTTTGCCAACCCCGCAATATGGGATGCTTTGGAGCAAGGTATGCAGGGAGTATCAATATCGCAACATCTGTCTGCTGGTAAGCCTTTTTTTTTTTCTTTTTTTCTTTTTTGTGTTTCTGCATGGATTCAATTGCTCATAATAATCTCTAATTTAGTCAATACCTCTGGTGATCAAACAATTTCTGCCATGGATGAGATTGACTCCTTTACTGCAAGCCCAGGTAAGAAGCAATATGACTTTGTAATACTCTACTGCGCATTATATACTAACTTACTATTTAATACAGAAATGACCGATTCTATTCAGTCATTTACAGATGCATCTGGTACGATTTCTTTTGCTGTTTGCCATTAGTTTATTTACTTATTCCTTCCAACAATGCAGATGATTTACTTGAACAGAAAGCCCTTTCTCTTTTGCGCAAGTACACCAAAAAATCAGATGCCATATGGACATCAGGTCTTCAATGGCAGGCAATTCGACAAATCTACCAGCGAGAAGAAGATGTGATTGTTATAGCTGCCACAGGATCTGGAAAAACCATGACGGGACTTGTGCCAACTTTAATGGGCAGCAATGATGAAATCTCAATTATTGTTCTTCCCTTGGTGTCTTTAATCACAGACTACAAACGCAAATTGGAGTCAATGAACATCCCTTACCACCACTTCACCACCAAGTCCACTTCCATAAATGGATGTCCAAAATTCATCATTGTCTCTGCTGATCTGACTACATCACCTCAGTGGGCACAATTTGTGGGCAAAATTGCAGCCGACTATGATTTATCGCGTCTTATCTTTGATGAATCCCAAATCCCCATTACTTCAACTGACTATCGGAAAGTTATGCGTTATTTGGATCAAATACGAATTCGGGCCTTTCAAATGGTATTGCTTACAGGCACCTGTCCACCTCATTCTGAGAATCAAATGATGAAATTATTTGGTTTGGAAGCTGCTTCAACAGTTATATTTCGCGGCTGCACAGATCGCCCAGAACTGCAGTATATCGTCATGCCAAGGCATTCTACTGCTCCCAATGCAATGAAAGTGCTGGATTCAGTTATTCGAGAATACCGAGAGACTTGTCATCCTCAAGACCGTGTAATGGTCTTTGTGCCCTTTATGGCCAATGGAGTTGCACTGAGCAGACATTTTGAATGTGATTTTTTTGCAGTCAGCCTGGAGATGACGATGAAAATCACAAAGACTATCTTCACACCAAAGCAAAGAAAGAGAAAATGTACCTGGATTGGTTTCATGGAAACATCCATTCCAATGGCCAAAAAGATGTTATTGTTGCGACAACAGCATTAAGTGCAGGCAATGATTATCCCTCTGTGCGCCTTGTGATCCATTTTAATACCCCCATTGAAATGGTGAGTTATATACAGGAAGTCTCCAGAGGTGGCCGCGATGGACAACCATGCAAGTGCATTCTTATGCCCATCAATGACAAACTTCAGCCTTTGGCAATTGCTGCAGATGATGTGGATCACAAAGGAATCCACTCTATGCATCATTATGTCTATCAAGAAACGGAATGTTTGCGCTATGCTATTACTAGCTTTGCAGATGGTGTTGGTGTCTACTGTCACGATGACCCAAAACGACAGAAGTGCAGTCTCTGCGCAGCTAAAAAACCAAATAAAAGTGTACATCATCCAGAGCATCAACTTATTCCAATCAAGCCAAATCCATCTTTGAAGCGAAAGCAGCCCACACCCGGAGGTCGATCTGCATTTATTCCACAAATGCAGGCTGCACTAAATCGTAAACGAATCCGCGAAGAGGAGACTCTGGCATACATCAGTCTATTTCAAAATGCACTGGCAGTTTTCAATGCATCATGTGCTTATTGCACGCTAAAAAATTCTGTATCCAAACATCACACTCTGACTGGGTGTTCCAAGTTTACCAATTTGTGGCCAACTTACAAAAAGTGGAAGAACAACATTAAATATAGTGCAAAATTTCCCAACAAATCTTGTTTTTTCTGCCACATACCACGCATTGGAAATCTTCCGCACAGGGAAATTGGCTCAGCTGAGGACTGCAGTCATCCTGATGTAGTTCCGCCTGTGGCATATGCTATTTTCATGGATCGTGAGCTTCACGCTCAAGCAGAACAGCACTTTGGAGCCAAGTGGAAATCATTGGAGGACTATGCAAAATGGTTGACTGATTTGCCCAGTGATAAGCACCTTACACGCATTTCTGCCATATTTTTATGGTACACGAAAACATATTTCAATATTGAGTAGAATATCAAGTGTGTTGTTGTTGTTTAGTAGCTATTATACCAATGAGGCATCCACCTGAGTGTCAAGCTAATCTAATTTTAGAACCCTTTTCCTGACAGTAGAATGCAAATTGGATGAATCAATTCTACTACAAGAAATGCCTGATCCATATCCAGACATGCATCATCAGGAAAAACACTTTTTCCCTTGATTGCTCTCAGAGCAACCTCCATTTTGAAAAGTCACACAAAGACACCCAGATGCTCTAAAAGGCTCTGCATTTTACCTGGGTATCTTTGGAAATTTTAATCATCTCTGCATTATCTCCAGAAGTCTTTCCAATATCTTTCCAGTGCTTTGAAGCTCTGCATCTCACCTGGGAATCTTTTGGAAATTTTAGTTATCTCCACATTGTCTCTAAAAGGCTTTTCAATATCTCTCTAGTGCTTTGTAACTTTTAGAATCTCTGAAGTGGCTTTGAAAGGATTGAGCAGCTCCAAAGGCTCTGGTAACTTTCAAATGCCTTATTTTCTCTGGAAACTGTATTTTATTTGTATTTAGGTAAATACAACTATACCTATTTACTCCATAAATTTATTGAATGACCTACTCTGTTGTTTTTATTCAGTGGCGGCTGGCGGTGATGGCGACAGGCGGGCACGTGAGAGGCGGATAATGGGCGGCGGGCAGCGTGCAGCGTGCAGCGGACAGTGTGCAGCGTGTACGCTGGTGGATGTGCGGCGCATGCACTGGAGGATGTGCGGCGTAGGTGGGGGACGGTGGGCGGGTGACGAGGGAGAGTGGGGAGTTGCATTGAAACGTTGAAGTTCAACATTCGGCGTTTGCCGTGATGCAAGTCACGTGCACGTGCTGGTTGAACTTTATGGTTGAAGTTGAATTTCAATGTTTCAACTCCAACCGCCACCCTCGTCTCACCCGCCCCCACACCCGCCCCACGGCCTCAGCCTCAAACGAGGCTCTGAGAATGAAACAAGGCGACGACGACGGTGCGTCGTCGTTGCCGCCTCCAAGGTAAGATTTACCGTGCGAAAACAGGTTCAAGATGAACCTGTTTTCGCACGGTGAGCGTTTTTCACTCCCCTTCTACGCACTCACCTACCTCCCAACAGCTCGCTCTACCAACGCCGCGCCGCGCCTCCCCTCTCTACAGGGATGTGGGCTCGCTCGTTTGCGACTACGACGGACAAACGGGAGGAGAACACAGAGGGCAGACCCACGAGGTGGGAGAGCCATCAGGTGCGTCACCAGCACCCCCGTCTCTCTGCTCGCTCACCTCTCTTCCGCAGCCCCCTGTGCCCTATGGCCCCTTCAACCTCCATCCGCACCCCGCTCTCGCCCAGCGCACTCCCTCGAAGGTTCCGCAACCCGCAGCGCGCCGTCTCGGTGCCACGTCACGACGACGCGACGCCGCTGGAGTGCCCCTGCCTCCCTCTGCCCTCTGTTGTCCCCCCGCCGCCTTCAGGGCAGTAACCCGCTGCTGCCACGTCATCACCCGGGTGATGTTGCGAGAGCGCCCCGTCCCTCCGCCTCCGGCAACCATGGCAACCAGTGGTGGCGGATTGCACAGTGACGAGAGCGGCCACCCACATTGCCTATGCGGTGGCGGGACGGTGGCAGCCGCCTGTGCAAACGGGGCAAGTAGGTGCGGCGACGACGTGTCCGCATGTCGTTGCCGCCGCTGTCCGCCGCCCACCTACGCACGCGGAGCGCATGGCCATTGCGCGCCTGCACCCGCCTCATGTCCATTCGCACCCAGTCTCTACCGCCGCTTACCTCCTCCTCCCCCTCTGCGCTACCGCCGCTCCATACCACCCCCCACGCCCCACTAGTGCCTACCACTTTTTTTCATAAAACAACGGCAAGTCACAGCACGTCTTTACATTATTTGCCGTCCGAATCAATGAACGAGAACTGCCGTGAAATTAAATGATCCCGCACACGGCAACTTTTTCATATTTTGCCGTGTTGCGGGATCATTCTGCTTGTGCTGGCAATTTCATATTTTGCCGTGAATTTTTTCATTTCCAATTTCATATTCTGCCGTGATATTTTCATTAGTTCTCGTAGGTGCGCGCTCATTAAGCACCGTGTGCGCGATCATTATTTTCCCTGTGCGCGCTCATTTATTACCATGTGCGGGATCATTTATTACCATGTGCGAGATCATTAAGCGCCGTGTGCGCGCTCATTTATTACAATGTGCGCAATCATTTATTACCATGTACGCGATCATTAAGCGCCGTGTGCGCGCTCATTTATTACTGTGTGCAGGATCATTTATTACCGTGTGCGCGATCATTGAGCGCCGTGTGCGCGCTCATTATTTTTCGCAGGTGCACTCAAATTCTCTCGTGTACGCGATCATTAAGCGCTGTGTGCGCGCTCATTTATTACCGTGTGCAGGATCATTTATTACTGTGTGCACGATTATTAAGCACCGTGTGCACGCTCATTTATTACCGTGTGCGCGATCATTTATTACCATGTGCGCAATCATTGAGCGCCGTGTGCGCGCTCATTTATTACCATATGCGGGATCATTTATTACCGTGTGCAGGATCATTAAGCGCCATGTGCGGGATCATTATTTTCCCTGTGTGCGCTCATTTAGTGCTATATGCGCGCTCATTTGTTACCGTGTGCGGGATCATTTACTACCATATGCGTGATCATTAAGCGCCGTGTGCGCGCTCATTAAATGCCGCGTGCAGGATCAATTATTGCTGTGTGTGCGATCATTTATTACCATGTACGGGATCAATTATTTCTGTGTGCAGGATCATTTATTACCGTGTGCAGGATCATTTATTACTGTATGCGGGATCATTAAGCGCTGTGTGCGCGCTCATTACATGCAGCGTGCGGGATCAATTATTGCTGTGTGCGATATCATTTCTGTCCTGGGTGTATCACATGAGCTTATACCACATGACTAGGGGGTGGGAACTGCTAAAAATAGCTAATATCTATTATTGGTGTGGGGTGCATATGGGTGGCTGTCCTGCATCCCTTGGGTAGATATAGGACTATTATATATCATTAGAAGCGTATTTTTGAGCTGAATCCATCTGTAAAGGTTTCATGGCTCTAGCATCACTGGCTGCTGAGATAATAGCAAAATACTGTGTTCTTTAAATAGAAATAGCGTAAATCATGAATTTCTCAGCCCAGGCAGTATTTTCCCACGATCTAAATTGAAACCTGTACTTCAAATGCATATCTATAAGATCAAATTAGAATTATGCTTATCGGATTGCAATGCTTATGCAATACCCTTATCAAAATATAATTGATTAGGCTCTAGCGCCTGCAATAATTGGAATATTGAAATAATCTAAATTGGCCCTTTTAAGCTCATGTTACTCTTTTAGATCCCAAGTAACTAATTGAACTCAGAACTTTACCTAATCTCATCCCGCAAGAAATGTCGCAATATCTACGCTGCTCTACCGATTGATGTACATGAAATTTTGATGTGCTGTCAATGTAGGTAGCAATAAAAGTTATTTAGAATCCATATTTTTAGTTTGCGGGATATTACCATATCCAATATAGCTAACTCAGAATCACCTATCTGAGCAGTTGTTCGAAGTACCTATATGCATACTTACCCACTTTCTCTGTTATGTGAGATAGGTGTATGAATCAAAGAGCCCAGGAATAAAATATCAATAAAGTAATGCTCATATTACAGTATCCTCAAGTTTTCTAAGGTTGGCACCTTACAGAATTGAGCAAAGTGGGTAGATATGCATATAGGAGAGGTGATTCTGAGTTAGCTATATTGGAGGTATGGTAATATCCCGCAAACTAAAAATATGGATTCTAAATAACTTTTTATTGCTACCTACATTGACAGCACATCAAAATTTCATGTACATCAATCGTAGAGCAGCGTAGATATTGCGACATTTCTTGCGGGATGAGATTAGGTAAAGTTCTGAGTTCAATTAGTTACTTGGGATCTAAAAGAGTAACATGAGCTTAAAAAGGGCCAATTTAGATTATTTCAATATTCCAATTATTGCAGGCGCTAGAGCCTAATCAATTTATATTTTGATAAGGGTATTGCATAAGCATTAGCAATCCGATAAGCATAATTTTAATTTGATCTTATAGATATGCATTTGAAGTACAGGTTTCAATTTAGATGTGGGAAAATACTGCCTGGGCATTGAGAAATTCATGATTTACGCTATTTCTATTTAAAGAACACAGTATTTTGCCATTATCTCAGCAGCCAGTGATGCTAGAGCCATGAAACCTTTACAGATGGATTCAGCTCAAAAATACGCTTCTAATGATATATAATAGTCCTATATCTACCCAAGGGATGCAGGACAGCCACCCATATGCACCCCACACCAATAATAGATATTAGCTATTTTTAGCAGTTCCCACCCCCTAGTCATGTGGTATAAGCTCATGTGATACACCCAGGACAGAAATGATATCGCACACAGCAATAATTGATCCCGCACGCTGCATGTAATGAGCGCGCACACAGCGCTTAATGATCCCGCATACAGTAATAAATGATCCTGCACACGGTAATAAATGATCCCGCACACAGCGCTTAATGATCCCGCACACGGTAATAAATGATCCTGCACACAGAAATAATTGATCCCGTACATGGTAATAAATGATCGCACACACAGCAATAATTGATCCCGCACGCGGCATTTAATGAGCGCGCACACGGCGCTTAATGATCACGCATATGGTAATAAATGATCCCGCACACGGTAATAAATGATCGCACACACAGCAATAATTGATCCCGCACGCGGCATGTAATGAGCGCGCACATGGCGCTTAATGATCCCGCACACAACAATAAATGATCCCGCACACAGAAATAATTGATCCCGTACATGGCGCTTAATGATCCCACATAGAGCAATAATTGATCCCGCACATGGCACTTAATGATCCCGCACCCAGAAATAATTGATCCCGCACACGGCGCTAATTGATCCCACATGCGGTATTAAATGAGCATGCACACGGCAGGAAATGAGCGCGCACCTACGAGAACTAATGAAAATTTCACGGCAGAATATGAAATTGGAAATGAAAAAATTCACGGCAAAATATGAAATTGCCAGCACAAGCAGAATGATCCCGCAACACGGCAAAATATGAAAAAGTTGCCGTGTGCGGGATCATTTAATTTCACGGCAGTTCTCGTTCATTGATTCGGACGGCAAATAATGTAAAGACGTGCTGTGACTTGCCGTCGTTTTATGAAAAAAAGTGGTAGGCACCACTCGTCGATTGATCTGGACTGTTGACGAGAGACTATATTTTTCGTGACATGCGTGCCCAGCAACACAATAAGAAACGAGATCAGCGAGGCAGTGCTTAGCCCATACTGGTATGCCCTCTCTTGTCGGTTATTTACTCTCTTATTGTTCAAGTTTCTTTTTCTTCTGGCTATCAAGTGACGCGACAATCAGTCAGCATAGCGAACTGTGTCCATCTCCATGTACCTCCTCTGCCTCCAACTATAGCTCAATGTTTCCGCCCTCGCCGCCATCTATTGGCACCTCCAACAAAACCCAGCTGTCAACAGACGATGATCCGTACAATGACCATAATGTCCAATGATGCCACAAAATATCTGGCGACACCATGACGATGCGACGACATTCGACGAGGCTGTTGCGTGTGCCCCCACTGTCTGACACGACAATAGCAGTAATGAGTACCATGCTACTGCTTCTGACGGTGTGTAGTATCAGCTCCACACCAGGCCTTTGTGACTCATTGTGTACAAGCCATCTCCCCCACAGATAGATGCGTCTACAATATGGCCATGTGATGCTATGAAAAATGACAGGGGCATTAGTACAATGACGACATACTTGGGTACGATGTGGCAGTGAACTTAGATGTCCACATATGTCCATACCCTCGCCGATGGATGACAGTGCATGACGATGTGTTATCTGTTGCTCTCCCTAAACTCCTCCCATCATCTCACTACTGCCACTTCCACCACTGATGGGCATGCCACTCACCATCTATGTGTACAATGAGTGCTTCATTTGCAGCACTCTGCAGCTCAGAGATGCACTGTGGCAATTTTGTCATACTCGCCGTACCCTTGGATAAAACCCATCATGCATCGTCGTTCCCACTGGCATGCAGGCACGAGTATGGGTTTGGTGCATATCATAAATGTCAGACGACACAATTGCAGGCGCACACAAAAGCGATGAGGCGACTGCATTGCGCCACTCTTCACTGCCTTCCTTCTTGGGAATACGCTCTTGATACGCTCATCGCCTTACACTATCCACTGTAATCTAGGCTGTAGTCTAGTTAGTTATTGGCATTGTCTCGTTGTGGAGGAGATGAATGGCGCGCTCGTGAAAACGACGCCAAGTTCACTTTCCCACGACTCGATCGCAGAGCCGCGCAACGGCTCTGTGATCGAGATCGCGCCCCCCTCGCTCCCTTCTTGTTTCTAGACCATAACACTGTTATCACTCATTCCTTACCCAAGGAACATCATACCCACGTGTTTTTGCAGTGCTTTCACCCATCTTTTTCTGGCGTTTAGGCTTCTCGAGCAAGATTGCACCGTGCGAACGCACCTCGGCACGGCGGCGGCTTCTTGACGACATTGTCTACAGCGAGCTCAACAGCACGCTCGAGCTTCCTGACCTGCGAAAACGACTGCGAGGATGACCCGAATGGACGAAGCTTCAAGATATCGCAATCCGGAGGGCCTGGTACCGGCAAGTTTATTTCAAATATATTCATTTTTATCTTTTCCTTTTCTGTTTGCTTCCGCGTTCGCGCAATCATTTTCCTTTCTTTATCACCGACAATCGAGTGGTCGAAACGATATGTTGGACTTTGGAGAGGAGGCCCTATCCCTCTGTGCGCTGAGCTGCGAGCACGACGTGGGGCATCGTGTTGCGCAAACCATCCCTTGGGAAAGGATGTGTCTGCTGCTTCTGCGCCCACACATGGACACCACGCCACGCCTCCTTTCCTCGTCCGGCCGACAATATCGCATCACCCGGTCTAGGTACATTTATTCAAACATGGGCACTCTAGATACGCAGATAGTTAGGCTCATTCATATTTTATTTTGATTTCTTGGACCTGGCGACGCAAGAGGACGCGTGCGCCAGAGTGTCTGGTATATACAAACTGTTTGTAAATTTTCGTCTCTCCTTAGTCAATCGACCCCGACTCTGATTCTGAACTTTCTGCGCGAGCCTGAGCCAACGTCGAGCCTAACAAGTCCAACGAGCCGAGCCCGAGCAAAATCAATCTATTCTGGGATTAACTACCCACACGCTCTACACCAACCTTCGACGACCTCGGTCCAGCCCACCAACAGAAGACCAACTCTTCCACAGTAGCTATCGAGACTGGACTAAAGGTTTTCCGTCGAAAATTCCAACCGCTGAGTCCTTTATTCTATTAATTTCACTCTGTCTACATTTCTTTCCCAACTTCCCTTCTTCCCCATTGACACCTTCGAGATGGCGACGCAGGCCCAGTTGTTTACGCAACTCAAACCTATGCCAATTCCTTGGCCCTTGAGTGCGCCACTGTTTGACGGGAAATATGTTAATGATTTTATTTCTATTCTTGAACGACATGGGAGCGCCGCGGGCTTACCCACGTCTGATCTCCCAAAATATATTGTTCAGTACTGCACTGACGAGGTGAAATAGGTGGTCAGATTTTGTGATGAAGTCCAAGGAGACGATTGGGCGAAAGCCAAGGAACTTCTCATTGAATTATATGGGTCCAATGACGAACCGGTGAAGGCTACTCTGGAAATATTGCGCTTGTTCGTCAAGGAACATGCGAAAGGTAAAGAATTCGGAAATAGAACTGATGTTGACACGTACCACAGGGGATATCTCACGATTGCTGCGCAATTGAAGTCGAAGAAGCTCATCGATGAGAAAGAGATGAGGCTCAAATTCTTCGCTGGGCTTCCGCGTCGCACGAGAGCTTTTGTGACCGCACGTCTCCCCCCGACGAATCTCTCGACTGATGCGCCGCCAGAAATCAAGACCGTTATTGAGATAATTTGTCGTCAATTCAACCCCACCAGCATCGAGTCTTACAACGTCGACTCTGATGCGGAGGACTCGGATGATGAAACCCATAGTACTGCTATTACGAGGCCGGCTCTTCTTCCCCTGTCAAGCCTTGTGGAACCTGCTAAGTCCAAGAGTACCCCTACCAAGACTGATATTGATTCTTTAGCCCAGCAACTCCAGCAACTTTCGCTCAACCAGGCGCAGATGCAGCAAATGTTCCAAAGCGCGCTCAGCACCGGCTCTTTTTCTCGTCCTCTTAACTCAATGAATCCGGCTGATAAGACTTGCTTTATTTGCGGACAGGTCGGAACCCATCGTCTTCACCCTCGGTTCTGTCCCGAGATGGCAAAACTTATCGCGGAAGCTCTCATCAAGTACGACGCAACCCGAGGGCGGTACACGCTTATGGACGGGGCCGATCTCCCTCAGATCCCTTTCACACCGGGAGGCGTGGCTCAGTACTTGCGTGAGCACCAAAACAACTTCCCAAGACATGAGCCGCCACCGCATACACTGACGGCAAATGCCTCACCGGCGACCTTGATGATGGGAGGATATCCAGCATTATGTGGTGATGTATACGCAATAGCGTCGAACCAAGATGAGTTCTACTATTCTGATTCATACCCCGTCACTCGCACTGGCAAGGACACATCTGCTAGGAATGACCCAGTTCGACGACCAGCGATGAAGAAGCCTGAGAGAGCCGCCGCCGTTCCATCAGCGCCACAGACGCCGGCGCCTACATCATCTCAGCAACCCACCAACTCGACGCGCGCACCCACCTCAACAACTCCCGCGCCGCCGCCAATCAATACGCGTGAAGGATGGAAGGATTCGCTGCCTCAAAATCAGCAGAAGGATGTGGAGATGAAAGATGACACAAAGAACAAGGCGCCGCAATACCACTACACTTCAGATGTGCAGGAGAACATTTCAGTCCAAGATATTCAAGACTTGATCCTACAGACCAAGGTAACATTGACGCTTCGCGATATTTTAGGCATCTCGCCAGCTCTACAGAAACGGATGGCGGAGGCGACAAAGACCCGTCGAGAATATGTGACCAAGTGGGGCGAGTACGACCTCTACACGCCTAAAGCAGAGGAGGAACTCGAGAAGGAAAGCGCGAGTGCGCGCGTCAATTCGGCGAGTTCTCTTCAGTTTGATGACCTTAGCGACCCATCTATGCTCGATTCTTTTATGCTTAGGTACTCGAATGCGGTCTCGTTCAGGCCGACAAAGAAGTACGCAATGACGACTGGTATATTCACAGCGGAACTCGCAGGATTGACCATTAAGTTCATGGTCGATTGCGGATCAGAATTGAATATTTTCCCTGAGCGCCTTCTTGCGCAGACGAGTTTACCTCTCGACTATGAGGGTACGCGTTGGTCTCTCAAGGGCGTTAACGGCGGACCAGTGGGCCTACGAGGGATATGCAAGGATGTACCGATCTCTATTGGCGGACACAGATTTGATCATCACACATTCCTAAACAACAACGTAGCGTGAAGCACGCTAAACGGGACGGCTACAGTGTAGCGTGTGACACGCTCCCGCGGGACCCCGCGGGAGCCTCTTATTAATAGTAATAGTACTGATAGCAGCATTAGTATTAGACTAATAGTAATTGTAGTATAATAAATGTATGGTTTGGGGTGCGGCAGCTTGTAGGGGCATGCAGCGGCATACTGATGTGCAGGACAGAGCGGCAGTAAATGGGGTACCATCTGCGGCTGTCTGTAAATGCCCTGGGCTGGTCAGGAGCAACCAGCGCACCTAGCGTAGCCACTCTTGGTGTCGGCTGGGGGTGGGTGGGAGCAACTGGCGGCTTCTATTTGTGCAGGGGAATAATGATTGCGGCTACTGGGGCGGCTGCACATGGGTGCCTACTGGTGAGCGGGCGCAAATGCCGTGTGTATAGCGGCTTCTGGATATGCGGGGGAATAATTATTGCGGCTCCTGTAGCGGCTGCGCACGGGCGGCTACTGGGGTGGCTGTGCATGGGCGGCTCCTGTGGCGGCCGCGCATGGGCGCCTATTGGTGAGCGGGCGCAAATACCGTGCATGTAGCGGCATCGGGATCCGCGCAGGAATAATTATTGCGGCTCCTGTAGCGGCTACGCACGGGCGGCTCCTGCAGTGGCTGCGCATGGGCGGCTACTGGTGAGCGGGCATGAATACCGTGCATGTAGCGGCATCGGGATCTGCGGGGGAATAATTGTTGCGGCTCCTGCAGCGGCTGCACACAGGCGGCTCCTGTGGCGGCCGCGCATGGGCGGCTACGGCGGCGGCCGCGCATGGGCGCCTACTGGTGAGCGGGCGCAAATACCGTGCATGTAGCGGCATCGGGATCTGCGGGGGAATAATTGTTGCGGCTCCTGCAGCGGCTGCGCACGGGCGGCTACTGGGGTGGCTGTGCATGGGCGGCTCCTGTGGCGGCCGCGCATGGGCGCCTATTGGTGAGCGGGCGCAAATACCGTGCATGTAGCGGCATCGGGATCCGCGCAGGAATAATTATTGCGGCTCCTGTAGCGGCTACGCACGGGCGGCTCCTGCAGTGGCTGCGCATAGGCAGCTATGGCAGCGGCCGCGCATGGGCGCCTACTGGTGAGCGGGCATGAATACCATGCATGTAGCGGCATCAGGATATGCACAGGAATAATTATTGCAGCTCCTGCGGCGGCTGTGCATGGGCGGCTACTGCGGCGGCTACTGGTGAGCGGGCGCAAATACCGTGCATGTAGCGGCATCAGGATATGTGGGGGAATAATTGTTGCGGCTCCTGCAGTGGCTGCACACAGGCGGCTACTGCAGCGGCCGCGCATGGCACCTATTGGTGAGCAGCTGCAAATATAGTGCATGTAGCAGCATTGGGATCTGCAGGTGAATAATTGTTATGGCTCCTGTGGCAGCTATGCACAGGCAGCGATTGGGGCGGCTGCACACAGGTGCCTACTGGTGAGTGGGCACAAATACTGTGTAGCAGCTTATGAGTGTTCTGGTGCACAGGTATATGTTGCCATTTCACATAGACTGGTGAGGTGTCTAAAAGTACCATTCACACAGTAACACTGTTTTCTATTGTAATTGGCCATTCTATTGAGCACTGTGTCTAATTTCATAGAGGGCACTGTACTCTACTATGCTATGCTTATAATTTGACCATGATGAATGCAACATGTCTGTACTAACTGACCACCATAGCAGAAAAGCATCTGTAATTATGGTAATGTGCATATTATAATGGAATCACAACCAATTTGCAGTATGCAACTACAATGGGTGTATTATTGGTGGGCTCAGACTTTGAGGCCAATACTCATGAACAGCCAACTGGTGAATAATGTGAAGGTGCTACTAGTAGGTGTGGCATATGCATTGACATACCCTAACTAATGAAAAGAGGCAACAATGTGAATGTTAATTATTTATGCACACCAGGAGATGCCACAAAATGGTAGCGCAATAGCAATTCTTGCATGGAAAGAGATGCTGCTATAGGCACAAACAAAAGCTGCTACATGCACAGTATTTGCGCCTGCTCACCAGGAGGCACCCATGCGCGGCTGCCGCAGTAGCAGGAATAATTATTCCCTGCAGATCCCGATGCTGCTACATGCACTGTATTTGCGGCTGCTCTCACCAATACGTGCCCATGCACGGCCGCCGCAGGAGCCGCAACAATTATTCCCCGCAGATCCCGATGCCGCTTCATGCACAGTATTCGCGCCCGCTCACCAGTGGCGCCCATGCGCGCCACTGCAGGAGCCGCCTGTGTGCAGCCGCTGCAGGAGCCGCCCATGCGCAGCGCCGCAGGAGCCGCAATAATTATTCCTGCTCGGATCCCGATGCCGCTACATGCACTGTATTTGTGGCTGCTCACCAATAGCCGCCCATGCGCGGCCACTGCAGGAGCCGCCTGTGTGCAGCCGCTGCAGGAGCCGCAACAATTATTCCCCCGCAGATCCCGATGCCGCTACATGCACGGTACTCATGCCTGCTCACCAGTAGCCGCCATGCGCAGCCACTGCAGCAGCCGCCCGTGCGTAGCCGCTACAGGAGCCGCCTGTGTGCAGCCGCCGCAGGAGCCGCCCGTGCGCAGCCACTACAGGAGCCGCAATAGTTATTCCCCCGCAGATCCCAATGCTGCTACATGCACTGTATTTGCGGCTGCTCACCAATAGGCGCCCATGCACAGCTGCCGCAGGAGCCGCCTGTGTGCGGCCGCCACAGGAGCCGCCTGTGTGCAGCCGCCGCAGGAGCCGCTACATGCACGGTATTCGCGCCTGCTCGCCAGTAGCCGCCGCTGTAGCCGCCCATGCGCAGCTGCCGCAGGAGCCGCAATAATTATTCCTGCTCGGATCCCGATGCCGCTACATGCACTGTATTGGTGGCTGCTCACCAATAGCCGCCCATGCGCGGCCACTGCAGGAGCCGCCTGTGTGCAGCCGCTGCAGGAGCCGCAACAATTATTCCCCCGCAGATCCGATGCCCGCTACATGCACGGTAGTCATCGCCTGCTCACCAGTAGCGCCCATGCGCAGCCAGCAGCACCGCCCGTGCGTAGCGCTACAGGAGCCGCAATAATTATTCCTGCGCGGATCCCGATGCCGCTCATGCACGGTATTTGCGCCCGCTCACCAATAGGAGCCATGCGCGGCCCGCGCACAGGAGCCGCCATGCAAGCCACCCCAGTAGCCGCCCGTGCGCAGCTGCTGCAGGAGCCGCAACAATTATTCCCCTGCAGATCCCGATGCCGCTACATGCACAGTATTTGCGCCCGTCACCAGTAGGTGCCCATGCGCGGCGCCGCCGTAGCCGCCCATGCGTGGCCGCCACAGGAGCCGCCTGTGTGCAGCGCTGCAGGAGCTGCAACAATTATTCCCCCGCAGATCCCGATGCCGCTACATGCACGGTATTCATGCCGCTCACCAGTAGCCGCCCATGCGCAGCCACTGTAGGAGCCGCCCGTGCGTAGCCGCTACAAGAGCCGCAATAATTATTCTGCGCGGATCCAATGCGCTACAATGCACGGATTTGCGCCGCTCACCAATAGGCGCCCATGCGCGGCCGCCACAGGAGCCGCCATGCACAGCCACCCAGTAGCCGGTGCGCAGCCGCTACAATAGCCGCAATAATTATTCCCCCGCATATCCAGAAGCCGCTATACACACGGCATTTGCGCCGCGCTCACCAGTAGGCACCCATGTGCAGCCGCCCCGTAGCCGCAATCATTATTCCCCTGCACAAATAGAAGCCGCCAGTTGCTCCCACCACCCAGCCGACACCAAGAGTGGCTACGCTAGGTGCGCTGGTTGCTCCTGACCAGCCCAGGGCATTTACAGACAGCCGCAGATGGTACTACCCATTTACTGCGCTCTCCTGCACATCAGTATGCCGCTGCATGCCCCTACAAGCTGCCGCACCCCAAACCATAACATTTATTATACTACAATTACTATTAGTCTAATACTAATGCTGCTATCAGTACTATTACTATTAATAAGAGGCTCCCGCGGGGTCCCGCGGGAGCGTGTCACACGCTACACTGTAGCCGTCCCGTTTAGCGTGCTTCACGCTACATTGTTGCTTTGTACCCTGATCATCACTTCTTGTTACTCGCGATGACATGGACTCACAAGACTGTATTCTAGGACAACCTTGGATTCAGTGGTTTGCAGCGCGGATCAATTATTCGCGTCATGGGCACATGAAGATCATGTTGTGGAAAGATGGTGATCGCAGTACTCACCCTACTATTTCTGTTCAGTTGACGCGTCCAGGCGACCCGAGGAATGTTGATGCTTCAGGACCCTTGCCAGGTACATCTTGGCCAACCCACGAGGAACCAGAGAGCGCATACAATCAACGCTCCCATCATCAGCGCGCGCACATTGAAGAAGTCGACGGTGACGAAGACTACGTCGACGCGCGACCTTCGCGGGAGCCTCTTATTAATAGTAATAGTACTGATAGCAGCATTAGTATTAGACTAATAGTAATTGTAGTATAATAAATGTATGGTTTGGGGTGCGGCAGCTTGTAGGGGCATGCAGCGGCATACTGATGTGCAGGACAGAGCGGCAGTAAATGGGGTACCATCTGCAGCTGTCTGTAAATGCCCTGGGCTGGTCAGGAGCAACCAGCACACCTAGCGTAGCCACTCTTGGTGTCGGCTGGGGGTGGGTGGGAGCAACTGGCGGTTCTATTTGTGCAGGGGAATAATGATTGCGGCTACTGGGGCGGCTGCACATGGGTGCCTACTGGTGAGCGGGCGCAAATGCGTGTGTATAGCGGCTTCTGGATATGCGGGGGAATAATTATTGCGGCTATTGTAGCGGCTGCGCACGGGCGGCTACTGGGGTGGCTGTGCATGGGCGGCTCCTGTGGCGCGCGGCATGGGCGCCTATTGGTGAGCGGGCGCAAATACCGTGCATGTAGCGGCATTGGGATCCGCGCAGGAATAATTATTGCGGCTCTTGTAGCGGCTACGCACGGGCGGCTCCTACAGTGGCTGCGCATGGGCGGCTACTGGTGAGCGGGCATGAATACCGTGCATGTAGCGGCATCGGGATCTGCGGGGGAATAATTGTTGCAGCTCCTGCAGCGGCTGCACACAGGCGGCTCCTGTGGCAGCCACGCATGGGCGGCTACGGCGGCGGCCGCGCATGGGCACCTACTGGTGAGCGGGCGCAAATACTGTGCATGTAGCGGCATCGGGATCTGCAGGGGAATAATTGTTGCGGCTCCTGCAGCAGCTGCGCACGGGCGGCTACTGGGGTGGCTGTGCATGGGCGGCTCCTGTGGCGGCCGCGCATGGGCTCCTATTGGTGAGCGGGCGCAAATACCGTGCATGTAGCGGCATCGGGATCCGCGCAGGAATAATTATTGCGGCTCCTGTAGCGGCTATGCACGGGCGGCTCCTGCAGTGGCTGCGCATAGGCGGCTATGGCGGCGGCCGCGCATGGGCGCCTACTGGTGAGCGGGCATGAATACCATGCATGTAGCGGCATCAGGATATGCACAGGAATAATTATTGCGGCTCCTGCGGCAGCTGTGCATGGGCGGCTACTGCGGCGGCTACTGGTGAGCGGGCGCAAATACTGTGCATGTAGCGGCATCAGGATATGCGGGGGAATAATTGTTGCAGCTCCTGCAGTGGCTGCACACAGGCGGCTACTGCAGCGGCCGCGCATGGCACCTATTGGTGAGCAGCTGCAAATATAGTGCATGTAGCAGCATTGGGATCTGCAGGTGAATAATTGTTATGGCTCCTGTGGCGGCTATGCACAGGCAGCTATTGGGGCGGCTGCACACAGGTGCCTACTGGTGAGTGGGCACAAATACTGTGTAGCAGCTTCTGAGTGTTCTGGTGCACAGGTATATGTTGCCATTTCACATAGACTGGTGAGGTGTCTAAAAGTACCATTTACACAGTAACACTGTTTTCTATTGTAATTGGCCATTCTATTGAGCACTGTGTCTAATTTCATAGAGGGCACTGTACTCTACTATGCTATGCTTATAATTTGACCATGATGAATGCAACATGTCTGTACTAACTGACCACCATAGCAGAAAAGCATCTGTAATTATGGTAATGTGCATATTATAATGGAATCACCACCAATTTGCAGTATGCAACTACAATGGGTGTATTATTGGTGGGCTCAGACTTTGAGGCCAATACTCATGAACAGCCAACTGGTGAATAATGTGAAGGTGCTACTAGTAGGTGTGGCATATGCATTGACATACCCTAACTAATGAAAAGAGGCAACAATGTGAATGTTAATTATTTATGCACACCAGGAGATGCCACAAAATGGTAGGCGCAATAGCAATTCTTGCATGGAAAGAGATGCTGCTATAGGCACAAACAAAAGCTGCTACATGCACAGTATTTGCGCCTGCTCACCAGGAGGCACCCATGCGCGGCTGCCGCAGTAGCAGGAATAATTATTCCCCTGCAGATCCCGATGCTGCTACATGCACTGTATTTGCGGCTGCTCACCAATACGTGCCCATGCACGGCCGCCGCAGGAGCCGCAACAATTATTCCCCCGCAGATCCCGATGCCGCTTCATGCACAGTATTCGCGCCCGCTCACCAGTGGGCGCCCATGCGCGGCCACTGCAGGAGCCGCCTGTGTGCAGCCGCTGCAGGAGCCGCCCATGCGCAGCCGCCGCAGGAGCCGCAATAATTATTCCTGCTCGGATCCCGATGCCGCTACATGCACTGTATTTGTGGCTGCTCACCAATAGCCGCCCATGCGCGGCCACTGCAGGAGCCGCCTGTGTGCAGCCGCTGCAGGAGCCGCAACAATTATTCCCCCGCAGATCCCGATGCCGCTACATGCACGGTACTCATGCCTGCTCACCAGTAGCCGCCCATGCGCAGCCACTGCAGCAGCCGCCCGTGCGTAGCCGCTACAGGAGCCGCCTGTGTGCAGCCGCCGCAGGAGCCGCCCGTGCGCAGCCACTACAGGAGCCGCAATAGTTATTCCCCCGCAGATCCCAATGCTGCTACATGCACTGTATTTGCGGCTGCTCACCAATAGGCGCCCATGCACAGCTGCCGCAGGAGCCGCCTGTGTGCGGCCGCCACAGGAGCCGCCTGTGTGCAGCCGCCGCAGGAGCCGCTACATGCACGGTATTCGCGCCTGCTCGCCAGTAGCCGCCGCTGTAGCCGCCCATGCGCAGCTGCCGCAGGAGCCGCAATAATTATTCCTGCTCGGATCCCGATGCCGCTACATGCACTGTATTGGTGGCTGCTCACCAATAGCCGCCCATGCGCGGCCACTGCAGGAGCCGCCTGTGTGCAGCCGCTGCAGGAGCCGCAACAATTATTCCCCCGCAGATCCCGATGCCGCTACATGCACGGTACTCATGCCTGCTCACCAGTAGCCGCCCATGCGCAGCCACTGCAGCAGCCGCCCGTGCGTAGCCGCTACAGGAGCCGCCTGTGTGCAGCCACCGCAGGAGCCGCCCGTGCGCAGCCACTACAGGAGCCGCAATAGTTATTCCCCCGCAGATCCCAATGCTGCTACATGCACTGTATTTGCGGCTGCTCACCAATAGGCGCCCATGCACAGCTGCCGCAGGAGCCGCCTGTGTGCGGCCGCCACAGGAGCCGCCTGTGTGCAGCCGCCGCAGGAGCCGCTACATGCACGGTATTCGCGCCTGCTCGCCAGTAGCCGCCGCTGTAGCCGCCCATGCGCAGCTGCCGCAGGAGCCGCAATAATTATTCCTGCTCGGATCCCGATGCCGCTACATGCACTGTATTGGTGGCTGCTCACCAATAGCCGCCCATGCGCGGCCACTGCAGGAGCCGCCTGTGTGCAGCCGCTGCAGGAGCCGCAACAATTATTCCCCCGCAGATCCCGATGCCGCTACATGCACGGTAGTCATGCCTGCTCACCAGTAGCCGCCCATGCGCAGCCACTGCAGCAGCCGCCCGTGCGTAGCCGCTACAGGAGCCGCAATAATTATTCCTGCGCGGATCCCGATGCCGCTACATGCACGGTATTTGCGCCCGCTCACCAATAGGAGCCCATGCGCGGCCGCCACAGGAGCCGCCCATGCACAGCCACCCCAGTAGCCGCCCGTGCGCAGCTGCTGCAGGAGCCGCAACAATTATTCCCCTGCAGATCCCGATGCCGCTACATGCACAGTATTTGCGCCCGCTCACCAGTAGGTGCCCATGCGCGGCCGCCGCCGTAGCCGCCCATGCGTGGCCGCCACAGGAGCCGCCTGTGTGCAGCCGCTGCAGGAGCTGCAACAATTATTCCCCCGCAGATCCCGATGCCGCTACATGCACGGTATTCATGCCCGCTCACCAGTAGCCGCCCATGCGCAGCCACTGTAGGAGCCGCCCGTGCGTAGCCGCTACAAGAGCCGCAATAATTATTCCTGCGCGGATCCCAATGCCGCTACATGCACGGTATTTGCGCCCGCTCACCAATAGGCGCCCATGCGCGGCCGCCACAGGAGCCGCCCATGCACAGCCACCCCAGTAGCCGCCCGTGCGCAGCCGCTACAATAGCCGCAATAATTATTCCCCCGCATATCCAGAAGCCGCTATACACACGGCATTTGCGCCCGCTCACCAGTAGGCACCCATGTGCAGCCGCCCCAGTAGCCGCAATCATTATTCCCCTGCACAAATAGAAGCCGCCAGTTGCTCCCACCCACCCCCAGCCGACACCAAGAGTGGCTACGCTAGGTGCGCTGGTTGCTCCTGACCAGCCCAGGGCATTTACAGACAGCCGCAGATGGTACCCCATTTACTGCCGCTCTGTCCTGCACATCAGTATGCCGCTGCATGCCCCTACAAGCTGCCGCACCCCAAACCATACATTTATTATACTACAATTACTATTAGTCTAATACTAATGCTGCTATCAGTACTATTACTATTAATAAGAGGCTCCCGCGGGGTCCCGCGGGAGCGTGTCACACGCTACACTGTAGCCGTCCCGTTTAGCGTGCTTCACGCTACATTGTTGCTTTGTACCCTGATCATCACTTCTTTGTTACTCGCGATGACATGGACTCACAAGACTGTATTCTAGGACAACCTTGGATTCAGTGGTTTGCAGCGCGGATCAATTATTCGCGTCATGGGCACATGAAGATCATGTTGTGGAAAGATGGTGATCGCAGTACTCACCCTACTATTTCTGTTCAGTTGACGCGTCCAGGCGACCCGAGGAATGTTGATGCTTCAGGACCCTTGCCAGGTACATCTTGGCCAACCCACGAGGAACCAGAGAGCGCATACAATCAACGCTCCCATCATCAGCGCGCGCACATTGAAGAAGTCGACGGTGACGAAGACTACGTCGACGCGCGACCTTTTTTTTAGAGCAGGGCACGCTATCTCGGCCATCAATTAATTTTAATGTGTCTTGCGCAATGATAGGCCGATCGCTCATGGGTCTCCTCGGAGATCCCGAGTTTCGTGAGTATAGTTCCATTTTTTCTTCTTTTGATCCTCCAGATTCATACGACTATTTATTACACCAGGTAAGTCTTGCTTCTAATAGTTTGAGGCCGCTAACTACGCCTTGGACACTTCGAGCATTATCTAGCTCCTCAAATACCCGTTCACGCACTGTCTCTCTCACCTCGAAACGCAAATACAAGCCCGTAGATCGGAAGGTTCGACCAGTACCGACGTACATGCCCAAACCCGAAGCGCTCGAGTTCAAACCAATCCCATTACCACCAATCTCTCCCTTACCAAATAGACCTCCACCTGCTTCCTCGATTACACCAACTGAGCGCATGACAGCTGAGCATCTCTCTCTTTTATTAAACACTATACCAGAAGACTTCTTGTCTTCCGCCGAAATTGATCTCCTTGCATTTGTAGTAGCACGACGTGAGGACGCCTTTGCATTCACATTCGCTGAAAAGGGAGTTTTCAAGCGCGAATACTATCCGGACTACGAGATACCGACTATTGAACATACGCCTTGGCAGCGACCGCCAATTCGAGCCCCAAAAGCTCTCGAAGAGGTTATACGACAAGAAATTCTCGAGCAGGAAGCCGCGTGACGCTTTGAACCGACCTCATCAAGCTACCGTTCTGCACTGTTTGCCGTAGCCAAGAAGAATAATAAAGTACGTCTCGTCCTCGACCTGCAGGAACTAAATTCTGTGACAATTAGAGACGCCGCATTACCCCCATCCGTGGACAATTTTGCTGAGGCCTTCATTGGACGTGCGATTTACGGATGTGTTGATCTATTCGCTGGCTACGATGCGCGTATACTAGCTAAGTCGTGTCGGCCTCTTACAGCTTTTCACTCACTATGTGGTCCGAAGCAACAGGCGACGCTTCCCATGGGGGCGATGAATGCAGGTGCCAAATTTCAGCGGTGTGTTGACCACGCTCTTCAAGAAGACAAAGACGTGCTCGCTCGGGCTTTCATGGACGACGGCGGTATTATGGGCCCGAACTCGACATACGACAATGCATCAATTGAGGATAACCCAAATATTCGTCGTTTTGTTTTTGAATACGCGCAAATCCTCGACCAGGTCCTCGCTCAATTCATTGCTGCAGGGATCACGGCCTCTGGTCTCAAGACTACGCTTGCAACACCTCGTCTTCGGATTGTCAGATCAGTTGTATCACTCGAAGGGTGGCACCTCGAGAAGGGACTCGTCTCGAAGATTGTCAACTGGCCGCCATGCGAGAATATCTCTCAAGTTCGCGGCTTCCTCGGCGTCATGGGATGCGGGCGCAAGTGGATTAAGAACTTCGCCTTGATCGCTAAGCCTCTGACCTCACTTTTGCGCTTGACCGATACTGAGTTTTCTTTCACAGAGGAAGCGCAATTAGCCATGGATCGCCTCAAGGACCTCGCAACAACAGCGCCAGTGCTTGCAAAAATCGACTACGCAAAGGCTAAACTCATTACTCAGCTACTGCGTGCCTCTGATGAAGGCCTGGTCACTGTCGCTGTTGACGCCGCCACTTTGCACGGCACGGGCTGGGTGGTATATCAGGCACCAGTGTCTGTCAATATCATGCATGGACCTAGGACAGTTACCCGGATAAAAATAGTGCATCCAGGACGCTAACTCAGCCTACACAGCCACTCCACCAAGCTGGCTTTGAAATTTCTACCCACACTGAGTGTGCTGGGTGGGTGGCTGCCTGGGTTAGGGTTGGGTAAAAAACCCTAGGTTTTTTACCAAAACGTTTTTTACCGGTAAATTACCGGTAAATTACCAGGTAAATTACCTCCCATCGGGGGTAGGTTTGGGAGGTTTTTTACCAAGGGTCACATGACTCTGCCGCCCGGGAAAAGGACGTCCCCAATTCTCTTGATCTTGGACATATCAGAGTTCAATCAACCTTTAGCACTTGCTGATGCTGGACTCTTTTCAAAACAGGAAATCTTGTCAACTTTATCAACATTTCTCTCGACAGATGAAGATATCAAGCCGCCAACCAGCAATACTGTTATCCAGTTGACAATGACTTGAAAATTTGCTTTTTATACCTTTAGTACAGTGTATATACGTTAATAAACTTCACTACACAGCAGTTGAATGTCCTACAGCGCCGCAGGCACCGAAAAAAAACCCCCTACAAAAAACCAATCACGTGACTGGTAAATTACCGGTAAATTACTGGTAAATTACCACCCCTCCTCTGGGCTCGAAAAATTTTGGGTAAATTACCGGTAAAATACTCCCCAGGAGGTTTTTTACCCAACCCTAGCCTGGGTGCTGCTCGCTGCTGATCATAGCTCGACGTCGTCTGTAGGGTGCTCGACGCTGTTTTCAGGGTCGTCCCAAAAAGGAAAAAGCGCACAAAGCGCAGAACCAGCACCTCAGTCTCCTTATGGATGTCCGACTTTTTTTTTTTCGGTAACCGCATAAGGAAATGATAAAGATATTATATTATCTAATTATCTAATCTAATCTACTATGAAGTACACTAATCTAATCTAATATTATCTAATCTAGCAAGCGGCTGCATTATAGCGCGCCGCTCGCCATTTCGGCGCGTGCTCCTAGCTCGCGCGCTCGCCGCCTCTAGCTGCTGCTGCGTACACCCGCCGCCCGCCACTCCGTGGGCTATTCGCGCCATACCCGCATCTGCTTGCTGCACCCACCTGCCCTCATTGCCCGCGCCATACTCGCCCGCGTCGTGTCTGCCCATTGTGCTCGTGCCCGCCGTGGACAGGACCCCGTTGACGTGCCCGAGGTCGCCGTGGCGCTGTGGCGGCTGTGCTCCCCTCGCTCTCGTCGTGCTCGTGGGCGACGCGACCGCGGTCGTTGACGTGGTTGCTCGTGGTGGCGTGCGTGCTTGCCGTGCTCGCCCGCCCGCCCGCCGTACCCGCTCGCTCGTCGCCACTACACCCTTGCATGGGGTGTGTGCGTCCTGCTGCTCGCACCGCCCGTTGTCAGCGCCATCGCTGAAGCAATGACGTGGCGCGTCGGGCCCACACCGCGTACAGTGGAGAGGCGGGAGCTGGTGGGGATGGACCAGGGCGGGACCAGGGCCAGCACCTACTGCCTGGCGCACTGACGCACGACCGCGCAGAGGCGCTGCACCGGGTCGGTCGATGGCCGCCGCTTCGAGTTCGTACACACCGCCTCGTCGTGATGACGTGGCAGCACGCACGGGCCCTGCGTGCGGCTGCGTGGGTGGAAGGACACAGCGGGGGCAGGGGCACAGCACGAGGGAGAGGGAGAGGGCGTCCGCGGACGGTGTGCGGCGTTGCTGCAACGCGGTGCTGTGGGAGTAGGAGGGTATGGTCAATGGGGTGGAAGAAACGGCGGGCGCAGGTGGCGTACCTGTCAGGTCTCCCGCTCCCGGGTCTCCCCTTGTGTCCTTCTCCCCTTCCTCCACTCATCGTCGTGCTGCAAGACTGTGCCCACATCCCTGTCGAAAGGGGAGGGGCTCAGTTGCGCTGTGGGGGGTTGCCCTCATCGCCATGGGGGCGTCGGTTGGGCGTCGTCGCGGTTCTCGTACTCGTGCCGCGGTGGGCTCTATTCAGCGGGGTCGGTTGGCTATGCGATGCGGGATGTGAGCACGGGTGGGCTGGGTACACGACGAACGGATGACTTACCTAGAACGGGGATGACGACGCCGCGTCATCCCCCTTTGATCGCGTTCCTTCGTCCTCCATCGAACCGTCCACGGGCTGGGGGTCGTCTACCCTGTGGTGTCGGAGATGTGGTAGGGCGGCGCGGACTTGGGTCAACGGAGGTGGTTGAGGTTGAACGTTGAATGTTCACACGTTCAAAATCAACAATCAACACAGTCGATCACGCGTCCGGCAAACGCCGAATCCCGTCGGTGAGCATCGTCGACGATGTTTTGCGGGGCTGTGAGCATGGAAGAAATAATTTCAATGCGTAGATAGGTTTAATATACTACTGGTCACATTAATTACAAGTTAAATTATTTTATTAGACGGAAACTCGTATGAAATGAGTATAATTGTCTTGACATCGCCACGCTCACTGACGACGACGATGATTTTCCTTACTTCCAGTCAGCCTTACAGTCAGATATTGACTGTACACGTTCTACATACAATCTACATTGCTCCTTTAAAATAAAATGACTGTTTTATATGCAGATACCTACGCTATTTACAAAACTGTTGCGACGTCGCCACGCGCAGCAGAGATACAAGTACGGTACTGATATAAATAGCTAGACATGTATTCAGGGTGTGTATTCCATATTATGCTTCCAAACATGACTGCAATCATGGAATAACATATAGAACTCTGTAGAATATCTCTCGAGTTAGTTATACGGGCTTGCACTAATTTATCGGGTACCAGAACAGCCATTGAAGTCTCGAAGTCGACATTCTGTGGCGACGTCGCAACTTATGCGCTTATTCCTCGCTAAATTTCACTTAATCAATCCAAATTTTCTGAGATCCGTATACTTATAGGTATTTTACAGCATACTGGGGTATTATAATTAAGGTATATTGAGGGGGACAACGCGATCGACGACAAAGGACGACGAGCGGCGGGCGTCGGCATTTGCCGAGATGCACGTGCATCAAAATCTTCGTTGATTGTGGGCCGTGGGACGTTGAACTTCAACATCAATTACCTCCCACATCTACCTCTCCAGCACCCACACCGCATGCCCGCACCGCACCCCCCCACCACACGAGGCAAACCACACGCGAAGACGACGACACGGCGGAGGAGACAAGAGGGCACAGGAGGTCAAGGGACCGGGGGAGACGCGTCGTCGTCGTCCCCCTTCTAGGTACGTCATCCATTGCTCGCTTACCCACCCATGCTCATCGCCTTATAGCCAATCCATCCCACCGAATCGGGATTTCGACAGCACATGCACATGCACCGACCACCCGCCTACAAACTCCACACGACGGCGACGAGCGCAGGCTCAAGCAGGAGCTAGGGCGACCAACACCAGTCTGACAGCGAGCAGGTGCAGGGCGAATGCAAGAACGAGCACGCGGGTGCAAACACACCCGCCCTTCCTACGAACACGGCGGGCAAGGGCGGCGACACCAATTGAGGATGCGGGAAGTCGAGGAACGGGAGACAACGCATCATCATCATCCCTGTTCTTGGTAAGCTGTTTATTTATTGCTTGCCCGCCCTCTGCTCACCGTCGCCGCATCCCAAAGCCAGCCCACTACCTCGGCCTCAACAGCACCCGGATGAGCACGAGCTCGTTGACAACGGGTACTCGACGCTTGTTGCGCTCGCCACAACGCCGCATCGGGATAGGCAGGGAGAGCGAGGATCCAGAGCGGGGAATATGACGCGGCGGTCCTGGGGACCACCCGGTGCGTTTTATTCTCTTTGTAATTTCTTTGTACTGACACCATTTATTTTCCAGAGCTATGCCTCCCTGCCGACATTGCAACACCCCCGTCACCGCAAATTCACCTTCACAGCAACTCCCTGCCTTAGTGCTTCGCCGTCCCTCGCTCGTCACCTGCCCATGCCGCTCCTGCTAGCCCGCCCCCTCCGATACTCGACCCCCCGGGAATCTAAGGGGGCCAGCTAGTGGGATAGCATAAGCACAGGGATGTGCTCTGCCACGCAGATGAAGGCAGGTTCGCGAGCAAAACAGCCCCGCTGCATCGATCCGATGTGCGTGCGGTGAACGAGCTACAGCGCAGATAGCGGGTCGCCGAGCGCGGGCGACTGTGGGTGAATGCAAGGACAGCAAGAGGCAGGGTGTGGGTGTGGGCAGTCAGTACGCGGCTAGGCTAGTGCAAACGGGGGCTGGTGTGTCCCGTAGCCACGTAGCGCAGGGAAAGTCGGGCAGCGAGCCGGCACAGCGCATATGCGGACGGTAGGCGCCGCAATTAAATTCACTAGATAAGATTACAATAGATTAGATAATTTTGTACTAGATTAGATAAAATATATATCTTTATCATTTCCTTATGCGGTTAGTGAAAAAAAAATCGGACATCCATAAGGAGACTGAAGTGCTGTTCTTGCGCTTTGCGCGCTTTTTCCTTTTTGGGATGACCCTGAAGACGGTGTCGAGCACCCTACGGACGACGTCGAGCGATGGCCAGCAGCGAGCAGCATCCAGGCGGCCACCCAGCACGCTCAGTGTGGGTAGAAATTTCAAAGCCAGCTTGGTGGAGTGGCTGTGTAGGCTGAGTTAGCGTCCTGGATGCACTATTTTTATCCGGGTAACTGCCATGAATTCATATAGAATATTAACGGACAAGGCTGTATCAGGAACTCGACAATCAACGACGACCTACTATATATGGGTCGTGCACCTACAACGAGCGCGAAACACGATATTCACAACCCAAAGCTGAACTCTACGGCGTATTTCGAGCATTCAAGCACCTGCGCCATCGCATCTGGGGCATTTGGTTTTGCCTCGAACACGACGCTAAGTTCCTTCGAGAAATGATTGTCACACCTGATTTACCCAATTCCCCAATGACCAGGTGGATTGCTTATCTCCTCCTATTCGATTTTGAAATGCACCATGTGAAAGCAGAGAAACACCAAGCTCCAGATAGCTTATCAAGAAGACCGGGATTGAGCCAAGACTCGGAAGAGGAAGAAGATTCCGAAGATTATCTCGACCGATTTATCGGGTGTATTTTCGCGTCAGCCGGGTTACCACAGGAGTTGTGGTCTGCGGATTCATATAGCCTCTCATCCGTGCAAGTAAAATCCCTTCTAAAGTCGATTCAAACTGCTCGCTCTGCCCTACAGATGTCCTCTGCCCCATACAACAATCAATTGCGCTTCAAATTTCGCTACCTCTGGGATGCTAATGTGAGTCAACCTCCTTCGATCTATCTTTCTAACGAGCCTATTTTTGGACACCTCATCGACACCGAACCCCACTCGGGGGCATGCCATGCGAGGCTCCCAATCCAGCCAACAAGAATCAATCCTCGAGCTTACAAGACAAATGACCTTGCCGAATATTCTCTTCTGCGAGTCACAGGCGCGCTTTCCTTTATGGGTCGTGACTTCTACGACAGGAATGTACCGTTCGAACGTGAACTCAAAGTTTCCTTGGGTGGTGAAGAGTTTACTATGACCGTGACATCGTACCATTTCAAGTACATGTCTGATTTTGTCCCCGGTGAGCTCCCTCCTGCTATTGTCGATCTCTCAGACCCCACTTTGGGTAATCCCCAAAATCGGTTGGATACTAGAATAAACTATGAGGTGATTGTGGTTCCTGAGAAGCGCGAGGCTATAGCGTGCATAGGCCACAAGTTTGGGACAAAGGATCCAGACTCGCCGGACTTGTGGAAGGAGCTCCGAGCCTTCTTCACTGATGCAACACTCCCTGCTCGGTGTCTGACGGACACAAAAGAGAGGGATAAGTTCCTTCGACACGCTCACCTTTATTTTATGTCGGAAAATAGGATTTGGCGGCGCCCAAAGAAGAATAGCTCAATGCCACCTCGTCTCGTCATAGAGGACCCAGTTTGGCGTCAAGAACTCCTTGTTGAAGCGCATGATCAATGCGGACACAGAGGACGTGACCCCACGTACACCAAGCTCGCTGAACGCGTCTACTGGCCCAATATGTACGACGACTGCGCTTATTTTATTTGATCGTGCGTACCTTGCCAATTTGAGTCTCGAGCTAAACCCTACCTTCCCTTACACCCTGGTTGGCTCTCGCCTATTCTTCGACACTTTGCCATGGATGGTGTTCATATGCCTGATGGTGTTGGAGGATTCAAGTTCATCATTCACGCCATTGATACGATGACAAAGTGGGAAGAAGCGCAAGCACTCCGCTGACTGAACTCCAAGTCAATTGCAAAATTTATTTATGGATTGGTGTGTCGTTTTTCATGTTTTCCTTATATCACAGTCGATGGCGGTAAAGAGTTTGAGGGTGTGGCGGAGGAGGTGTACCGCCAGTATAACTTGACCGTCATTATATCATCCGCATACCATCCTCAAGGGAATGGTATTTCTGAGCGCTCGCACCAGGGCCTGGTTCACAGATTGATGAAGGCGTGTCATGAGGATAAAACTCAGTGGCCACGCTACCTCGATGCAGTTTTATTCGCGCTTCGCATTACTACTAACCGTGTTACAGGATGTTCACCTTATTATCTCGTCTACAGCACTTTCCCAGTATTTGCATTCGACATTGAGGACGGCACTTGGCAGACGCTTGACTGGGATACAGTCCATACAATAGGCGACCTGATCGGGATGCACGCTCGCCAAATTGCACGACGAGACAAGGACGCAGAAGCCGCTTTCAAGCGAGCTCGATTCTCTCGACAACAAGCAATTGATAACTTCAATCATCGCTACGGTAAGAATTTCTCTTTTCATGCGTTCGACGTTGGGATGTGGGTGCTGCGGCATGAGACATGGCTGGATAATCAATTCGGAAAGAAGGATTACTACCGCTGGTCAGGGCCTTACATTATTCACGAGAAGCGCGAGAATAATTCTTACGTGTTGCGTGAACTAAATGGCACGGTCATGCGAGGGCATGTTACCGCTCACCGCCTCAAGTTATTCTTCTTTAGGTCCGAGAACCACATCATGAAGACAGTCTCCAATGTACAGCTATACTACGACATTCAACAGTTCGAAAAGAATCTCTTCAGTCTATGAGCCGGCTGCGCCCTCCAAGTTGCTCGACACCCTGATATCAACTTCTATCACTACTACCCCGACCCGCGCGGTGACAACGAAATTCCATTCCCATCTCATCACGACATTGGCGGCCGACTTCCTATACACATCCTCTACTTCCCCGGCACCATCAATAATATTGAGAACTGAAGCTTAGCTTACCGCCCGCACTGGGGAGGTACCATCGAGGACGAGCCGGCCTACGAGGACTTCAAAAATTGGATAGGAAAGGCGATGTGCTGGGCCATTGAAGACATCGAGATTGTCGAGGGAATACACATTCCGAGCGGGCGGGTGACAGACAGCACGCCGTTGGGATTCATCTGCGCGTAATGTCCTCGTTTTCTCCCATATCAACTCTCCTTTCTTCCTCATTTCATTCTGATGCCGTTTCCGTGGCTCCTTGTAAATTTTTTCTATATTCCCATCCATTCCTCCACCTATTCTTCCATCTCATCCCTTCTGATGTTGGGGACAACATCTAAGGGGGGGCACTGTGGAGGAGATGAATGCGCGCTCGTGAAACGACGCCAAGTTCACTTTCCCACGACTCGATCGCAGAGCCGCGCAACGGCTCTGTGATCGAGATCGCGCCCCCCTCGCTCCCTTCTTGTTTCTAGACCATAACACTGTTATCACTCGTTCCTTACCCAAGGAACATCATACACGTGTTTTGCAGTGCTTTCACCTATCTTTTTCTGGCGTTTAGGCTTCTCGAGCAAGATTGCACCGTGCGAACGCACCTCGGCACGGCGGCGGCTTCTTGACGATGTTGTCTACAGCGAGCTCAATAGCCGCTCGAGCTTCCTGACCTGCGAAAACGACTGCGAGGACGACCCAAATGGACGAAGCTTCAAGATATCGCAATCCGGAGGGCCTGGTACCGGCAAGTTTATTTCAATATATTCATTTTATCTTTTCCTTTTCTGTTTGCTTCCGCGTTCGCGCAATCATTTTTCCTTTCTTTATCACCGACAATTGAGTGGTCGAAACGATATGTTGGACTTTGGAGAGGAGGCCCTATCCCTCTGTGCGCTGAGCTGCGAGCACGACGTGGGGCATCGTGTTGCGCAAACCATCCTTGGGAAAGGATGTGTCTGCTGCTTTTGCGCCCGCACATGGACACCACGCCACGCTCCTTTCCTCGTCCGGCCGACAATATCGCATCACCGGTCTAGGTACATTTATTCAAACACGGGCACTCTAGATACGCAGATAGTTAGGCTCATTCATATTTTATTTTGATTTCTTGGACCTGGCGACGCAAGAGACGCGTGCGCCAGAGTGTCTGGTATATTACAAACTGTTTGTAAATTTTCGTCTCTCCTTAGTCAATCGACCCCGACTCTGATTCTGAACTTTCTGCGCGAGCCTGAGCCAACGTCGAGCCTAACAAGTCCAACGAGCCGAGCCCGAGCAAAATTAATCTATTCTGGGATAACTACCCACACGCTCTACACCAACCTTCGACGACCTCGTCCAGCCCACACAGAAGACCAACTCTTCCACATCGTTGTTATTGTCTCGCCTTTTCAGTACTTCACAGTGACCATCACCATGAAGTATCACAAAGAGCGAGTGATATTTAACAAAAAGAGCTCAGTTATGCAGGAGAGATGAAGAGCGCTAGTGAACACTTGAGCACTTGAGCACTGGGGGTCAGAGAACTGAGCGCCTAATATTAGCAGATGGCTATCCTTACCTCTTGCCATCCCGCTATGGCCTATTAATATATTACTACTCATGACTTCCTTCTCTATTGTCAGCTTCTGCTCTACTCATCATGTTGATCCTAGTAGATGATTGCGAAAGGGATGGACGACGACGAGTGCCTTTCCTACCAATAATTGTTGTCAGGTACTTTATTGTTCTCGCATTCTCTGTCATGCTCCAATCCTCGGGTCAAGGCGGTCCACCAGATAGTAACACACTGAGAGAGTTCAGTTATTGTCATTGTACTGCATGGACCAGCAATGTAAGTGGCAGTGCATTTACCACTCTTGCCTTGGATCAGTTCATAATATGTATTTCTATTGCCCCTCGCAGAGCGTCTCATAGAGATTGAGAGCAATTGATGTAACAAGAGCAGCAAAGGAGTTGAATATAAATTTATAGTGGATTACACCGGCAAGGCGACTGGGCGAGACGGTTGCAAGACGATGACAACTTGAAGACATGTAGATGTTGGTAAGGTAGTTACACCCAAATCAACAAAGACATAATTATTGTTTACTAAGTATGACAGAAGTAATCTACCACTGAATTAAATTCCCAGAAGTAAAGCGACTATATGCTGTCAGGCCCACCTTGCAGCAGGCCACTAGATTCTTTGCATAGCGAATATCTAATTAAAAAGCAAAGGAATCGAGTAAGTAGAGTGCCAGTGTGGATGTGCGAAATTCATGAGATGAGCAATAGAAGCTTATGTACCGAGGAGACCCAAGGCACAGCAGGAGAAGGAGATGGATGTGAGCGCGAGAGACAGAGCGCGAGAGACAGTGTGCAGTGATATTACACACCACCAGATGTGGTAATGTGGTAATCATTACCACTACTGTTTCCAGGTGTCAGCAGGGAGATGGTGAGGGCACACGCAGCGGCATTGTTGAATACCGTCGCGTCATCACGGCGTCTTCACCAGAGGCGTTGTCGGACGTTACTGTATGGTTATTGTACGAGGTCACATAGTCTGTTGACAGCTGGACATTATTGGAGGTACCAAAGGTGGCAGCGAGGGTGGGAGCATTCAGTTAGAGGGAGAGGTATGTAGAGATGGAAACACCTTGCTATGCTCGCTAATTGTGAGGGAAACGACCTACAACGAGCATGGGACATGCTGCTGCAGCACTGCCACACTGTTCTAACTTCTTATTGTTGTGCAGGGTATGCAAAGTGTAAGTCTCTCGTGTTCGTGCAGTGAGCGAGATACACGGACGCTCAAGCGCTCATCACTGAGCACGTCAAACACCCGCGAGAGATCCACAGTAGTGCATAGTTTGCCTTGAACGACAGTTGATGGAGGAAAGGGACAGTTTAGAGGGATCACTAGTGCTGGATTTGTAGTAGGCTCGAGAGGATGTATGTATGCAAAGTGCCGAGGAGACCCAAGGCACTTCGAGAGAAGGAGATGGAGGATGTGAGCGCGAGGAAGGACGGGGTGTGGCGCGTCGTGCTGATGGCGCAGTTCATTCCCACGCTCCCGGAGCGTGCTTATTGTGCTCTCAAGTCGATGAGCGAGGAAATGAGCGAGGAAATGAGTACGGAACTGATCTCGCGATCAGTTTCTCGAATAGATAAATGACTCATTTTCTATTTTATTTATTAGATTCAAAAATGAATGAGAAATATTTGTGATTCAACGGTCGGGAAAATCTTTCGTGAATACTTGAGATCTTTTGTTCCCCAAAACATCACATTTGGCGATAAATTTGCTCGATTGTCAAATCTATCGTTATATCTGACAATAACCAGATTGGAAAATGATTGACATATGTGACGTATGCCTATTATTTGCTGCAAACAGAAACAGAGAATCTTCCTAATTGTTAGATTATAATCAAACTTGACCTTTATTGTTTCTTTTTGTAAGGGAAAAAGCATGGAAAAATCTGTCAATTGTCTCAACGAACAATTTTGTGTGAATTTGTAGTTCTCCGTTCCTTTCTCGCAACAGAAAACATCAAATTTCACATTCATTTTCCTATCTAGTATATTTATCGAACAAACTTCAACAAGCGTCAAAGGATTTTTCGACATTGACATATATGCCCACCGTAGCAGTGATTGTTCTATATCACACAAAAGCACTCATATGCAAAGGTAAATGCATTGCATTTGCTAGACATGCTGATGTGCACCACAGTGCTATACAGCCATATTTTTTGATTTTTGACGCATCAAGATGCACCACGTGATGCCTATAAGCCCCATTTGTCCGATAAAATCATTATGCATGCGCAACTTGTCTTTTCAGCGTCGAAACACTCAGAAACTCTGAGATCAAGCAACAGTGTCAGTCATCAAGCTCCCCCTCCATTTCTGCTCAATGATTTTTCAAGAATGATGCAACCGGCGACCCCCAGCGGCTTTCTAGACTTAGGCGCACACATGTCAATTTCTATTTTTAGCATCTGATTCTCTTGCATGCTGATATCTATGAATGTAATGTCCCCCATTGCTATCCTGCTGGAGATGGCAGATCTGTACGAGGCGGGCATGCGGGCGGGTTGTGGTGGGACAAAGGCAAAAGCGATGTTGACTGTCTATGCAGGCGCAGACACTATCTACACATACACGTGACTACCTACGGTGCGGGTTATCTGGTTACATGTGCCCGCCCCCTGAAAAGCGACGTCCGCGTCGCACTCACAACTCCCTCACAAGAAATTATCCTCCCTTCTTTCCCCTCAACCTTGCAAAAAAATTGTGCCATCCCTTTTTCCTCCGTGGCTTGAAGTGAGATGCAACACCGGAATTCAGAGAGCCTCCTCCTATCGCTCCGGCTTCTGACTCCGACAGGTGCAGCTCCTGTGCAAAATGCAGTGGCGTCAACTCATAGAGTGGGGCCAATAGCCGAGATGGAGGAGATCCTGTCAGCTCGCTGGTGAACTGGGGGCTGGGCAGGAGAGATGTTGATAGGTAGCATAGGAAGGGGGATAGTATAATCTGAGGCTGTGCTCAAATGGGATTGCATCTGTATCTGACAGCGTTGGAAGCATCGATAGAGCAAGCTGAATGGATTTGGAGTGATGGTGGAAGGGGGAGTGGTCCGAGGAAATGGCGAGCAAGCATAGAGGAAGCTTGTACCAATGAAGTAGAGAGGGGAGGATGTGGGCGGAAGAGCAGCTCACCTCTGGCCCATGTTTTTCTGATTTTTCTGAATCTTCGAGAGACCTAAGAAGGAGGTGCTGCCACGGCGTCGATGTCAGAGAGTGGATGGTGAGGGGATCCAATGATCCGAGTGCGCTAATATACCAGTCAATGACACAGCCCACTACAGAAATTTTTTGAGGGGTCCGAGGACCTGGCTAGAAGGACAACTGGAGGGTACGGCTAATGGCTGATGGAAACAGATACTGAAACGGCTACAGCAGGATGACAGGGACGAGGGCAGCATCAAAATGGGTTGCGGGAAGTTTTCATCACTGATGCAGCGGCGGCTGGAGAAACTCGGACGGCGGCAGTTCAGACGTCGAAGGCACAGGCAGGCCTGGTCGGATACAACAAGGTCGTGTCGAGTTGCTCTGTTGTCACCAGATGGAGATGGCAGATCTGTATGAGGCGGGCATGCAGATGGGTTGTGTGGACAAAGGCAAAGTGATGTTGACTGTCTACGCAGGCGCAGACGCTATCTACACATACACGTGACTATCTACGGTGCAGGTTATCTGGTTACACCGCCTCCCCCCAAGCACAGAAAATCTCTTAGATGTATCAGCCCCTTCCCCTTTCGATATCTTTCATCTCCATTCTTGTTCCTTGGCTTAGTCTTGTGATTTCGATGTTTTGCTTTTTCTTTTGTAGTTAAATCACATTCCCTTTGTAGTTTCACATATACCTGTAGTAGACTCAGAACAACAGAGAGGAGAGGTTTGGCCCTTGATCCCACCCCATTGTTTAGACTTCAGTATTCCATCCTCGCAACTCATTTTTGTCTCTCGCTGCCACCATTTCATCTTGTTTTCACATTTTCCCATGCTCTCTGCCAGCCTATTTCACTGCCGTTTTATTGTCTACACCTCGGATCTTAAGCACCGCAGGTCATAGTTTTGTGTTCCCCAGTTGTAGTTCTAGCCTATAGGTAACAGACCTTGGGAGGAACACCTTCCAGAACTCATTCTTGCAACCTTCACGCCCACTCTTGTTGTAGATGTCATTGGTGTTGATTTTATTCGCACTACACTATATCTACGACACTAGGCACATCAACAAGTGCTGACTCAAGCAACTATTGCATCCACCCTTTGATAGATGCGCGCCCATATGCAGTCAGCACACCATTTCTGTGTGTACGCCACTCACTCGCCTCACAATGCACTCCTAAAAATAGCACCCTACAGATGATGTTGAGCTATAACCAGTGGCAAGCAGAACCCTCAGCATGCTCAACGATTAAATATAAGACTGGTAAATAATACAAAATCAGTCACATGATGTAGATCATGTGATATTTGTGGTTATTTGGTCACTTTATATAAAAGAAAAGGTGTTTATTTGTTTGGTCAAACTACAACTTGATCCACTACCACCACCTTCTATTTTGGGAAAGAACCAAAAATGGCTCCAGTAAGTGTTGTGACATCACATGTCACATGTCACACTCTGTATTAAATAGCACACTGCCATTTAATACAGCAGTGACATTGATCTCTTTGCTTCCTACTAAGCCACGTATTAAATACACCAATTGGATTTAATACATGGCTTAGTCTAGCGCAGAGAGATTGATGTCGCCGCTGAATTAAATAGCACACTGCTATTTAATACATCAGGAACTAGGCGTTAATTAATTGCTGCAGAGAAAAGAAACAAAGAAAGATGCAACAATGCGAAAGAAGGCAGAAAGGTTAACGGAAGATGTAAGCATCATATTGGTTGTTATCTTAGTAGAATTAACAAACATTTTATAGTTGCAGCCAGTCCTGCAAAAGATGCAAGAGGGTGAGAATAATGCAGTTATCTCCACGACGGCGGAAAAAGGTCTGCAAGAATTTGCGAAACAGTTTATAATGGGACAAGGTGCCTTGTATGTCTTGGAAGACCATCACGTCATAATTTCAGGCAACAAACCAATGTTGAATGGGCCGCAGTTCCAGCGCCACTCTTGGAACCAACGTCCATTAAATATTACTCAAGCCATGGACCTCTTCAAGAATGTTGGCGAGGATGGAATAAGGCCGCTAAACCAAGAACATGCCATTTATGTAGCTGTTTCGCGATCGTTGGTTGACGCTGAAACCTTGGGGAAATATCAAGACAATCAATTTCCCCCAATCACATTTCTTTCCAATAAGCCTGGGGAGGTTCACCTGATAAATGGCCAACATCGAGTTGAAGCCTTCCGACAGTCAGCAAAACACAAAGACAAGTTGGCACAGCTGAAAGAGTTGGAGTCAAAACTCAAGAAAGGAGGATTTGAGGTGGCCAGTGACCATGACACAGAAGAGATTATTGCTGCCCGGGAGTTAGTCAGCGAGACCCGGTCCAAATTATACCATTCAGGATGTTGGGGCGCTGTAATACTGGACTATGGTAAGTAGTGCGCGTATTATTTGGGATTATACTAAATAATACACTTTAGACGCCATTATATCTCACCACGACTCAGCGCGTTTGAAGATGTACTTTTCCACCAACCGACCCCACTACCATGTTCACGACAGTGCAGATGTGCTGCTGAAAAATGTGCTAATTACCATTCAAGCTATGGACCCAAAAGCTGGATTTGAATTTTTCCAGGAACAAGTTGAATCTTATGGCTTACTGCATCAGCAGCTCAAGGCTGTCATCAAGTCACCAGACCTTCTGAAATGCTATTCTGACTTGTTATCCATCCCAATGTTTACCAATATCAAGCTGGTTACTGTTGCCAATCTTTTTTCATGGCGCCGCATTACCAAGCACTGGCTTGATGTCTTTATCAAGTACGGACGTGATGGATACCGCTTTATTGGGTACCCATGTGATGAGACATCTATCACAATCAAAAGTGTCACTACACAGCAAGCCTCCAACACTACCTTTACATATGGTCACTTAATCCAATCATTTCACGATATTTGTGAAACTGCATATAAGGCCCACCTCGCTCAGTATATTATGCTAATTGGAGATCAGGCTGAAATCACGCTTCCAACTGGTGAAAAGGCCAGTTGGACAGTTGCATTTTCAGCCTACCGGACTGAAATCTTGGAAAGATTGGACCAATGGTGTCAACGTGAGGATATTCCTCGTGCACACAAAAGACACTGCGCTATTTTAATCCAACGTGTAACCTACATCTTGGATGAAGCGTGGAAGGAATATCCTTATATCTGTGAAATTGGAGCACCACTTCCGCTTGGATGTTCAACATTCTTCACTGATATTGGCAACTCTATTACTGCTAATGAAAAAGGCATTATTGAGGTATGATTTGTATTATTTTCAAATGTTCCAAATAATACATACTGACTTCCATTTACTCAGTTCTTAACATTCTTTGAGCCTGTTATTCCCAATCGGTTTGGCCCCTCCAAAAAGAACGCTGATACCTTGGATCTTGTTCATCTTTTGCATGCCATTGCACAAATTCCTTCTACTGGCATTATGGAAGATGGTGATTTGATTCAGATATCATCATTACCACTTTTTGATACATCGGTGCAGAAGGTAAATATTTTGTTTGCTTTTGAATTAAATAAATCTAATACCATCTAGATATGGGCGAAGATTTTTGTCCATCGCTTTACAGTAATGGCAACTCTGGGCAGCATGCAGGCAACTAAATCTCCACATTTTTGGGCGTTTCCTGCCAAAAAGCTTAAACGCAAAAGAAAAGATGGTGATGCAGCAACAGCCAAGGGAAAAGCTAAAGCAACTGAAGGAGATGAAGAGGATGAATCACCTCCGAGTTCCAGCAGTTGGAAGCATTGACTTCCATTTTAACTTTATGGGTCAAACGGCAACGCAGCAAGGAGGAAAAGCTTACTGAGGATCTAACAGATGACCAGAAGACTTCTTATCACTCAAGGGCCAATCCGCAAGTACAGCACGCAAAACAGGCTGCATCTTTCCACCTGCATCTGACTTAGTGCCAGTTGTCAATGATCAAACAGTTCCTAAATTGGCCCCATTGTCTGCAGACAATATAGAACTCCTCGATGCATGTCTTACAATTTTGCAAACATCTCATATGTCATGGGCCAAGACACATACTGTTATTGCTCAACACCTTCACTACCTTGCAGTTGATATTATCCAACTTGCAAAGAATAGCGAGATCTATTCTTATTATCTTGGAGAAAATGTGGTCTGGTCCCTTTACCAAGAGGTTCTTGAACTTATTCAAACATTTGCACCAACATTTGAAACATGGCTGGGTACTATCGCTGAGAACCGCACACCAAATGACATTCAAGAAGTCAAAACGAAAACCATAAAGGGCAAAAGTGTAGACAGTATTATTGGTGTTGCAATGGCGCAAAGTGCTGCTGAGATTACAACTCACTATCAACAAGGTCTCAAGAAACTTGTTGATTTAGTTGTTAATCTGGCCTCATTCGAAAAAGACGGTCACCAATACATTGGACAGCAAGTGTGTGACCATGCACAGACGCTCCTCAGGGTAAGGTATTCTGTATTATATAAATGTTTTGTATTTAACACACTATTTGTTTGCTGTTAGACATTGGCTCAGGAGAGTGTCCACCAAGCATACCGCTTTGAGCAGAATGCTGCATTTTCTCCTCAAGATTTCCTGAATGATCCACGTAAAGATGAAATCCTTCAAGATCGTTTGGGAATTACATTCCCTCCTACTCATCTTACCATTTTGACCCATACTGAGCGATCAAGTCTATATGGTGCAGATGCACTAAAAGAGGCATTTGGTTATCAAATCGACCAAATTGGGGGTGTTAAAGCATTCAAAAAAGAAGAGAAGAAGAAAGAGACAAAAGCACTTCATCTCTTAGCAAAGAAGAAAGCACGTAAAGCTGAAAAGAATACTCCATCAGAAAATGCTGCCATTGAAAAACATGATGGTGCATCTGCAAAAGACCCTTCTTCTGAATCTGCAAAAGACACTTCTTTTTGAACCTGTGAAAGACCCTTCTTCAGAACTGGCCAAAGAATCTCCTTCTAAACCAGCCACAAAATCTCGGGGTCAGAAACGTCCAAGGCCTTCTGATTCTGCTGCCTCAGAACATGTCAACAAGCAAGGTAAATCTACAGATGCAGATCAGAGTGCAGCATCCTCCAACAATGCCAATGCAGACAAGGGTGAAGGGACCTCTAGTGGGTCTTACTATATGCCAGATTGGGAAAAAGATCATGTGCTTGACTATACTTCTCCCCATCATTCTCCGCATAATTCAATGAGTCCTCCACCACATTAACTACATTTATTAGAGTGTTAGGCTGCATATGGAACTTGCATATAAATTCTGTGTACACTTTTGTTTTTGTTATCCTGTTCCTTTTTCTTTTTTTTTCCATTAATGGCATCATGACATGTACTTGTAGCAGGCTTAGTCATTACCTTCAATAGGCTCACTTAGTTCTAACATTGCCTTCTCTATTTATAGTTCAGTTTCACAAGGCTGCCTAGTCGTAGTCACCTCAGTTTGTTTCATTTACATGCTATCACTTCTGTGTGACTCCTCCTATTTAGCATCAATGTACAGATTTTTTGGAACTTTGATTATTCCTATGTGGTCACTAATGGCAGCCTGATTACTTGTAACTTTACCTATTGCGTCAATTTAAGCTGTCTTTATAGCTTAATATGTGCTTCATCACAATGTCAACTAGGAAGCCTGGTGTGTATTCCACTGTAAAGAACTGCATAAGCAATATACAATGCACAGTATTATTGACTTGAAAACTGGGCGGGATTTATGCATTCAGCGCAAAAGCAATGTCTATTCCACGGTGTTATTGACTTGAAAACAATTATTGGGGAAATTGTATTTCCCAAGGCATAGAAGGTATTCCCACATTGTCGCTCATCCACTGAGACAATATTTGCCCACCGTGAGGAACTGGGGAGGATTTATGCATTCAGCGCAAAAGCAATATCTATTCCACGGTGATGCGCACCACAGCGCTCTACGGCCGTATTTTTCAATTTCGACGCATCAAGACGCACCACGTGACGCCTATAAGCCCCGTTTGTCCGATAAAGTCATTACGCATGTGCAACTCGTCTTTTCGGCCTCAAAACACTCAGAAACTCGGAGATCAAGCAACAGTATCAGTCAGCAAGCTCCCCCTCCATTTTTGCTCGATGATTTTGCAAGAATGATGCAACCGGCGATCCCCAGCGGCTTTCTAGACTTAGGCGCGCACATGTCAATTGCTATATTTAGCATCGGATTCCCTTGTACGCTGATATCTATGAATGTGCCGTCCCTGTTGCTATCCCGCCTCCCCAAGCTCAGATAAAACTCTTAGAATGCATCAGCCCCTTCCCCTTTTTGATATGTTTTGTCTCCATTCTTGTTCCTTAGCTTCATCTTGTGATTTCGATGTTTTTGCCTTTCCTTCTTTAGTTAAATCACATTCCACCTCGTAGTTTCACATATACCTGTATGGTAGACTCAGAACAACAGGAGAGGTTTTGACCTCGATCCCACCCCATTGTTTAGACCTCAGATTTCCGTCCTCGCATCTCGTTTTTGTCTCTCGCCGCCGTCGTTTCGTCTCGTTCTCGCGTTTTCCCACGCTCTCCACCAGCCTATTTCGTCGCCGTTTCGTCGTCTACGCCTTCGGATCTTTGCTGCTGGTCGTAGTTTTGTGTTCCCCAGTCGTTGTTCTAGCCTATAGGTGACAGACCTTGGGAGGAATGCCTTCCGGAACCTCGTCCTCGCAACCTTCACGCCCACTCTGGTTGTAGATGTCATTGGTGTTTGATTTATTCACACTACACTATATCTACGACACTAGGCACATCATTTCTGGAGCCTACCGCGAGGGGTTCCAACTGTTGTGAGCCTTCCTTCCGTCGTTGCCATTTTTTTATTCTCGCCGTCGCCGTTTTCCGATAAACTCTCGACCACACCTTCATTTCGCCACTTCGACCTCATTTTTGACCCCCGTACTCGATTTTCGACGTCCCTAGCATCTCCAATATGTCCACTGTACCCCTTCCAATGCCGCTTCGACGAGAACCAGGTGCGCCGACCTTCGACGACTCGACAAAGGAGCAAATTCGCGAACTCCCACGCTACTTCGACGACCTCGAGCTTCTTTTTCACGCTCGCCCCGCGCTCAGCGACCTCGAGAAGAAGAACTTCGCAGTATTCTATCTGAAGACACCCGTTCAGAATGTTTGGACGTCGTTTTCCGAGTTTTCCGATGCCACCAAGACGTATCTCGATTTCAAGACCGCCGTTCTTCGTCTCTATCCCGATGCAGATCCCGATAACCTCTTCACCCTCGGTGACTTTGATCAACTTGTTGCCTCTCGCCAGCGCCTCGGTATTACCTCGCTTAGTGACCTCGCTGAGTTTACTCGTCAATTCCGGACAATTTCGAGCGCGCTCCTTCGAAAAGGCTATCTCAGCGACATAGGAATTCGCTGCTCGTATATTCAAGCATTCCAGCCCTCGTTCACTGCCCAGATATTTAACCGGCTCCAGATCACGCATCCAAACCTCGACCCGCACACTCTCAGCTCTATCGAAGACGTTTAAGATGCCGCCGTATGGATTCTCAACTCCCACGCTCATTCACTCGCGCTCCTAGGTCTCGCGCACTCGTCGCTCACAGTGCCCGGTGTTTTTCCAGCCATTTCTTCGTCGAAGGCCTTTGTTAGTAGCCTCCCAGCACCACTCCAGTCGTCTCCATCACCGAGTTTCGTTTCTGCGAGCCCCAGTGTCGCGCCGAACCCGACTTTGATGTTCCGTGCTGTCCCCACCGCTCCAGCGCGCCCAGCTACGCCGAAATTTGTCCCCAGACCGCCGCTGGCCAGCGCATCATTTAGGCAACATTTAGACGCACCTAGTCCCTCGGAACGACGCCGCCAGCTCGATTTACGCCTCCAGGAGCTCGAAGACGAGTTGCAGATGCTTCAGAATGGTGCCAGGAAGTCCCAGCTGCCGGCTGAGTCAGATTTTCGGTGCACTCCGAAGATTTTACCCCGATACGATGCCCCGACACCTACTGCGACTACCTACAGGCTACCGAAGTCCCCGCATCCAGTTTTATCGACCACAGACGAGTCCGCGCACGCATCCATCACACCAGCGCCTATTTTAGGCTCCAACTCGCACGCCAGCACTTTACTTCGTATCACCGCCGCGCCGCCTCTTCGAGCTCAGAATATTGTGCCCAAGCCTTTGTTTTACCATGCCGTCAACTCGTCTTATGTCCCGCCTCGCCCAGGCCTCGTCAAATTCGGTCCAGAGCTGCCTCTTCACCCCACGCTTCCCTTCGTCGAAAATAGCTTCGTTTCGTCGATGCAGGAGCCCGCTAGCACCGTAGACACGTACATTGGGACCCCAAGTACCCCACAAATGCCTCTCAGACCTCACAAAGCTCACCCCGCTGTTCCAGACATTGATCGATGCCCACGCATGCTCTCACGCAGTACCCAGTCCAACACGTCCCTCGACATCACACGCGCGCACTCTCACGACCCCGCTAGCCACTCAGATCACAGTCCAGAAACCCCAGGAAGCCCCCCCAGTCGCTTGCAGCTCGGTTTTTGTCCAGAGAAGTCCCAGCGCCCTCTAAAAGACGCCGCGCTCATTCAGCCGCGCTCAGAGTTCGTCAATGCGAAGTCGAGTTCTCACGCCACCGCCGCGCCTCCTGTTGTCGACTATAGGGACGTCTCATCGACGCTCGATGCCGCTACGAAGATTTCAGCACCCTGTTTGGCCCCAGCTAGCTCACAGATGTCTCAGGTCGTCCCCTTGCCATTTTTAGCGCCCACAGCGAAGATTAATGAACTCGAGCCCATTGAAGACGTCGTCGCTTCGCCCCCACCATATAGTGCCGTCTTAGCATCTCCTCAAGTCTATCCGTCGATTTCGGGCCTCGAAAACGAACCCTCGGAGTCGATATTCGAATCTAGGACATCTACAACAGTATTCGACTTCGTTCCAGCGTCCCAAGCCCTCGTTTCGCCTCCAGCGGCATCTATTCGCTCGTCCCCAGCTCTAGGATCCTCACCCAACCCTCCGATCTCGTTAGCGCCTTCTGTTTCACCTAGGATCTCGACTCTAGCGCGCATACTTTGTCTCTTGGTTGGCCTCGCATCCCTCAGTCTCATTGCTTTGATATGCGCTCATTTTTGGTCTTCGGCATCGCTCAGTGCATCTTGCATCATATTGACATTGTTCTACACGCATATCTTGGCTTTTGTGTCGCCTCTTTCGTTCTATAGCTCCATATCTTTGTTAGGCGCCCAATTTCGATCCCCAGCATTGCGTCCCTTGTCCATCATCAACCTCGTTGCATTTGGTACCCGTTTTTCGCCCTCATTGTCGTTTGCATCATTCAGAGTTGCACTGACTTCATTCAGCATTGAAAAATCACTTTTCATATTGCTCACATCGTTCTCCTTCGTCGTAGCCTCATTGAGCGCTCGTTTTCAGTCCCTGCCATCGCTCAGCTCATCCGTCGTCGGCTTCACATCATTAAGCGCCCAGATTTCGGCCTTGGAGTTCCCTCAATCATTTCTCATCGCTTTGCCTTCGTTTAAAGCCCAGTTTCGATCCCCGGCATCACTTCTCTCGTCCACCATCGACCTTGTCGCATTTGGCGCCCATTTTTCATCTTCGTCGTCGTTTACGTCACTCAGAGCCGCATTGACTTTGTTCAGCATCGAAAACTCGCTCTTCTTATTGCTCACATCGTTTATCATCGCTTTAGCCTCGTTAAACGCTTGTTTTCGGTCCATAACACTGCTCAGCTCATTTCCCATTGTCTTTACGTCGGTAACCGCACATATTTCATCCTTGGGGCTCTCTCCTCCGTTCTCCATTGTCTTGCCTTTGTTTAGCGCATGTTTTCGATCTCCAGCCTCGATATTTTCGTTTCGGACCGCAATTACTTCGTTAGGACCACAGAAGGTGCCTCTAGCATCATACACAGCATTCTTCAGCATCCTTGCATCGTTATGTGCTCGTTTTCGGTCTTCAGCACTGCTCAGTTCATCGTACACTGCCGTCACATCATTAGGCGCCCATATTTTAGCTTTTATGTTGCCCCCTTCGTACCTTCGCCTCATAACCTCATTAAGCGCCGATTTTCGATTCCCAGCTTCGCTTCATTCGCCCATCATTGATTTTTTTATGTTTAGCCCCAGTCCTTCGTCCACGCCATTGTTTACTTCGTCCCAAGCCGCCTCTGCTTTGTTATGCGCCGAATTTTTATCCCAAGCATCGCCTCCTTCGTTTCTCGCTGCAAACACTTTGTTAGACCCTCAAACATTGTCCCCAGCCTCGTCAAGCTCGTTTCCCATGATCTCCACTTCGTTTCACACCCAGAACTTGTCCCTAGACTCGTTAATATTGCCGCACACCACATTTACTTCGCCAGCCACCCCTAGTTTCGTATTCATCACGCCGTTGACTTCGTTTCGCATCCCCACGCCAAATATCACCCTCAGCAACATCTCAGGCACCTCAAAATCGAAGATCCACGTCGATACAGGCCAAGACTTTGTCACTGCGCTCAGGAAACATTGTAACACGCTCGAAGCCGCACCCGCTACAGCCCTCAAAGAACTGACGCCGCTAGCTTCGAATTCGTTCCCGCACACCTCGACTGACTGGGGACAGTCAGTATTTCAGTAGGGAGGAGGATATCCGTCCCGAAGCACCCCGAAAATTTTATTTTTTCGAATTTTGCGCTTCATTTCGACTTTATTCTTTGTTTCGCGTTTACTAATTTAATTTTGGCTACTAGATATTGTTTCAGACCTCGTTTTGCGACTATCAAACCCCACTCCGTCATACTTTCTATCTAGCTAAGTCCTCGACTTTGTTCTCTTATCTTCAGACATATTTTTTCAAATTCTTGGCCGTGATTTCGACTTCAAATGTCGTTCTTCGTGCCGCCGTGCTCGATTTCTTTGATATTTTCCAGTTTATTTTCATCTTATTACCTTGTCCCAGGTTATATCCCTTCTTTCTCATCCTTTTCCACTCGACTTTGCCCACTTCAACCTCGCTGAAACACCGTTTATCAAGAGTTATTCAGGATATCGACCTCGTGCCGCCGCTGAAGTCCAAGTTCCCACGCTGCCGCACATACGCACGTCGCCGCTAGCCCTCGCACATCATCTGCGCACTCGAGTCCAGCTCAACCACATCTCCAAAAGCCCATGTTGCATAGCCCAGTTATTTTTGCACTCGCCTCATCACTTCCAGCATCCGTTTTCCCTTCGCACTGCGCCGCGCTTCACTTACGCCGTCTCGAAGTCCATATTCCCACGGATACGCACCGCGTCGAAACAATCCCTATAGCGTCTCGCTCCCGTACATTCGACTTCACAGGCCCGCTGGGAGTCTAGAAACATTGTCCAGTCATCTCTTCGTCATCTCAAATTGGTTTTCTGCTGTCCTGAGCCCTTGTTATTTGTCTACGTCGATGAACATCCATTTTCGCCGCCTAAATTCATGTTCCCACGAGTCGTACTCGATTTTCCGTTGCTTTTCGACCTCGTTACACCCCGCTAGACCTCGGCGACTGACTGAGGACAGTCAGGACTTTAGTAGGGAGGAGATGAAGCGCACCACAGCGCTCTACAGCCGTATTTTTCAATTTCGACGCATCAAGACGCACCACGTGACGCCTATAAGCCCCGTTTGTCCGATAAAGTCATTACGCATGCGCAACTCGTCTTTTCGGCCTCAAAACACTCGGAAACTCGGAGATCAAGCAACAGTATCAGTCAGCAAGCTCCCCCTCCATTTTTGCTCGATGATTTTGCAAGAATGACGCAACCGGCGACCCCCAGCGGCTTTCTAGACTTAGGCGCGCACATGTCAATTGCTATATTTAGCATCGGATTCCCTTGTATGCTGATATCTATGAATGTGCCATCCCTGTTGCTATCCCGCCTCCCCAAGCTCAGATAAAACTCTTAGAATGCATCAGCCCCTTCCCCTTTTTGATATGTTTTGTCTCCATTCTTGTTCCTTAGCTTCATCTTGTGATTTCGATGTTTTTGCCTTTCCTTCTTTAGTTAAATCACATTCCACCTCGTAGTTTCACATATACCTGTATGGTAGACTCAGAACAACAGGAGAGGTTTTGACCTCGATCCCACCCCATTGTTTAGACCTCAGATTTCCGTCCTCGCATCTCGTTTCACCAGCCTATTTCGTCGCCGTTTCGTCGTCTACGCCTTCGGATCTTTGCTGCTGGTCATAGTTTTGTGTTCCCCAGTCATTGTTCTAGCCTATAGGTGACAGACCTTGGGAGGAACGCCTTCCGGAACCTCGTCCTCGCAACCTTCACGCCCACTCTGGTTGTAGATGTCATTGGTGTTTGATTTATTCACACTACACTATATCTACGACACTAGGCAAATCAACGGTGTTATTGACTTGAAAACAATCATTGGGGAAATTGTATTTCCCGAGGCATAGAAGGTATTCCCACATTGTTGCTCATCCACTGAGACAATATTTGCCCACCGTGAAGAACTGGGGAGGATTTATGCATTCAGCGCAAAAGCGATATCCATTCCACGGTGTTATTGACTTGAAAACAATCATTGGGGAAATTGTATTTCCCGAGGCATAGAAGGTATTCCCACATTGTCGCTCATCCACTGAGACAATATTTGCCCACCGTGAAGAACTGGGGAGGATTTATGCATTCAGCGCAAAAGCGATATCCATTCCACGGTGTTATTGACTTGAAAACAATCATTGGGGAAATTGTATTTCCCGAGGCATAGAAGGTATTCCCACATTGTCGCTCATCCACTGAGACAATATTTGCCCACCGTGAAGAACTGGGCAGGATTTATGTATTTAGTGTATAAGCGCTTTAACTTGCGCTGAGAGAGCAGAGCAGTGATACATTGAGATAACTGTGTTTCCCGAGGAATAGAAGGTATTCCCACATTGTTGCTCATCCACTGAGACAATATTTGCCCACCGTGAAGAACTGGGGAGGATTTATGCATTCAGCGCAAAAGCGATATCCATTCCACGGTGTTATTGACTTGAAAACAATCATTGGGGAAATTGTATTTCCCGAGGCATAGAAGGTATTCCCACATTGTTGCTCATCCACTGAGACAATATTTGCCCACCGTGAAGAACTGGGGAGGATTTATGCATTCAGCGCAAAAGCGATATCCATTCCACGGTGTTATTGACTTGAAAACAATCATTGGGGAAATTGTATTTCCCGAGGCATAGAAGGTATTCCCACATTGTTGCTCATCCACTGAGACAATATTTGCCCACCGTGAAGAACTGGGCAGGATTTATGCATTCAGCGCAAAAGCGATATCCATTCCACGGTGTTATTGACTTGAAAACAATCATTGGGAAATTGTATTTCATCTCTCTACTTTTT